>VXBP01007033.1:7111-35214 GCA_013400115.1 Rhinopomastus cyanomelas
CACTCCCTCCTCCAGGCTTCCTCTCCTTCATCCAAGTTCTGGGGGACATAGGAGAGTTCGGCCTTAGATGTAAAGACTGAAGCAAAGAAGGCATTCAGCAACTCTGCCTTCTCTGCATCCTCAGTTATCAAGGCTGCCTCCTCGCTCAGTAGTGCCCCTGCACCTTCCTTGTTCTTCCTTTTTCTGCTGATGTATTTGAGGAAGCCTTTCTTGTTCTGTTTTACTTCCTTTGCCAGCTTCAGTTCCAAGAGGGCTTTGGCCTTCCTTGTTGCTTTCCTGCAAGTCCTGACTACTTCCCTATAGTTCTCCCAAGTGACCAATCCCTTCTTCCATGAATTGTAAGATTCCTTCTTCCCTGAGATTTCCTTCAGGAGCTACTTATTCAACCATGCAGGTCTCCTAGCACGTCTACCCGATTTCTTATTCAGGTGAATGCACCTAGCTTGAGCTTGGAGGAAGTGGTGTTTAAAAATTAGCCAACTTTCTTGAGCTCCTTTCCCCTCCAGAGCCTTAGCCCATACCCAAGTCTTTGTCTCTTTTCAAACAGGGAATGCAGAACTGTACCCAAGACTCCAGATGTGGCCTCACCAGGGCAGAGAAGAGTGGGAGAAGAATCTCCCTTGGTTGGCTGGTCTGCATGCACTCCAGGAGCCCACTGGCCTTTTTGGCCACAAGAGCCCATTGCTGGCTCACAGGCAGTATGTTGTCCACCAGCACTCCCAACTCCTTTTCCACACAGCTGCTTCCTAATGTTCATTCTTCCAGGTTGTTGATTACAGTCTTGAAAAGGAATGGACCCAGTCCTGACCCCAGAGGAGAATCAGGGGCTACAAGTCTCCAGCTAGACTCTCTACTGCTGCATACAACCCTGTGAGCTCTGTCCTTCAGCCAGTTCTCAATCCACCTCGCTGTCCATTCACCCAATCCACACCTCCCAAGCTTCCTTATGAAGGTGGTGTGAAGATGTCCAAAGCCTGATGCAGACAACATCTGCTTTTCCTTTATCATCTACCCAGCCAGTGAAGCCGTTGTAGAAGGTTCTCACATTGGCCAAGCATCATTTCTCCTTGCTGAGTCCATGCTGACCACCACTTGTTTATGAAGAGCAAAAGGAACACTGACAGAGACAGGGTACAGGTAGAGCTAAAGCTGCTGAGAACTCCTGGATGTTCTCAGGCAATGAAGATGATGAAGGAAGTAGGACACCTCCTTTATGAGGAAAGGCTGAGGGAGCTGGGTCTCTTGAGCTTGGGGAAGAGGAGACTGAGGGGTGACCTCATTAATGTCTACAAATACGTGAGGGGTGGGTGTCAGGAGGATGGAGCCAGGTTCTGCTCACGGTCATCTGATCATAGGACAAAGGGGAATGGGTGTGAGCTAGAACAGAGGAGGTTCCATGTAAATATGAGAAGAAAATTGTTCCCAGTAAGGGTGACAGAGCCCTGGAAGGGGCTGCCCAGGGAAGTTGTGGAGTCTCCTTCACTGGAGATATTTCAAACCTACCTGGATATGTTCCTGTGCGACTTGGTCTAGGTGATCCTGCTGTGGCAGGGAGACTGGACTAGATGATCTTCTGAGGTCCCTTCCAATCCCTAATGATTCTATGAGGCCTCCTCAAGGAAGAACAACTTCCAGCTGGTACCTCCTTGTGTCCAGGTGAGAATGAACAGCATCTGAACAGACATCTAAACTAGACTTTCCTTCCAGACAAAGTCAACCTTATCCCAAGAAATTCCAAATGCTGCTGTAACCTCTAATTTAATTTAGTTTTTCTTGACGGAAGTAAAATATCAACAAAAATACAAAACCAAAAAAAATCAATAGAAAAATATAAATAAAATATAATTAAATGTTTAAATTTGACAAATAATAGCTAAGACAAAATGGGAAAATAATACTGTTCTATCATTTTAGAGTCCTTCATGAATGCAGTTCCACAGTGTGAGACAGGTACATCATTCCTGGGTATATTTTTAGGTATCTAAGCAACCTTCTGTGATTCAGCTGGCAGCAAGTTAATTACAAAGTCAGAGGGGAAATCATGAGAGTAAAACAAATACATGAGCATAGACCTCTTCACATCTATCCCATGAGGGATGGATTCTCAGAACTAACCCTTAGATAACTTCATTTCTCTCAGAAAACAGGTAACAAGTATCGTGCCCTGGCTTCATTTTTCTGGTACAAATAGAAAAAATCACAAAACAATTTGGGCTGGAAGAGACCTCAGAGCACACCTGTGAGGATGGAGGATCCCTGGAACACGATGCCCAGAGACAAGGTGGAAGCCCCATCCCTGGAGCCATCCAAGGTCAGGCTAGATGGGGCTCTGGGGAACCTGGTCTGGTGAGTGATGGCCCTGCTTGGTGCAGAAGGGTTGAGCTGGATAACATTTGGAGGCCACTTCCACCAACACGTTCTGTGATTTCATGATTCTATTTAGTTCCAAACTCTCTGCCGTAGGCACAGACACCTCTCACTGGAGCAGGTAGAGAGCCCCAGCCACTGTGGCCTTGCACACCAGTGGGAAGTCACAGTTTCATGGTGTTTCCACTTGAAACTGGCCATACTGGGTAGGCAACACCATAATATGGGAAGAAGCAAGGTCAGTATCTTGGGCCACAACCAGCTGTCATTAGTGTGGGATTACAATTCATTCCCTTGTGCGTTGATGTGCTGGCGTGGAGGCTCCCACCTGAATTGTTCTAAACCAAAAACAGGGAAAAACCTCAAGAGGCCACAGCCAGCACACTGTGAGGAGATTTATCTACATCTTTTCTCTGAAAGCAAATGAAAAATTAACTTCTAGAAAGACTTCTGCTGCCTGTAAAAGCAAAATTCCTATCTTTTCCATCCATCAACTGATTCAATGTTCCCAGTACAAACAGCATGGAAATCCAGATTTCTCTAACAGAAATTTTTGTCTTTGCTCACAGAATCACAGAACATCAGGGATTGGACGGGACCTCAAAAGATCATTCAGTCCAATCCCTCTGACACAGCAGGATCCCCTAGATCCAGTCACACAGGAACACATCCAGGCGGGTTTTAAAAGTCTCCAGAGAAGGAAATTCCACAAGTCCCCTGGGCAGCCATTTTTAGGGCTCCAGCACCCTCACAGGGAAGACATTTCTTCTGATATTTATGTGGAACCTCCTATGTTCCAGCTCACACCCATTGCCCCTCATCCTATCAGTAGATGACACTGAGAAGAGCCTGGCTACATCCTACTGACACCCCCCCTTCACATATTTATATAGACATCAATGAGGTCACCCCTCAGTCTCCTTTGTTACAAGCTCAAGGCACCCAGCTCCCTCAGCCTCTCCTCATAAGGGAGACGCTACACCTCCTTCATCATCCTTGTTGCCCTGCACTGAACTCCCTCCAGCAGCTCCACATCCCTCTTGAACTGAGGAGCCCACAACTGGACACAATACTCACCAGAGCAGAGTAGAGGCGGAGAAGAATCTTTCTTGATCTGCTAACCACCCCCCTTCTGATTCACCCCAGGATACTGCTGGCCCTCTTGGCCACAAGAGAACACTGCTGGCTCCTGGTCATCCTGCTGGCCACCAGGACCCCCAGCCCCCTTCCTCCTGCACTACTCCCCAATAGGTCAGTCCCCAGCATGTACTGGTACCTGGGGTTGTTCTTGCCCAGATCACAGACTCTNCAAAAGATCATTCAGTCCAATCCCTCTGACACAGCAGGATCCCCTAGATCCAGTCACACAGGAACACATCCAGGCGGGTTTTAAAAGTCTCCAGAGAAGGAAATTCCACAAGTCCCCTGGGCAGCCATTTTTAGGGCTCCAGCACCCTCACAGGGAAGACATTTCTTCTGATATTTATGTGGAACCTCCTATGTTCCAGCTCACACCCATTGCCCCTCATCCTATCAGTAGATGACACTGAGAAGAGCCTGGCTACATCCTACTGACACCCACCCTTCACATATTTATATAGACATCAATGAGGTCACCCCTCAGTCTCCTTTGTTACAAGCTCAAGGCACCCAGCTCCCTCAGCCTCTCCTCATAAGGGAGACGCTACACCTCCTTCATCATCCTTGTTGCCCTGCACTGAACTCCCTCCAGCAGCTCCACATCCCTCTTGAACTGAGGAGCCCACAACTGGACACAATACTCACCAGAGCAGAGTAGAGGCGGAGAAGAATCTTTCTTGATCTGCTAACCACCCCCCTTCTGATTCACCCCAGGATACTGCTGGCCCTCTTGGCCACAAGAGAACACTGCTGGCTCCTGGTCATCCTGCTGGCCACCAGGACCCCCAGCCCCCTTCCTCCTGCACTACTCCCCAATAGGTCAGTCCCCAGCATGTACTGGTACCTGGGGTTGTTCTTGCCCAGATCACAGACTCTACACTTGCCCTTGTTATACCTCATTACATTTCTCTCTGCCCAGCTCTCCAGCCTGTCCAGGTCTTGCTGAATGTCAGCACAGTCTGCAGGGGTGTCGGCGACACCACCCAGCTTTGTGTCATCAGCAAACTTGCTGACAGTGCATGCCAATCCCCAACTTTGTGGCTGTGAGCTCGACTCTCACCAGCCATTCTGTGTCCTTCTGTCCATCTGTTAGTGTCAATTTAATGCTCTACTCATGAGGTGTCAGTGGAAAAGCACTTGTTTCAATCTGAAAACAACAAAAAATGCTCAATAAGGTTTTCATAGAACAATTTAGTTTGGAAAAGATCCCTGAGATCATCAAGCCCAACCAACAACCCAACTCTACAATGGTCACCACTAGACCAGATGTCTAAGCACCACATGTAAATGACCTTCAAATACCTCCAGGATGGTGACTCAACCCCTTCCCTGGGCAGCCTGTTCCAGAGCCTGACCAGTTTTTCAGTTAGAAAGTTTTTCCTTACGTTCACCCTGGTGCAGGGAACAACAGGACAAGGGGTCATGGTTTAAAACTGGCAAAAGGCTGATTGAAGGTGGACAGGAGGAAAAAGGTCTGGAATCTGAGGGTGTCGGATCCCTGGAACAGGCTGCCCAGAGAGAGGATGGAGGCCCCATCTGTAGAGCCATTCAAGGTCAGGCTGGATGGGGCTCTGGGCAACCTGGTGTGGAGGAGGTATAGTCCTGCTTGTTGTCAAGGGTTTGGACTGGATGCCCTTTGGAGGTCACTTCCAACCCAACACATTCTATGATTCTATGAGTCTATGATTATGTGAGCAGTGCTCACACAGCATCAAGGCTTTGTGAGCCTCAACACTTAATCTCTCCCATCTTCTCACTGTTCATCCTGACCTATTACCTTTTTACAAAAACTTCCTTCAGACACCACTGGCTTCTTTCCTTTCACACTCCCCCTGTCCTCAGTACCTGTGTGCCCAGAACTTCCCTCTCAACTCAAGCACAGACACAGACACATGTATTTGAAAGGATAATTTTTGCCCAGACCACCTCTGAGATCATAGAATCATACAATCATCAGGGACTGGAAGGGACCTCAAAAGACCAATCCCCCTGCCACAGTAGGACCTCCTAGACCAAGTCACACAGGAACACATCCAAGTGGGTTTTAAACATCTCCAGTGAAGGAGACTCCACAACCACCCTGGGCAGCCCCTTCCAGGGCTCTGTCACCTTCACTGGGAAGAAGTTCCGTCTCGTATTTATGTGGAACCTCCTATGTTCCAGCTTACAACCAACTTCACATCACTGCAATGAAACAAACTTGTCTGTGTTGTGGTAAGAGATGAGCTTAACTTCCACCACAGGAGATGTCATCAGTCAACAGGGGCAACTAAACTGGTCATTAATGGGAGTCACAGCTGAGCACCGGAACCCGTTCTCTAGGGACTCTGTGGAGTTTCCATCACAGTGGACTACAGGACAGACTCAAGAATCACCCGTCAAACACGGCTGAGCTGCCATTGTAAACACTTCTGGGCAGAAAGACAACTTTTCAGGCTGTTAATCTTATTTTCTGCCTTGTTCTACCAACTCTCCACACAGGTGGATTTCTGAGTTCCCTACAAGTGAAGTTGAGTCTGTCCACCAAGCCCACCTCAGCCCAACCACCTGCCTCATCTTCCACAGTCACTACTGTTACCTTCTAAACTTCCTTCTCTCAGAGGATTCTGCCTTGATTTCCCTCACTCAGCAGAAGGAGGATCAAATGCTCAAAGCATATGCATATGCATATGCAAGAGTCACACCTGGAGCCATGATCCCTTACCCTCTCCTGATACGTCCCCCTGCAACCATAGAGCAAACTCTGCAGGTGCAGAGGGAATGGACAAACTTTCATAATATTTCTTATATTTATATGAAATTATAAATATATTCCATTTATTTACACAAAGCTGTATGGATTTATGTTATATTTAATCTTTCAAAGACGTTCGCACACAAGTAATGAAAATTAGATGGTTAATTGAAGAGAACGTAGCTTCAGATGTAACAGACAAAACAGTGTCTGTTATCAGCTCTGAGCTTAATAGTGGTGAATAAACAAAGTTTTAAGCTTTTTTATGAGGACACCCTGAGAAGAAGGACTTGGAGGTGGTTGGGGTTGGAGCAGAAGTTGCACAGGAGTCGTCAGTGTGCGCTGGCACCACAGAGAGCCAACTGTGTCCTTCACACTTCAAAAGAAGCAGTGAGAGTTGGTCGAGGGAGGGGATTCTCCCCTTCTACTCCACACCTGTGAGACCTCACCTGCAGTACTAGGTCCAGTTCTGCAGTCCCAAACATCAGAAGGACACAGAGCTCCTGGAACAGGTCTGGAGGACAGCAACTCAAAGGATCAGCACCTACCCTTTGAGGACAGGATGAGCAAGTTGGGGTTGTTCAGCCTGGAGAAGAGGAGGCTCCCAGGTGACCTTTGAGCAGCTTACCAATCTCTGAAGGAAGGGGGCTACAAGAAAGCTGGGGGAGGGCTTTTGGCAGGGGGTGTAGAGAGAGGTCAAGGGGGAAGGGTTCCCAGCTTGGAGAGGGGAGATTGAGGTTGGACATGAAGAACAAATTCTTTGCTGTGAGGGTGGTGAGATGCTGGAACAGGTTGCTAAAGGCAGCGATGGCTGGCCCATTGCTGGCAGTGTTGAAGGGCAGGTTGGCTGGGACCCTGAGTAAGCTGCTCCAGTGAAGGTGCCCCTGCCTGTGCAGGTCGCTTACAATCCCAACAGAAAAATCCGCATTTCTAACTCAAAGCATTTGTGCTCCCTCCACATATCCTTCCAGCTGATGACCGAACCCCTGTGTCACAGAGAGTTAGTAAATAAGACAGGGGGTTTTTTGTTTGTTTTCATAACCAGAGGAAAAGGAGAGAAAACAGCTCTGTGCTGGTCACAGCAATGCTGTCCTTCTCCAGTTCTGCCGTCCCCAGTATAAGAAAGACCTGGAGCTATTGGAGCCAGTCCAGAGGAGACCATGAGGATGATCAGAGGGCCGGAGCTCCTCTGCTCTGGGGACAGGTGGAGGGAGCTGGGGCTGTTCAGTCTGGAGAAAAGAAGCCTCTGGGGGCCTCTTAGAGCAGCTTTCAGTCCCTGAAGGGGCTCCAGGAAAGCTGGAGAGATATTTTCTGAGGGTCTCTGGTGCTAGGACAAGGGGGCTGGGTTCAAACACATAGAGGGGAGATTGAGATGAGATCTGAGGCAGAAAATCCCTCCCTGGGAGGGGGCTGAGGCCTTGGAACAGGTTGCCCAGGGAGGCTGTGGCTGCTCCATCGTCCCCGGCAGTGTCCAAGGGCAGGCTGGATGGGGCTGTGGGCACCCTGGTCACTGTCCATGGCATGGGGCTGGCATTGGGAAAGCTCTGAGCTTGCTCCCAACTCAACCCAGTCTGGGGTTCTATGAAACCAAGAGAAGAGCAGGACATTTGCTTCCCTCAACTGAAACAGCAAAATCCACCAGGAAAATCTACACCTCCAGCAGAGGAATTAAAAAAAAACATAAGGACCTCTGCTACGATGAAACTGTGCTGAATATGTTGGACCACCGGTGCAGAATGGGCCAGAACCAGTGGGGAAAACTGCACAGGTCATAGGTTTCCCAGTAGTTTTTTAAAAAGAAAAATGCAACTAAATATGTCAAAATTTATTTGAAGAAATGGCTGGCACTGAGTTACTGCTGTAGCTGTTGTCTGCTAACCCACAGAACAGCCTACAAACCAGACTCCAAACTATAGGAACTCAGCCATGGGCATATTAATGTCTTTCAGAGGCCTCCTTGATCATAAACGATCATAATTTTGGGCACCTCAGTACAAGGGAGACATGGAGGTGCTGGAGCGAGGGCAGAGGAGGGCAACAAAGCTGGGGAAGGGCCCGGAGAATCAATGTGATGAGGAAAGATGGAGAGAGTTGGGTCTGTTGAGTTTGAGGAAACGGAGGCTGAGGGGAGACCTCATCACTCTCTACAGGTATCTGAAAGGACACTGCAGAGGTGCTGGTGCTGGTCTCTTCTCACAGGGAATTAGCAATAGAAGCAGAGGGAAGGGCTCCAAGCTTCAGCAGGAGATGGGTTAAATTGGCCTTCAGGAAGAAATTCTTCCCAGAGAGGGTCGTCAGGCACTGGACTGGGCTGCCCAGGGTGGTGGTTGAGTCCTCATCACTGATGTGTTTAAAAGTGGCTTAGATGTGGTGCTGGGGGGTCTGGTTTAGGGGTGACCTTGTATAGTAGGGATGCTGGTTGGACTCCATGACCCCAGGGGTCTTTTCCAGCCTGAATGATTCTATGATTCTCTGATTCTCTGATTATTTTCAGATTGGGAGAGGGGAAGAAAAAAAAGACCCAGGGGGAAAAGCCAGGCAGGGGGCTCTTTCTCAGTTCCTCTTTTAACTCTCTGTCTGTTAATAAAACCTCTTTCTTTACTAGAATGTTGTTTCTCTGCCGTGTTTTGGTGATCCTGAGATATCCAAACCAGCACAAAACAATCTAAACCAGCACAACTGCTCAGACACTTATGCACCTCAGAGACTTGAACAAAAGCACATGAACCATATGGGAATCAAAACACCAAACATCATCACTTCACTGAGTATCTTCAAAAAGGAAACAGAGATTGAGCTGAAGACCCCATCTATAACCCAAGAACCATGACCCTCACCCTCCTTTTTATTATTTAAACGTTAGAAATACTGTGCAAGTATTTTCCAGTGAGCACTATATATCACAGTGTGATTGAGGCTGGAAAAGCCCTCTGAGCTCATTCAGACCAGACCAGCACCCAACATCACCCCAGTGGCCACATCAGGGCGCTCAGGGCCACAGCCAGGCTGGCCTCGAACATCTCCAAGGATGGGGGCTCCAACTCTGCCCTGGGCAGTCCAATCCAGGCTCTGATCACCTTTTCCATGAGGAAGGGCTTCCTAACATCCAACCTGACCCTCCCTGGCAGCTTCAAGCCCTGCCCTCTCATCCTGGTGCTGGTTGTCTGGGAGAAGAGCCTGACCCCCACCTCCCTGCAACCTCCCCTCCAGGAGCTGGAGAGAGGGAGAAGGTTCCCTCTGAGTCTCCTCTCCTCCAGGCTAAACACCCTCAGCTCCCTCAGCCTCTCCTCACCAGACTTTCACTCCAGTCCCTTATAATTTTAGATGATAACTCCTCAAAAAACCACAGACCTACCACATCAGCACACGACTTTCAGACATTTTAATTCTGTTTTTAATGATTAAGATAGTAAAAAGGCTTGAAACACGAGGGCAGCACAGCACATTGGGTAAGAGGGGCTAGGAGCCACTGAGAAGCTACGTACCCCTATCTTTTTGAAAAAACAGAAATTAAAAGGCAAATATGGATTGTATTCTGCTATTCCCAGTCCTCCCCCAGGGCTGGAGGCACACACTGTTCTTTTTTAACCACATGCATGACTCTTAAGAGGATTAAGGCCAGACACTCAGTTTGCCTGACAAGGCATCTCAAGAGCTTTGTGGAGGCCTAGACCAATCCCTTGAGCCCTTTGCTCTTGGTAAGCCCGGCTGAGTGTTGTCAGCGTGTGTCCAGCCGTCAGGTAGACTTGACTTCGAGGGCATCACTGCGAGAACTTCCAAACACAAAAAGCTCCCGATCCAAAACAAGAGGACGTGGTGGGAAAATGCACGTTTACCCTTCAGCACGAGTTCTCTGCTCAAACTAACCAGTAGAGCTTTGAGGAAATTGCTTGTACATGAGAAATTAAGAGGTTTAAAGGAAAATCAAAACATGTTTGGTGCTGGTGTGAAGTTACAAGGTGACCGCAAGGTAGGATAAAACACAGGCTTTCATGATCACACTGAAAGGCCAACTGTTGTATGGTTTTGATTTGATGAGTCACAAAACAACGTGATGAAGACACAGTCTGGGGCGGGGTAAGTCCTGTGGCACACGTTTCCATCCCCAGATGGTACGTGTGGTAAAACATCACAGTTCTTCTAAAGAGAAAGAGGAGTTACCTTACTTGATCTTTTCCAACTCTTCCTCATTAGCATTGTCTGAAAATAAAATAGAGCATTTTAATTGTGTCTCCAGCGGGACAACACACATCTCACCACCACTATGACTGAAGCAGCAGCATGAACACTCCGGCAACAGCTATGCACAAGACTGAGATGACTCCAACCAGCAGCATTTTAATTCAAGTAATTAAACTTCTCTGGGTGCTGATCTGAGTGGTTCGAATGTCCTGTTCCCAGAGACAGTTTGTTTTGCGAAACAGTGTTAGGAAAGAAGGCAGTGCTCTAGTGTGGGGTTACTCCAGTTTTGGCTCACAGGGGTTGCCACGTAAGGAAAATCCATCATAAGGCTCCTTGGCTCACAGAATCTCCATGGCTGGAAGAGACCTTTAAGATCGTCATGTCCAACCTGTGACCCAACACTGTCAGGTCACTGCGAAAATTACAGAATCCTTCAGGTAACCACTTATAATTAGTTTCACAGCAGTAAAATCAGCTCTTTGTTTTGATAGTTATGGAATCTTGCGTCAGCTTCCAGGCCCCTCAGTTCCAGAAGGGACACAGAGCTGCTGGACAGAATCCAGCACAGGGCCACAAAGGTAATGAAGGAAGAGAAACATCTCCCTTACGAGGAAAGGCTGAGGGAGCTGGGTCTCTTTAGCTTGGAAAAGAGGAGACTGAGAGGTGACCCCATGAATATGTGAAGGGTGGGTGTCAGGAAGATGGAGCCTGCATCAGGGGCATCTAATGACAGGGCAAGGGGCAATTATAGAATCATAGAATCATAGAATCATAGAATTATTAGGGATTGGAACGGACCTCGAAAGATCATCTAGTCCAATCCCCCCACAACAGCAGGATCACCTAGACCAAATCACACAGGAACACATCCAGGTGGGCCTTGAACATCTCCAGTGAAGGATACTCCACAATCACCCCTGGACAGCCTGTTCTAGAGCTTCGTCACCCTCGCAGTGAAGAAGTTCCTTCTCAGGGTGATGTGGAACCTCCTATGTTCCCCAGACTATACTGGTACCTGGGGTTGTTCTTGTCCAGATGCAAGACTCTACACTTACCCTTTTTATTGGAAGGGACCTTGAAAGATCATTTAGTCCAATCCCTCTGACACAGCAGGATTCCCTAGACCAAGTCACACAGGACCATATCCAGCTGGGTTTTAAGTGTTTCCAGTGAAGAAGACATCACCACCCCCCTGGGCAGCCCCTTCCAGGGCTCTGTCACCCTCACTGGGAAGAAGATCCTTCTCAGGTTGACATGGAACCTTCTATGTTCCAGCTTACAATCATTGCCCATCATCATATCACTACATGACACTGAGAATAGCCCAGATCCATCTTCCCGACACCCACCCCTCACATATTTATAGACATTAATGAGGTCACCCCTCAGTCTCCTCTTCTCCAAGCTAAACACACCCAGCTCCCTCAGCCTCTTCTTGTAAGGGAGGTGCTCCACCTCCTTCATCATCCTCGTTGCCCTATGCTGGACTCTCTCCAGCAGCTTCACATCCCTTTTGAACTGAGGGGCCCAGAACTGGACACAATACTCCAGATGTGGTCTCACCAGTGCAGAGTAGAGGGGGAGAAGAACTTCTCTTGATCTGTTAACCACCCCCATTCTGATCCAACCCAGTTTGCTGTTGGGCCTCTTGGCCACAAGAGCACACTGCTGGCTCCTGGTCATCCTGTTGGACACCAGGACCCTCAGGTCCCTCTCTCCTACACTGGTCTCCAACAGGTCAGACCCCAATCTATACTGGTACCTGGGGTTCTTCTTCATACAGTGGATGTGAGCTTGAACATAGGAAGTTCCACACAAACATGAGAAGGACCGTCTTCCCAGTGAGGGTGACAGAGCACTGGAAGGGGCTGCCCAGGGAGGTTGTGGAGTCTCCTTCTCTGGAGAGGTTTAAAGCCCACCAGGCCATATTCCTGTGAGACTGGATCTAGGGGATCTTGCTGTGTCAGGGGGATTGGGCTGGATGATCTTTCGAGGTCCCTTCCATTCCCCAATGTTCTGTGATTCTGTGATTAACTACAAAGTCAGTATCATTTAAACTCTGAGGAGTTCTGTTTGAGAAGCAGCTACAGAAACATATGACCATACGTGTTGCTGCATGAGCATCATCACCAGCTGCCATCCTGATGCCATCCTGACCACCTTTAGAAGCCAATGAAACAGATACATAGGATGTTCTGCATAGAAATTTTTCTTCTGAAAACATTCCATGCCCCAAGTCCACCTCTGTGACTTATTCCTGTCTTTCTCTATGATGTTGTTATCCCTCTAGCAAACAGAAAAAGAAAATTAAGACATTGCACTACACGATTTCTGACCACGAGCAACGTGTCAGCAGATTAAACAAAATCGTTTGGGATAAATTATTTAAGGAAGAAGATAATGCTATGGATTTTATTAAACAATGAAATCCAAGCAGTGCTCACAGGTTCCTCTTCATTTTCTGTTCTGCTCAGGCTGTTGGCAGTGGTGGAACAGCAGTCCCCAACCACTGCTGGCCCCAAGGCAACAGTTGTCATCTAACTACCAACTTCTTCCTTCCCTGTAGCCAAGAGTTGCCTCCAAGACCAAGGCTGGAAACAACCACTGTGAGGAAGACATGGGAGACATGCAGCTCTGTCAAACCCACAGCCACTCTGAAGGCTCTGCAGTGAAGGCAGCTGCGTGCTGAGCTCTGGTGGAGGAAGAGCCAGGAAAAGCCACATGCAGAGCAGCTCCCATGGTGGCAATGCCAAGCACAAGGACCAGCTGACATCATGAACTCATTTTACTTATAAGCTAAGCTCCACATGCAGCTGTGGACCGCACGCGGGCATGCACAGTGCCAGGGCTGCGGAAAGGGAAGGGTTAACAGAGCGCTGCTGGTATTAGACGAAACAGGCTTGGCTGGAGTGGGCTAAGGAAGAAATCAAGTTATTGCCGGCTACGACTTCACTAAACTGGTCATTGAAAGGAGAAACAGATGAAAAACACAGGAAGTACATCAAAACCATACTTTTATAAAAGAAGAGTTGGAAACAGCAAATGTGTTGAGAGTTGATGGGTTTTAACATTTGTGTGTATAATTCTCCCTGCATTATCTAATGTCTTCTTAGCTTAGAGCAGTTATTGAAGCGATCTTAGGTTACAGCATCTGTCTGTCCTCTCAGAGCGAGACACTGAAAACTGCTGGATTAATGTCAAGGACGACTGTTGTTAACAGCACGGAGCAGGCACAACATGAATTAATGGAACCAGTACTACTGCGGCTGAACTGAGTGCAGCTGGGAACAGGCTGTGGTTTCCACAGACACTAAAGGAACTCTTGTTTTTGAGTAACATAGTCATCAAATTCGATTCATGATTTAAGGTTCCTCATAAACCAGAACAAACCAGACCGTCTTCATTTGTCAAAACCCAGACGATACTGACTTCCATTGGCAGTCTGAATGAGATTTTACAAGATTCTTACCTTAAAAGTTCTCATTTTCATGCCTTTAGAAAAAGCACTAGGTTGCAGAAGGTAGGAAAAATGACATACAAGATTTGCTGGAAATTTAGGCAACCTTAACCCTAAACCTTACACTAACCTTAACCTAACCCTAACCATAACCTAACCCTAACCCTAACCTTAACCTAACCCTAACCATAACCTAACCCTAACCTTAACCTAACTCTAACCGTAACCCTAACCCGAACCTTAACCTTAACCTAACCGTAAACCCTAACCATAACCTAACCCTTACCCTAACCTTAAACTAACACTAACCCTAACCTTAACCTAACCCTAACCCTAACTCATTAATATTCATGGGTAACTGCAGGCTACTTCTGTATTTCCTTCCAATAACTGCACCGTAAAATCAAGCAGAGGGTTATTATTATCTATGGAACCAACTTACTGAATCTCCTTTACTTTAATAAACATCCAAAACCACAAGTCATAAACTACTCAAACACATTGTTTTTCACAATCCACAATGACTCACAGACTGTGGCTCCCCTCTCCCAGCCTGTGATGTGATTTTACGTTCAGTTACATGAACACCGGGTGTGCTAATGTCCCTGATGACTGAGCGCAAAGTTGCCCCCTGTTTTGATTGCAGGGAACAGATCCCTCCAGCTATAAATTCTGCAGAACGCCTCGTTGGCCAGCACACACAAAATCTGCATTCCATCAGGACTTGTTTCAGAACAGCAGGGGGTAGAATGCTCCCAAATCCATCTCATCTACTTATGCACCTCAGGGCTTCACAAAGGACAGTTCCATCCAACCCAAAAGGAACTATTCCTCTGTTGAGCTGGCTGCTCAGATATTGTTAACATAATGTGTAATAATAATTCTCTAATACACAACCAGGCTTCAAATTTTGTGCCATGTCCCTTAGTCTTCCAAGTGGAGCATCTTACCCTCCAGCAGTCAGTATTTACTGCTCAGTGGCAAGATGCATCCTCCTGTAATACCCACAGAATGGCCAGGATTGGAAGGGACCCTAAAGATCATCTAGTTCCAATCCCCCTGCACAGGCAGGGACACCTTCACTACAGCAGGTTACTGAGGGCCTCATCCAACCTTCCAGGGATGCGGCAGCCACCACGTCCTTTGTACTCAGCCACATCCATTTGAAACACTAATAAAACACTTTGCTATGGGACCTCTCACCTGGCCGCAGAAATGTGTCACCCAGAGACTATCCCACAGCAACACAAAACCTCCTCCTGGATGCTCCAAAGGCATCTCCTTCGAAAATGAAACCCACATCCACAAGTTACTGGACCATACATCCAGTTCAGTGGGGCTGGGTTAGGGTTATGACTACAGAGCTCCCAAGGACCCAGCAGAATGCTGCTAAGATGGCTCCACGGGGACAACAGCACTTGCGTTGAATTAATTAATTCTCCCAATTCTCTTAGTAACAACTGTCATTCTAAATAAATGGAATCAAAGTACCTGACATTTAAGTACTAGCAGTCAATTTCTGATGTTAGATCATCACCTCGACGACTTAATCAACGCAGACCCTTTCCATGTGACAAAACAAGCTGGCAGTTTGGAGTCACCACCTGAATAAATTTAATTTACCGATATTCAGCCGGTAACAAATTAAAACTTATGGAGAAGAAGATGTAGTTTTGAAACAGAGGCTCTGCAGGGATCTCAGACCAACAGGATTTAAGGAAACAGTCAAGGCTCAGGACAAAGCAAAGGCAGGTGATGTGAGGACAGTGTTTCTGTGAGTCCTGCTCACAGAATTAAAGGTGCTTGCAGGCCGCTATCCCTGCACTTCCACCACAGCGTTTGAATTACTGCCTGTGCAGACACACCCAAGCGGAAGGGGAGCATTAATCATTCAAACAGCTCAGGCTGGGGAGGCAGGAGCTGCTTTAATTACTACTTTGCACAGTGCATACTTCTGGAGCGGACAGGAATTAGCCTTGATCCTCTAACACAACATTTGAAAATTTATTGATCCCAGCCATATTAAATCCAATAAAAATTACCCTCATTATTGCAGGGCTTTTTAAAAATAACTGGGGATGACAGCTTAATTGAAGAGACACACTCTTCCAATATATCTGCTCCTTGGAGAGCAAATAGAACCTAACAAATAAATAAATAAGTGCACGTGGCAACTGAATAAAAGATGGTTGTGCCCTGAATTATTAAACCCCCCAGGCATTCTCATATGGCAGTTCAGTGCTGGTTCTGCATGGCACCTTCCCCGCGCTGGGGCACCCACTCTCCAGTTCCACCACATGTTTTCAGGACTGGTCTGAGGTCCCCACCCCAGGAATCACAGAATCAGTTTGATTGGAAAACACCTTTAGGCTCCCCAAGTTCTGCTGTTCCCCCAGTACTGCTAGGACCCCTCCACTAACCCCTGTCCCTCACCCCATATTCCTACAGCTTTGCAACCCCAGCAGGAACAGAGACTCCCCACCATTGCCCTGGCCAGCCTGAGTCAGACCCGGGGAACCCCTGTGGGGCAGAATTTTCTCCTCAGGGTCAACCTCACCCTCCCCTGGGGCAACTTGAGGCTGTTTCCTCTTGTCCTGTCATTTGTTCCTGGGGAGAAGATACCAACCCCCACCTGGCTCCAACCTCCTGAAGTTCAGGCAGTTTCGAAGAGCCAGGTCTTCCCTCAGCATCCTTTTCTCCAGTTCTCCCCAGTTCCCTCAGCTGGTCCTCAGATCGCTGGTGCTCCAGCCCCTTCCCCAGCTCCAATCTCTTCTCTGGACCCACTCCAGCCCCTCCATCCTTCTGGCAGAGACTTAGGAGCCCAGAACTTGCCCCAGAATTTTATGTAGGGCCTCCCAAGTGCTCAGTACAGGAGGAAGATCCCTGCCCTGGTCTTACTGGCCAACCCAGTGGTGATAGAAGTTAGGATGCCATTGGCCTTCCTGGCCACCTGGGCACACACCAGCCCATCTCCAGCTGCTGTTGACCAACCCACCCACCTAGGTCCTTTTCCCTGGACACTTTCCAGCTGCTCTGCCCCAGCCTGGTGTGGTGCAGGGGACTGGTGTGACTCAAAAGCAGGACCCAGCACTTGGCCTTTGTGAAGCTCAGACCACTGGCCTTGGCCCCTCGCTCCAGCCTGAACGTGGTTCGGAATGTTTTCTAACACTTAATACAAAACTTCAGATTAGGAATCTGAACCTTGATCTGAATCTCAAGCACTTTCAGAATGAAGTCCGATGTCAGTTTGACAACAAGTGTTGGGTCATTGACCCAAACTAAAACAATCAGCTTACAGAAAAAACCTGCTAATACTGCAGTAACAGCACTAACCCCAGTTTCCCACCTATTTCAGCCAGTCAGCTGGACATGAAAAACCTGCTAAGCACCAAACTGACGGTGTTTCCACCATTTATGATGTTCAGCTGTGAATGCACCAGGCAAATGGTGTGAATGCACCAAGCTAGCGGTGAGTTAAGCTGCAGTGTCTTAACTCCACCTTCTCATCTGTGACTTTCTTGAGCCTTCGCTGTGTCACGGATGGTAACTGCAAGCAGCACCACAACTACCTGGCAAAGAAACCACTAAACATAACACTTCTGTGCAGAATGCCTTGGCGTTATGGCTGGACAGCGCCACAGCCACTTGGAAATGCAGGACCACTGCCAGCTGACTCAGAACTGCTGGTCTGGCCAAGCACACAACCATCTAATCAGAAAGGATTCAAGGTTTTCCAGTTTAAGTAACAGACACTGTAGTGGTGCAGAACTGCCAGACCATATTCTGAGAGGTCTGGGCAAGCATGTTGCTAAGAGAATGAAAAATAGTCTTAAAATACACTTTAAATGCACAAAAAAATACACTTAACACATAAAAATGTTTTCTATAGAATGTATATAAAAATGTATTTATATCTAAATATATGTTTGTATCTAAAAATGTACTTTAAATAAACTCCCTGCACATTCCTACCATATTGATTTATTTTTGTTAAGGTCTAGAAGAAAGTCCTAAAGAAAATCCACAGATGATAAATCTGTTCCAAAACTCTACAGCTTGTCACCAAACACCCAGCACTCAGCCCCAATAACTGACTTACTGGGAAGTCTAATAACAGTGAGAAGAAAGGTAGAAGAAGGACATTATCACAGCCCCTGGTGGGTTCAGGTATGCAACAGGATGTCGTGTCACAGTGCAGCATGTGCAAGAGCACGGAGAAACATGCGTGCTCTTACAGAATCCATGCGGGGATCCTGTAGACGCTGGACATCCTGAAGATGTTCTTACAGAGTCCATCACAGTATCACAGTAATGATAAGGTTGGAAAAGACCTTAAAGATCATCCAGTCCAACCTAAGTAAAAAAAAACCCAATAAACCTAACATCTAACATCTAGATCATGCTACTCAGAACCTCATCCAGCCTAACCTTGAACACCTCCAGGGACAGCAACTCAACCACCTCTAGGGGCAGCCCATTCCAAGACCAGACCACTCTTTCAGTGAAAAATCTTTTCCTAATGTCAAGTCTAAACCTCCCCTGATGGAGCTTAAGACTATGACCTCTCATCCTGTCTCCACTGGCCAGGGAGAAAAGACCGACCCCTGCCTGACTACAACCACCTTTTAGATAGTTATAGACAGCAATAAGGTCACCCCTGAGCCTCTTCTTTTCCAGGCTAAACAAACCCAGCTCCCTCTGCCTCTCCTCACAGGGCTTATCCTCCAGCCCCTTTACCATTCTAGTTGCCCTTCTCTGGACTTGTTCCAGAACCTCGACATCTTTCTTAAACTTTCCTCACAGCTGACCACATCCACAGGAAATTCAATCACATTAGTATTCTATTCTTGGTCTAGATGATTCCAGAGGAATCCACACTCTTCCACAACCTCTGACCGAGGTGTCATCTCTTGCATTCCTGCTGCAGCTGCACAACCTGCTCGAGAGAAAAGTCAGCTAACAAAACGACTTAAGAGGATCTGTAGAAGCAGAAACCATTTCCACTTGCGACTAGGCATTTCAGGGAACTGACACTGATGAGGGAACTACAATTATTCCAGGAAACCAAACAATTTTGCCACTGACATCTGGCCAGGAAATTGAAGAACATCAATTCAACACTAGGTGCTAAAACCATTGAATTATAGTTTATCACTAGATGCCAGAAAGCAAAACTACAGGCTCAGTCTTCAAGTTCCTATATTTTTGGTGCGTAATGGAATTCGCACGTTCTTTTATCTAGAGATGGCAGCTCTAGATCCAAAATTCTTCTTACTGATGTTTTCCATATTAATCCACATCATTCACCTGCGACTGACTGTCTGAAGGTGCTGAACATCTACTTTCCATCTGGATTCCTCAGCACCAGCTCAGGGAGGATGCAGCTAAAGTGAAGCATGCTGTTCTATACCTGAAACACTGCTCAGAGTTGTTTTAGGAACTGGAAATACCAAACTAATCTCAGCATTAATAAAAATAAAACATGTAGTTTATTTTTGTTCTTGAAGTCATCCAACCACAGAACAACGACAAATGTGAGGACACATTAAAGCAGTTAAAATTACCGTTTCCCGCTGCTCTTCTCTAGGAGCCAACAGAACTGACAACAATATACTTCCTAGATCATGGTCAGGGTAGTGAGGATCCTTCAGGCTCAAGGTAACATCTGTTTGCCTAGGAGACAGAAACACAGGCATTTATTTTGATGCCAGGTAATGAAATGTTTGATTCATGAGAACTAAAGGCATCTGGACTTGTGTGAAGATGTCACCTCATCTCCCTGTTTTCTGCTGTTAGGCACTGCGGTCTAGCTCACAAAGACACAGGCTGTGCGCTAAGCACTGAAGTAATTACATCTGAACAGTGACGTTAGTGGATTATAAACCTGCAAAAATTAATTCACACAGCAGGTGGCAATGATGAGAATGAAGATAATGTAAACACTAGATTAAAGCAGATGTGAAACTAACCTCTGTAGGCACTGCAGAGATGCAGTGTGAGGTAGTTGCTGCATTATTAACAGCCGTATTACGGTAATTCCTTAAACATGAGTGTTTTCCCCCAGCTTAGGGGGGGTTTAGGTTTACATGATTATTCATCCAGCATAATGTTCTACTTGCAGTTCCACAATTGCAATAGCACAACCAGCAAACTGAGATAGGGGGTTTTGCTGACCTGCTCTGCCCTGGTGAGACAGCACCTGCCGTCCTGTGTCCAGCTCTGGAGTCCCCAACACAAGAAGGACATTTAGCTGTTGGAGTGAGTCCAGAGGAGGCCATGAGGATGGTCAGAGAGCTGGAGTCCCTCTGTCCTGGGGACAGGCTGAGGGAGTTGGGGCTGTTCAGCCTGAAGAAGAGAAGTCTCCGGGGCAGTGGTTGTAAGCTGGAACATAGGAGGTTCCACATAAATGTGAGAAGGACCTTATTCCCAGTGAGGCTGACAGAGCACTGGAACAGGCTGCCCAGGGAGGTTGTGGAGTCTCCTTCCCTGGAAATGTTTAAAACCCGACTGGATGTGTTCCTGTGTGACGGGATCTAGGTGATCCTGCTGTGGTGGGAGGATTGGACTGGATGATCTTTCAAGGTCCCTTCCAATCCGTAATGATTCCGTGGTTCTATGATTCTGTGAAGTGACCATCCAACACCAGGAAGGGCCTGTCAGAAGGCTGGGGAAGACTATTCCCAAAAGCAGGGAACAATAGGATGAGGGGTGATGATTTGAAGCTGGAAAAGGGCAGTGTGTGGCTGGACAGGAGGGAAAAAGTTCTTGAATCTTAGGGTCGAAGATCCCTCAAACAGGCTGCCCAGAGAGGGGTTGGAGGCCTCATCCCTGGAGTCACTCAGTGTCAGGCTGCATGAAGCTGTGAGCCTGATGAGTGATGGCTCTGCTTGGTACATGTAGGTTGGACTGAATGCCCTTTGGAGGTCCCTTCCAACCCAACACATTCTATGATACTAGCAGATAAAGAATTATTTCGTACGTTTGTGCAGTACCTGTTTAATTCCAGTGAAGTGAGATCCAAAAACGCAGAACCAATAAAGTCATCCTGAAGTCCAAAGTCATAGTCAAAGACCTAAAATGCACAGGAGAGCTTTTCAGTAACAGAAATTTCTACTTTTACAAAAATCTTTCTTGTTTGAAGAATGATCCTTGGAACGTCTTCTCCTCATGTGTCAAACCAAGACTACTGGAAAGTAGCTTGCAGCTTTCCAGGCATAAAATCAAGTTTGATTCTGCATAAAGGGCACAACACATCAGGCATGGGACATCCAACATCTAGAACACATGTGTGAACAACAACAACTTCGTAAAACAGAGTAATTTTTACAAACCAGAAGAAGAGCTAAAGTTAAGGACAAGAACAGATTTGCTGCGCATTATTTGCTATCTTATCAATTTTGCATATGACAGGGAAGAGGCTGTGAAAATTGGGTTAGTGCTGCACTTGCATCAGTGTTAGGAATGACAAAAATGTAGGGTTTGAAGGCTGTGTAAATTTATAGGGGTTAGAAGTCCCGTAAGATGAAAAACTACTGTGTATGTGTGAGGAAAGAATGTCATTTAATGCCCTGTGATGAGGACCCTACCTGCTAACTCATGAGCTAAAAGAGCAGGTTGACAGTACGTGGAAGAGTGTCAGTGATTTGGGGTGGATTAAGCCTTCCCAAGTGAGAAGGAAAAATAACATATAAACTGGGGTTGGTTTTTTGAGGGAAATAAAGAATAAAGGTGGTTGAAAATGAAAAAAAAAAAAAAGGTGTGATGGCAAATCAGCGCCAAACAATGGGAAAAAGATAATTAATGGAATTTGCTTTCGAGGTAATACAGATTTTCTTGGCAAATACTGCTGTGAAAATTTATAAGGATGTTCCTGTGCAACTGGATCTAGGGGATCATGTTGTGGCTGGGGGATCTTTCGAGGTCCCTTCCAATTCCTAATGTTCTGTGATTCAGTGACAGGAACACACCTTTAGCTCTAAGAGTGGGATTGGTAGTAATGAGAACATTTAAACGTACGTTCACACTCTTTTATTTTGGTGTAAATCCTTCAACCATTGTACTGCCAGAACCGTTTTCCAGGAGGCAATTAGAGCTTTTGCATCATTATATGGGTCCACAGAAGGGCAAGGAGGCTGGGGAGAGGTCTGGAGAACAAGCCATGTGAAGAGCAGCTGAGGGAACTCGGGTTATTGAGTCTAGAGAAGATGAGGCTGAGAGGAGACCTTCTTGCTCTTTACAGCTACCTCAAAGGTGGTTGTAGTGAGGCTAGTGCTGCTGTCTTCTCCCAAGTAACTAATGATAGGATGAGGGTAAATGGCTTCAAGTTGCATCAGGGGAGGTTTAGATAGGATTTTAGGAAGAAGTTCTTTACCGAGACAGTGGTTGGGCACTGGAACAGGCTGCCCAGGGAGGGAGTGGAGTACCCATCCCAGGAGGGGTTTAAAAACTGAGTAGCTAGAGCACTTGAGGACATGGTCTGGGGGTTAGGGAACGGTTTGACATGAGGGCTGGACTTAATTGTCCTGGAGCTCTTTTCCAGCCAGGACGATTCTATGATTCTACAAAACTGAAGTAATTTAAATATTTTTCATCTCTAAATAGTCTTTAGCAAAACAATTGCTGTCAAAGAGAATTTTCACACTAAGTACAAGCTATAAATTATTTCAGTGACTCCACCATTGTCAGTGGTTATATCTCAGCAGCGTCTCACCTTGATGTACAACGCCTCTCGCAGGTTGTCTATAAGAATGCAGGCTTTTTCTTCCCACACCGGGTTGAGGTTCTTGTGTATCGTTTTACTTCTAAATACTTCCTTTCCTCCAAGTTTGAACTTGACGTACGGGTCACTGGTTCCTGTTAAGACACGGAGGTACGCTGTTAATTACATCCTTTAAATAGTTTACATGACCTTGAACAGAACTAAATGTTACTCCTGCTGAAAATCCAAACGGAAAACAGCTTCTGAGGAAAGGATTTTTTATTCTTTTCCACAGTGTCATCATCCAGGAAATTCGTGGTCTTGATACAAAATGGGTTCTGGTGTCAGTCTCCATTGTTTGCAATCCGTACTCAAAACCATGGATGAAACACAGGCTGTAGTAGATTATTTTATAATATCATATAATGTAAATAATACACAGCAGGGTAGAACATTCAACATAATACTTTTCCCACAGTGTCAGCAGCAAGACTTCACTGTTTACACACAGTTTACACAGTTGATGACGGTTAGGAGTGGCCTTCCAAGGCGAACGGGTCCAACACTCCTGCTCAAGCAGGACACAAACCACTGAGCAGCAGGACCAGCTGAAAAGCTCAGTCAGCTCCACAGAACAACATCCAGTCGGGGCTGAAACATCTCCAGAGAAGGAAATCCACAGCTCTCCTGAGCAACCCCTTCCAATAGTCCATAACCCTGACTAGAAAGAAGTTTTTCCTCACATTGAGGTGAAGCTCCCTGTGTTCCAGCTGGCAGCCATCACCCCCTGTCCTGTTTGACACCACTGAACTGAGAAGATTCCTTTCTGCTGGCACCCAGCCCTCAGAGATTTATAGAGAGGGATTTAATCCCCTCACAGCCTTCTTTTGTCCAAACTAAAAAGTCTCAATATTCTTTTTAGAATATGTTTTTCCTCATCAGCCTCTCACTCCAGTCCCTTCCCCAGATCTGTTGCTCCTCTGGACCCACTCCAGCCCCTCCATCTCCTTCTTGAAGTGAGGGGCCCAGCACTGCCTCCAGTACTGAGAGGAGGCCTCCCCAGTGCCCAGTACAGGGGGACAATGACAGGCATCCCTAGTCCTGCTAGCCACACTATTGCTGATCCAAGCCATGATACTGTTGGCCTTCTGGGCCACCTGGGCACACTGCTGGCTCCTGTTCAGCAGGTTGTCACCCAGTCCTGCCAGGTCTCTCTCTCCCTGGCTGCTCTCCAGCCATTCCTCCTCAAGCCTATACCTGCAGGGGGTTCTTGTGGCCACAGGGTAGGACCCTGCCCTTGATCCTGTTAAACCACATCCCATTGGCCTCTGCCCATTGACCCAGCCTGTCCAGATCTCTCTCCAGCAGCCTCCTCCCCTCCAGCAGATCAACACTCCCCCACAACTTGTTGTCACCCATGAATTGGCTAAGGGTAGACTCGATCTCCTCATCCAGGTCATCAATAAAGCTGTTGAATAGAACTGGGCCCAGAAATAAGAAGCTGAGGGGAGACCTCATCACTCTCTACAACTACCTGAAAGGACATTGTGGAGAGTTTGGTGCTGCTCTCCTCTCACAAGCAATTAGTGACAGAATCAGGGGGAAGGGGTTCAAGTTACAATAGGGGAGGTTTAGAACTGATATTAGAAAGAATTTTTCACAGAAGGGTTGGTCAGGCACTGGAATGGGAAGTGGTTGAGTCATCATCTCTGGATGAGTTTAAAAATTGTTTGGATGAGGTGTTGAGGGATGTGGTTTAAGGGTGCACTTGTAAGGTAGGGTAGATGGTTGGACTCAATGATCCGAGGGGTTGTTTCCAACCAGAGTGATTCTGTGATCCTATGACTCTGTGATTCTGATCCCTGGGGGACACCACTGGTCATTGGATGCCAACTGGATGGAGCACCATTCACAACCACTCTCTGTGCCCACTCATCCAGCCAGTTTTTAATTCAGAGGAGGGTGCAAGTCATGGGTTGCCAGCTCCTCCAGGAAGATGCTGGGGGAGACTGTGTCAATGACTTTGCTGAACCGGGCAGACCCGGTCCAGAGCCTTCCCCTCATCCACTGGGCAGGTCACGCAGTTCTGGGTCACTCAGCTCCACATAACTATGAGAAAGAGGTTCCACATAAATATGAGAAGAAACTTCTTCGCAGTAAGGGTGACAGAGCCCTGGAAGGGGCTACCCAGGAGGGTTGTGGAGTCTCCTTCTCCAGAGGTGTTTCAAACCTGCCTGGCCATGTTCCTGTGCAACTGGATGTAGGGCATCCTGCTGTGGCAGGGGGATGGACTGGATGATCTTTCGAGGTCCTTCCAATCCCTCATGTTCTGCGATTCTGTGAAATGAATAGGAATTAACTTTTTATGTGTAAATTTAAAGGTAAAATGAGTCAAATATCAGTTCCACTTGCATTACAAAACCTCAGGGTTGGCACCTTTGTGCTGTGGAGGAGGACAATCACTAAGAGCCTTGCTTCAGCATATCTCTACCTCAGAGATGAAAACTCACTCATTTAAATGCCCCACACTCTTCACAGATCTTTCCTGCTCCTTGAAGAAAGACCATTAAATGTTTTAATGTAAAAAGACAAGATTAAAAAAGAACTTAAAATGTAATGGTATTTTCATCTCATGGGAGAAGGAGCAGAGCAGAGGCCAAACTTGATCCTCTCTCAGTTCTTGCAGGACCGCAGCTCTGCGGTGCGTCACAGGGTCCCAGTTTCGATCTATATTAGCAGCCCTCACACACCATGTAATTTCATATGGTAAATACGCAGGGGTCTTAATACTGCCTTAGCAGGAACTCACTGAGCATATTTAACATAGGATTTAATAATGTCACTCAATCACAGAACATTGGGGTTGGAAGGGACCTTAAAAGACTATTCAGTCCAATCCCACAGCAAGATCCCCTAGACCAAGTCGCATAGGAACACATCCAGGCAGGTCTTAAACATCCCTAGAGAAGGAGACTTCACAACCCCACTGGGCAGCCTGTTCCAGTGCTCTGACATCAAGTCCTTTAACCCATCACTGCTAAGTCCATCCTTAAACCATTCCCCTCTCCTCCATCCTTAAAAAGAGAGAAATGTATTTAAATGGGGACATTATTAGTAGTAGTTTAAAAGATTATCAAGTAAAAGCAGAACACCTGAGAGATCCTTCAGAATGAGCCTGCGGGATGTTGACGGATTCCTGTTACTCAGACTTTCAATGGGTTTCCTGCTTACGCCGCTGTCTGAGTGACCCTCACATGCCAAGCCCTAACAGCGCAAACATTTGCTGTATCTGAGGGACATCACCAGGAGCCTTCCCTCACAAGGTCAAATTCCCTTGTGTTAAATACCCAACAAGAATGGTGTGGCCTGCAGGTCAAGGGAGGTTATCCTTCCCCTGTACTCAGCACTGGTTAGACCGCACCTGGAGTATTGTGTTCAGTTCTGGGCCTCTCAGTTTAAGAGGGATGTCAAGGAACAAGTCCAGAGAAGGGCAACTAGAATGGTAAAGCGGCTGGAGGATAAGCCCTGTGAGGAGAGGCAGAGGGAGCTGGGTTTGTTTAGCCTGGAAAAGAAGAGGCTCAGGGGTGACCTTATTGCTGTCTATAACTATCTAAAAGGTGGTTGTAGTCAGGCAGGGGTCGGTCTTTTCTCCCTGGCCACTGGAGACAAGAGGTCATAGTCTTAAGCTCCATCGGGGAGGTTTAGACTTGACATTAGGAAAAGATTTTTCACTGAAAGAGTGAAATGGTGGAATGGGCTGCCCACAGAGGTGGCTGAGTCACCGTCCCTGGAGGTGTTCAAGGTTAGGCTGGATGAGGTTCTGAGTAGCATGATCTAGATGTTAGGTTTACTGGGTTTATTTGGATTTAGGTTGGACTGGATTATCTTTAAGGTCTCTTCCAACCTTATCATTACTGTGATACTGTGATGAGACTCTGCTCTGGTGAAGCAGAAGAGAAGGCAATAAGAACTCTTGGCACAGGGTGGCAGTCTCTCCTTTCCTAGGAAACTCTCGAGGTTACCAAAAGCTGCTGAAACAGTCCAGAGCAAAGACATCCCTCACTGATCTCGTGAATCAAACCCTCTCCAGTTTCCAGCCAGCATCAACACTAGTCTAACACTTCCCTCTCTCCTATGGCTCTGCATGTGTAGGACAAAGAATTCATTCCACAGGAAAATATAAAACGGACATTAAGCAGTGTTTTGCTGAGGAAATATTCAAGATGCTTGTTCAAACTGGAACTGGAGCTGTGTAGCAGAGCAGAAACCCAGGAAGGTGAATTTGGACAGAACAATCATGAGAGCTGAGCTGGACAGCAAGAAAATGCATCCCCAGTACATCCTATGTGCTGACTTCACTGATTGCCCAGGGTTCACAACACAGGCTTCAGCACTATTAGGCCACTAATTTAAATTTAATATGAGGTGATAAAGTTATCAAAATTCAACAGAGGATGCAGGGGTGAGACCTTCAGGTTTCTCCCCAAAACTGGTGCGAAGGAGACGGAAGGAAAGGAGGTGAAAGTCACAGAAACACAGAACATTAGGGATTGGAAGAGACCTTGAAAAATCAGCAAGTCCAATCCCCCTGACACAGCAGGATCCCCTAGATCCAGTCACATGTGAACATGTCCAGAGAAGGAGACTCCAGAACCCCCTAGGCAGCCCCTTCCAGGGCTCTGTCACCTTCACTGGGAAGAAGGTCCTTCTCAGACTGATGTGGAACCTCCTCTGTTACCCCTTGTGCCAGCATCAGACAGAACCAAGGATACCTGGCAGCCATGCCCAGAGCAGGAACCAGGCAGTCCCAGCTGCTGCCAAAGGCACCTGGAACCAAGGAGTCCCCACAGCCAAGACCAGCACTGAAACCAAACAGACATGGAAACCGCCGGCCATGCCCTGGCTCCGTCCTCCTGACACTTGCCCTTTCCACGTTCATCAACATTCACGGGGTTACTCCTCAGACTCCTTGTTTCCCAGCTCAAGATCCTCAGCTCCCTCAGCCTTTCCTCATCAGGAAGATGCTCCACTCCTTTCATCATCTTGGTGGCTCTGCACTGGGCTCTCTCCAGCAGTTCCGTGCTCCTAGTGAACAAAGTCAAACGACCACCTTGTCTAAACAACATCAGCTGTAGTTCTATCAGCACTGTACAGACTCTGAAATGGCAAACTCTGAGATTTCACACAAAAAGCTGAGCAAACAGGCTCTGAAGTGTGGATGAACAATAGAGAAAAAACTATTACAGATAGAAAAGAATGAAAAAAAACCTAATAAAGATGAACAATAATGGAAAAACAGCTTTTTCAGGTAGGGATGTTTTAGTCCTTCACTTAACACAGAAGAAATTACATTTCTAAAGCACATTCAGAAGCCCTGGTGCTCAGACTGGTGCTGTTGAACATCCTTGTCAGTGCCATGAGCAGTGGAACTGAGTGCCCCCTCAGTCAGTTTGCTGACAACACCAGACTGTGTGGTGAAGTCAACACTCTGGAGGGAAGGGAGGAACCTTGCCAGGCTTTAGAAG
>VXBP01007033.1:35801-60278 GCA_013400115.1 Rhinopomastus cyanomelas
CCCTCAGTCAGTTTGCTGACAACACCAGACTGTGTGGTGAAGTCAACACTCTGGAGGGAAGGGAGGAACCTTGCCAGGCTTTAGAAGTGGGCTGTGTAAACTGTATAGACTTCAGTAAGAGTGTGGTCTGCCCTGGGTCAAGGAAATCCCATGCACAGATACAGATTGGGAGGAGAGGGGCCAGTCCTGAGGAGAAGGACTTGGGGGTGCTGGGGGTGCAGCAGAAGTTTCCTAGGAGCCATCAGTGTGCGCTGGCAGCCTAGAGAGCCAACAATGTCCTGGGCTGCAGCAAAAGAAGCAGTGACAGTAGGTTGAGGGAGGGGATTGTCCCCCTCTACTCTGCTCTGGTGAGACCCCATCTGGAGTCCTATGTGCAGTTCCAGGGTACCCAACATCAGAGGGACACAGAGCTCCTGGAAGGTGTCCAGAGGACAGCAACTCAGAAGGCCGGAGCACCTCCCTTGTGAGGACAGGATGAGCAAGTTGGGGTTGTTCAACCTGGAGAAGAGGAGGCTCCCAGGTGACCTCTGAGCAGCTTCCCAATCTCTGAAGGAAAGGGGCTACAAGAAAGCTGAGGGAGGGCTTTTGACAGGGGTGATAGCAAGAGGACAAGGGGAAAGGGTTCCAGACTTGAAGACAGGAGATGGAGGTTGGACAAGAGGAAGAAATTCTTTGCTGTGAGGGTGGGGAGATGCTGGAACAGATTGCTCAAGGCAGCTGTGGCTGCGCCATTGCTGGCAGTGTTGAAGGGCAGGTTGGCTGGGACCTGTTCCAGTGAAGGTGTTTGTGCCTGTGCAGCGGCCTTGGAACTGGATCATCTTTAAGGTCCCTTCCAACCCTGGCCGTTCCATGATTCTACAGTTTATTACATAACCTGATTAAGTGATTTAAATAAAAGGATGTAACTGTCACTCGGCTCGATCGCTCATGTTTTACCACCATAGGGCACTCACAATCTAACCCTTGGAACAAAGCAGAAAGCCCTCCACAAGAACAACAAGGGTGTCTGCAGCGTACAAGCTCGTTTACAGTTCACCTGCTCATCACTGTGCAATTAAATTTTCATTTCCATCTATTTAAAAGACTAAAAACCTGACTTTTCCCGGGTGTTCAGCCTGCTGAGAAACACAAAAACAGCAAATTGGAGAAACTGCATCTTCTCCTCTCCTTACAGTTTAGTTAAAGGGAATAAAGCGATAAACCCTCATAGTTACCTGTCACTGCAGCAAGGTGGACCCCTCAGACAGAGAACTTCTGCTTCTCTGCCTACAGAGATACTACAGCTAATCCACAACTTCACGCAGGCTGCAGCCTGTCTGGTTCGTGACTTAAATCATGAGTCTCTATTGGGTCTACACACACTCACAACAAATAACATTCTTAGACCAGTCTCAGCCTACTGGTTTGAACAACAGAAGCTTCAGATGGTACAAACTGGAAACTGCAGTAATTAAGAGGGATTTTCTGATGTACAGGACACTTGTTCTGCATTCACCACATGAAGAGCTGTCTCACCGACATCCAGGTCTTTTACTCTGGCTCCATAAACACTCTAATAAAGTTTCTCGGTCTGCACTTCTGCTCTTCATTACAAGGCAGACGAAAAGGTAGGGGGAGAGTTCTCAAGTCTCTGTCAGGTGAAACAACTGACAGTTCCTAACACTTTAATCACAGAATGTGCAGGTTTGGAAGAAATGCCCAAAGGGCATCCAGTCCAACCCCACAACAATAAGCAGGGCTATCACTCCCCAGACTAGGTTGCCTAGAGCCCCATACAGCCTGACTTGCAATGGCTCCAGGGATGGGACCTCCACCTCCTCTCTGGGCAGCCTGTTCCAGGGATCCCACACCCTCAGATTCAACTTTTTCCTCCTGTCCAGCCTGGAACTGCTGGAGAAAGCCCAGAGCAGAGCCACAGAGATGATGAAGGGAGGAGAGCACCTCCCTGATGAGAAAAGGCTGAGGGAGCTGGGGTTCTTGAGTCTGGAAACAAGGAGATTGAGGGGTGACCCCATGGACGTTGATCAATATGGAAAGGATGGGTGTCAGGAGGATGGAGCCAGGTTCTGCTCAGGGGCACCCAATGATAGGACAAGGGGCACTGGGTGTGAACTGGAATAGAGGAGGTTCCACATAAATGTGAGAAGAACCTTATTCCCAGTGAGGGTGACAGAGCACTGGAAGGGGCTGCCCGGGGTGGGTTGTGGAGTCTCCTTCTCTGGAGATGTTTAAAACCCGCCTGGAAGTGTTCCTGTGCGACTTGCTCTAGGTGATCCTGCCGTGGCAGGGGGATTGGGCTGGATGATCTTTTGAGGTCTCTTCCAATCCCCAATGTTCTGTGGTTCTATGAAAACCTACTGTTTTTCCAGAAACAATCATCTTACTTTCTGTCCTTCCACACGCCCAGCGAGGAACGGCACTAAGGACTTCAAATAATGCAAAGTGCTTTAGGAAAACTGAGATCCTACGCATGGAGGTGACAACAGCAAGCGAGCACTCTGATGCTACAGGATGCAGAGTTCTGCTACTCAGAAGTCAGCAGGGAAAGAAAGGTTTTAATTATTCGGTAGCCATTAAAGAATTATTGGTTATGACAATCACTGCTCTTCATCTTTGTTCTGAAAGCTCTTTCATGCCACACAAAAAAGGCAGCTTTATCACTGCATTTCAGCGCAGCCCATGGTAAGCATCTCAGGTTAATAAACACTCACTTAAATACACATGTGAAGTCGGAAGGATGGGAACAACATGCTGGCACAGGCACCACAGAACCCACAGGCACAGGGCTCAGCCTCACTGTAGGAAAGTATTTCTATTTCTCCTTAGGCTTGGTTTAAGTCAGACTTATCACAGAATCACAGAACACTAGGGATTGGAAGGGACCTCGAAAGATCATCCCAGCCCAATCCTCCCACCACAGCAGGATCCCCTAGATCCAGTTGCACAGGAACATATCCAGGCAGGTTTGAAATGTCTCCAGAGAAGGAGACAACACAACCCCCCCTTGGGCAGCTCTGTCACCCTCACTGAGAAGAAGGTCCTTCTCAGATTGATGTAGAACCTCCTCTGTTCCAGCTGACACCCATTGCCCCTTGTCCTGTCATTGGGTGCCTCTGAGCAGAGCCTGGCTCCTTCCTCCTGACACCCACCCTTCACATATTTATAGACATTAATGAGGTCACCCCTCAGTCTCCTCTTCTCCAAGCTAAAGATACTGACACTGAGAAGACCCTGGCTCCATCCTCCATCCTGCTTAGCTCTTTTACAGCATGTCTGGTGTCCCACATGCATCCCATATGTGTATGCAGTACCTATAGTTCTGGGTCCAGTTTTGGGCACCACAGGATCAGAAGGACATTGAGGGGCTGGACTGGGGCCAGAGAAGGCAATGAGGCTGGCGAGAGGTCTGGAGAACAGGCCCTGTGGAGAGCAGTTGAGGTTATGGAGTCTAGCGAAGAAGCTGAGAAGAGACCTCATTGCTCCCTACAACTACCTCAGAGGAGGTTGTAGTGAGGCTGGTGCTGCTTTCTTATCTCAATTCACTAATGAGTGGAAGAGGGCAAATGGCCTCAAGTTGCACTGGGGAGATTTAGATTGGATCTTAGGAAGAAGTTCTTTCCGGAGAGAGTGGTTGGGCACTGGGACAGGCTGCCCAGGGAGGTGGTGGAGTTCCCATCCCTGGAGGTGTTTAAAAACCAAGTAGCTAGAGCACTTGAGGCCATGGTCTAGGGGTTAGGGAGCTGTTGGGCTGAGGGCTGGACTTGATGATCCTGGAGGTCCTTTCCAGCCAGGATGNTACTGACACTGAGAAGACCCTGGCTCCATCCTCCATCCTGCTTAGCTCTTTTACAGCATGTCTGGTGTCCCACATGCATCCCATATGTGTATGCAGTACCTATAGTTCTGGGTCCAGTTTTGGGCACCACAGGATCAGAAGGACATTGAGGGGCTGGACTGGGGCCAGAGAAGGCAATGAGGCTGGCGAGAGGTCTGGAGAACAGGCCCTGTGGAGAGCAGTTGAGGTTATGGAGTCTAGCGAAGAAGCTGAGAAGAGACCTCATTGCTCCCTACAACTACCTCAGAGGAGGTTGTAGTGAGGCTGGTGCTGCTTTCTTATCTCAATTCACTAATGAGTGGAAGAGGGCAAATGGCCTCAAGTTGCACTGGGGAGATTTAGATTGGATCTTAGGAAGAAGTTCTTTCCGGAGAGAGTGGTTGGGCACTGGGACAGGCTGCCCAGGGAGGGGGTGGAGTTCCCATCCCTGGAGGTGTTTAAAAACCAAGTAGCTAGAGCACTTGAGGCCATGGTCTAGGGGTTAGGGAGCTGTTGGGCTGAGGGCTGGACTTGATGATCCTGGAGGTCCTTTCCAGCCAGGATGATTCAGTGAAATCAATGGAGAAATAATTCTGTAAACTCTGAAGAAGCTGTGATTAACGGACCATGCTCTTGTATTTCAAAAGCGTCTCCTGAACATAAAGAGAAGGGAAAGAACATTCCAAATTAGAAATGCTAACAGACAATAAAAGGTGTAACTAGGTGACAGCTGATCTTCACGTTGTTCCTAGGTCTCCAGTGAAATGACACAGACTGCAGATCAGAGTGTTTTAGTTAGGATTAATGCACTTAGATAGGATTCATCCTTAAAATTTGTGGCCCTGGGGAAGCGGGTTCAGTGGGCAGGATGGGGCTGGGTTGATGCTTGAACTGGATTTTCTTGGGGCGTCTTCCTACCTTAACGATTTTATAATTCTAGGAAAACAGGAGCACAGGTAAGAAAAGATGCTGAAGGAAAAGGTGGTTAGGTTAGAGAAGGATTTTTGTCTCATAATTCTGAAAATTCCCCATTTTGCCTTTCATTACAGCTGTATTTGCTAATTAATCACCTAAAACCACAATGACCCTGTTCTAAGAACTGCTCTGTGTTTGTGCTAATTAAAGAGAATTATCTACCTGTAATTAACAAGAGTGGCAAGAATGCGTTCACAGTGGTGTCGCCTGATGGTACTTTGTCAGAGAAGTTCTTCACAAACATGAGCCTCAATTTCACTCTTTAATACTGCATTATGGTATCAGCTGAATGGCCACACAAGGTCAGTGATGCCTTAAAACAGAGGGGAGACTGGAGAAAACACTGTTGGTGAGCTGGACTCCTCTAGATTTCAAGTTATAGTGCACTTGGAACTGTATCACAGAATCACAGACTGGTTTGGATTGGAAGGGACCTTCAAAGCTCATCCAGTCCCACCCTCTGTCCTGAGCAGTGACAACCCCAACCAAAGCAGGGTGCTCAGAGCCCCAAGGTCCAACCTGACCTGGGATGGTTTCAGATGCGGGGCTTCTCCCACCTCTCTGGAAAAGCTGGGGCAGGCTCTCACCAGTGTTTCATCACCTCAAGGTGCACTACTGTACCAATACTTAAAATTCCCTCCTAATCATCTAAATTGACTCTGTAACCAATACTATATAAAAAATACCCCAAACACCACCTCTGAGTACAGAATCACGGACTTGTGGGGTCTGAGAGGTCTGATGAAGAGAGACTGAGGGAGCTGAGGCTGTTCAGCGTGGGGCGGAGGAGGCTGAGGGGAGACCTCACTGCTCTCTACAGCTGCCTGAAGGGAGGTTGCAGTGCGGCAGGGGTTGGCCTCTTCTCCCTAAGGGCTAGCGATAGGACCAGAGGAAATGGGGCCAGATTGTGCCACAGGAGGGTCAGGTTGGATCTCAGGAAAACTTCCTAGAAGGAATGGGAGCCCTTGGAACAGGCTGCCCAAAAAGAGGGTTGACGCAGCATCCCTGGAGGGGTTCAACAACCGGGCAGTCAGGGTGTTTGAGGAGACAGAATAACGGTTGGGGGCCGTAGGGAGGACTTGATGATCTTGAAGGTCTTTTCCAACCTTGATGATTCGGTGATTCTTTGACTCTAAGAAACGAAATAATAATAAAATAAAAAAACCCCTATATTTTAAAATACATAAATATATATTTATAAATTATAAATATATTTATAATATATAATAATATGTCTGTTTAATAAACGCCTGTGATTCCTGAACCAACCACAAACCTATTTAGCCCACAGTCTGCCCCATTACAACTGCCTCATCTCAGCTGCTTATGAATTTTCCCAGTGTGGTGCAAATAACAGTTTCAAGACCTTAAAAGCAACTAACCCCCAAAATGTTTGAAAAAGCAGGCAGGTTGGTTTTGTACTTCATGAGTATCTGGGTTTCTTTTCAACAACCACTAATCTCAACAAGAACAAGGAAGACGTTTTTCTCTTTTCATGATTATCTGGGGGTTTTTCTTCAAGAACCACTAGTACCAACAAGAACAAGCAAGTTATTCTTGTACTTCATGACTGTCTCGGGGTTTTTTCCAACAGCCACTAGTACCAACAAGAAGTTCTGCATGCAGTCTGTAATTCTCATGAATACATCTCTATTCGGGGGAATCACTATCGGTTTGGGGTTTATTAAATTTCCCACTAAATTCAATAGGCTGCTGCACACAGATGCAGACTCTGGATGAAAGTGCTTTGCAGCTCCGAAAAAAACACCTTCTGTTTGGATTCGCAAATAGCAGAGCTGCGAGGAGGCCAGTGGAGTGTAGGATCCCGCTGACAGCAGCATCCTTGCCAGCTTCTGCAGGGGTGGCCCCCAGCCAGAGTTCACAGGCAGCTTCTGCCAAAACCTTCCACACAGAAATGCACAGCAAGTCCTGCTATCTCTGGGGGCATTCAGGATAAGTTTCTCTTGGAGTTCTTGCAGGAATTTCCATTCTGCAGTGCTGAGGAATGGCTGCTAAGCCGTGTTCTCACGTTAGTTAACAGCCCCACAATTTAATTGAGATGGTCCCTATTCCTGCGGGAGTGAACTTAAAGATTTTCCTTAAAGACTTAGGAAAGTGCATTCAGACACTCACTCAGAGGACTGGGATGCAGCCTCCTTGCTCTTGAGATTGAGAAATGAGGAGGACAAACAAGGTTAAGATAACAGAGTCATTAAGGTTGGAAGTGACCTCCAGGTTCATCCTCCAAGTCCAACCATCACTCCAACCCCACCCTGCCCATTAAATCGTGCTCTCTAGAGCCACATCAAGTCATTGTTTGAACCCCTCCAGGGATGGCAACTGCCCCCCTCCCTGGGCAGGCCTGTTACAACCACTGGCCACTCTGTCAGAGAAGAGATTGCTCCTGATGTCAAACCTAACCCTCCCCTGGCACCACTTGAGGCCGTTTCCTCTTGTTCTATCACTGGTGACTTGGCAGAAGAGACCAATCCCCACCTCTCTCCATCCTCCTGTCAGGAAGCTGCAGACAGCAAGAAGGTCTCTCCTGAGCGTCCCTTTCTCCACACTAACCAGCCCCAGCTCTCTCAGCTGCTCCCCATCAGACCCTTTTAAAAGGCCTTTCACCAGCTCTGTTGCTCTTCTCTGGACCCACTCCAGCCTTTCAACATCCTTCCTGTATTGAGGTGCTCAAACCTGACCCCAGTCCTCAAGATGAGGCCTCAGTAGTGCCCAGGATAGAGGGACAATCACCTCTCTAGTGCTGCTGGCCACACTACTTCTGATCCAAGGCAGGATGTCCTTACCCTTCTTGGCCTCCTGGGCACATTTCTGCTGTCAGTCAACACTCCCAGCTCCTATTCCAACAAGCAGCTGTCCAGCCACTCTTCCCCATAAACAGGACAGACACTTCTTCAGTACAAGGAAGGACAATAGATTGTTTAGTCGAGAGAAAAACATGCTGAAAGAGACCTTCTTGCTTTCCACAACACCCTGACACGAGGCTGGAGCAAGGAAGGAGACAGCCTCTTCTGCCTGGTGGCAAGTGACAGGGCCACAAGCTGCCCAGGGCAGCGGTGTAGTCACCATCCCTGGAAGGACTGAAAAGGCAGATGGACATAGTGCTGAGGTACAGAGGTTCTGTGATTCTGTGGTCAGCAGGGTGCACATGATGGACTGACTTCTTCCAGCTCCCCATGCAAAGGGGGGAAGCTGACCCCCACAGGTTGCAAGGGGACAGCGGGTACCACCAGCAGTGAGGACTGTCAGAGTGCATAAACACTACATACAGTCTTGCTGGAGCAGAACTGCTGCACAGGGGCACCATGCAAGCTGGATGCAGTGAGGGACAGCAGGAGGAAGCACCATGTCGAGCTCCTGTCTCAGTGATCTTTGCTCAAAAGCAAACAAAATCACTGTCTGCCTTCACAGAAAACATCCTGTGCATGTTTGCACACACCGTGAGTGCTGGTGCAGATATCTGCATGTATTTACACAGATCCAGAGCAGCGAGAGTGCCAAGCTGCCACTTCTTGTTTCAGCATCTTGCCCTCGGTGTGTCTGCAATAAGGCAAAAGAGCACTTCAGAATTAGTTCTTCCAGGCATTCACATCCCTGGGAGCACCTAAAAATTACCAACTGTATTTTTGACTCACCAAAAACTCAATAAAACCCTTCTGTGAACATTCTTGACCATTCTGCTTTAAATTGAACATAAATCCTTCAGTCTGCATCCAGAATCATAGGGTTGGAAGGGACCTCCAAAGGTCATCCAGTCCAACCCCACAACAACAAGCAGGACCATCTCTCACCAGACCAGGCTGCCCAGAGCCCCATCCAGTCTGACCTTGGAATGGCTCCAGGGATCGGGCCTCCACCACCTGTCTTTGATATTTGATATCAATGATATTTGATTGTACTTTGTGTTAAAAGGGCTTTCAAATTCCCTACCTAATGCATGCATTAAAATAAATACATACTTGACAAACTATTTTGATGAATGCTCACAATTAGTGGCAGGGAAACAGTGATTATAAAAGCCCTTGAGAAATAAACTGACATACGGCTGCCTGTTAAAGCATGAAGACCATTTCTCCCTGGTTATGAGCCAGCAATGACTGAGGGCAGCTTAGAAGGCTGGATCAAGGGAAGCATCATCTCTGCTCCCCTGAGACCCCACCTGGAGTCCTGTGCCTAGTTCTGAAGTCCCCAGGACAAGAAGGACCTGGAGCTGTTGGAGCGAGTCCAGAGGAGGCCACCACAGATGATCAGAGGGCTGGAGCTGCTCTGCTTTGGGGAGAGGCTGAGGGGGCTGGGGCTGTTCAGCATGGAGAAGAGAAGGCTCCAGGGGAACTCAGAGCAGCTTTCAGTCCCTGAAGGGGCTCCAGGAAAGCTGTAGAGGGACTTTTTCTGAGGGACTCTGGTGCTAGGACAAGCTCAAAAAGGGGAGATTGAGATGAGATCTGAGGCAGAAATCCTTCACTGGGAGGGGGCTGAGGCCATGGAACAGGCTGCCCAGGGAGGTTGTAGCAGTGTCCAAGGGCAGGTTGGATGGGGCTGTGGGCACCCTGGTCTGGTGAGAGGTGTCGCTGCCCCTGGCAGGGGCTTGGCACTGGGTGATCTCTGAGCTCTCTCATGCCCCAAACCAGTCTAGGATTCCATTGCCCTGTGAGAATTTGCTGCACTCAGAAGATGGTGTGAGCGCTGTAGGATTTATTTATGTCAACATGCTTCTCAGTTAGGATCAGAGGCCAAGTACTCACACTAATGTTAAATGCGTCTTACACTCAGCTGTGTTTTGAATATTGAGTCATTGCACAAATTCAGGAGACTCCTCAAGGGCCATTCAATCACCTCCCTTCACTTGCCACGCCATCGGCATTCTTCTTCTAGATCCTGAGAATGTAGATGTAGACAGAGTGGAAGTGCAGGATGTGGATGTCTGTTCTTGAACTGTTACGGTTCCTCAGAGTCTCCTGGTCACCGCAGTCATCTCTCCCAGTTACCACCAATTTCCTCTGCTGTTTACTTACTGACATGAGCCCTTCCGACTGGAAATGGTAAATTTATCACATGGAAATGCAGCCTTTTCACTGCACAAGAGCACTAATTGCAAACTATTTCTGGCTCAGTCTTGCCATTTTTGGTTGTAGGATTCAGTGTCAGTCACATACTGAAGGACCAACCCCTCAGCTGTTTCTACAGATGGATTCTGCTGTCTTAGCAGACATCTCTGTGCTGCCTCCTTCACAGAAGGACACACAGATCTGTCCAGATTATCCACTTAGAGGTCACGGAATGATAGAACCATTTACATTGGAAAAGACCTTCAAGCTCACCGAGTCCAACCCTGAACCCACCTGTCCCAACCCACTGCTAACCCTGTCCCTGAGCTCCAGATCTCCATGACTGTGAAACACAGCCAGGCATGGCCATTCAACCCCCTCCCTGGGCAGCCTGAAGGGCCTTTCTAGGAAGAAGTCTCTCCTGAGAGACAACCTTAACTTCCCCTGGGGCTGTATGTTTCAGCATCTGAAGGTCAGAATTTCTGAGTCTCTTTTCAGGCAAAAGTGGATCAACCACAAGGAGCTTTTGTCTGCTTGCAATAATTAGGGCACTGCAGAGTGTCTCTGTTCTGTCTGCATGCCTGTCCAGACTGGCATGAAGTAGCCACATAAACCTCACATGCAAGAAGCCAGAGACCAGTAAGAAATCAGACTAAAAAGAATTAATTCCAGAATCTCAGACTGGGTTGGGTTGGAAGGGAGCTCAGAGCTCACCCAGTGCCAACCTCTTGCCATGGCAGCAACCTCTCACCAGACCAGGGTGCCCACAGCACCAGCCAATCTGCCCTTGGACACTGCCAGGGACGATGAAACAGCCACAGCCTCCCTGGGCAGCCTGTTCCAGGGCCTCAGCCCCTTCCCACAGAGGGATGTCTGCCTCAGATCTCATCTCAATCTTCTCTATTTGAGCTTGAACACAGCCCCCCTTTCCTAGCACCAGAGTCCCTCAGAAAAAGCCCCTCTAAAAAACCACTTTATAAAATACCACAGTATTACCCAAACACCCTACATGACAGAAAGAAAAGGAGAAACAAAAGGTGAAATACAAGGAACTAGTTAACCTTAGCTACTTACTGAGTCCAACATCACACAGTGTTTCCTAGTCTCAGTAGAAAAAGACTCAGAAAGCAAGTTTTTTAATCGAAGAACATGTTTTACTTTAGGTTGGGATAAAACATGTTAAACTGGTGAGGCCACATCTCAAATACTGAGTCAAGTTTGGGGCACCACAGTATCAGAAAGACACAGGCGTTGCAGTAGTTGCAGAGAAGGTCTGCAAAGCTGGTGAAGGGACTGGAGAACACGTCTGATGGAGAGAGGCTCAGGGAGTTGGGACTGTTTACCCTGAAGAAGAAGAGGCTGAGAGGAGACCTTGTTGCCCTTTACAGCTCCCTGAAAGGAGGCTGTAGGGAGGGTGACGTTGGCATCTCCTCCCAGATAACTGCTGACAGGAGCAGAAGAAATGGCCACCAGTTGCAGCAGGGGAGGTTCAGACTGGGAATTAGGACAAATTTCTGCAGTGGAAGAGCAGTTAAACACTGGAACAGGCTGCCCAGGGCAGTGGGGGAGTCCCCATACCTGTTGAGGTTCACAAGGCTGTAGATGTGGCACTGTGGGACATGCTCCGGTGGTCCTGGAGGTGTTGGGTTGAAGGTTGGAATTTGATTATCTTACAAGACCTTTCCAACCTTAATGCACCTATAATGCTGTGGTTTGGATTGGACTAGATCATCTTTTGAGGTCCCTTCCAATCCCTAATCTGTAATTCTATGATTCTGAGATCAAACAGCACTGTGAAGGAAACCTGGGTCAGACTGATGTCTGGATTTCTTATGAAGATGAGGAGTTAAAATTAAAACCTACATCTTTTTCTGCTATACTATAGACATCACGGCATAAATATATCTTGCTATAAGTAAGGATCTTCAGTCTTCTAAGAAGGTAACAGCAAGATGTTGGCCGTCTCACAAAGAATGTTCTGTTCCTGTTCTGTTGTGACTATTGGCGGTGCCATTAGTCAGCTAATTGTTGTGATTAATGCTGGCACTCCTGGTCACACAAATATAGCTCCAGTCTTTCCCTTCTTCTGCTGAGAATGGTGTGGTGACTCTTTTTATAAACTTGGGGAAGACAAAGAATGCAGAACATTTGGGGCATAAGAACTCAGCTCTGACTTCCATGGCTGCAATATGTTCAGCAGCTGCTTTCTAAAATGACCAGTGAAAGAAAACTAAAGAAGAATCTTAGAATCATAGAATCATTAGGGATTGGAAGGGACCTCAAAAGATCATCTAGTCCAATCCCCCTGATACAGCAGGATCAGCCAGACCAAGTCCCACAGGAACACATCCAGGCAGGTTTTAAATGTCCCCAGAAAAGGAGACTCCACAACCACCCTGGGCAGCCCCTTCCAGTGCTCTGTCACCCTCACTGGGAAGAAGATCCTCCTCATACTTATGTGGAACCTCCTATGTTCTAGCTTACAACCATTGCCCCTCGTCCTATCACTGCATGACACTGAGAAGAGCCTGGCTCCATCCTCCGGACACCCACCCTGCACATATTTATAAATATTAATGAGGTCACCCCTCACTGTCCTCTCCTCCAAGCTACAGAGGCCCAGCTCCTTCAGCATCTCCTCGTAAGGAGATGATCTCCTTCATCATCCTCATTGCCCTATGCTGGACTCTCTCCAGAAGCTCCACATCCTTCTTGAACTGAGGAGCCCACAACTGGACACAATACTCCAGGTGTGGTCTCACCAGGGCAGAGTAGAGGTGGAGAACCTCCTCTCTTGATCTGCTAACCAGCCCCCTTCTGATCCATCCCAGGATGCTGTTGGCTTTCTTGGCCACAAGAGCACATTGCTGGCTCAGCCATCCTGCTGTCTACCAGGACCCCCAGGTCCCCTTCTCCCAAACCACTCTCCAACAGGTCAGTCCCCAGCTTATACTGGTACCTGGTACTTAACTCTGCAAGACAAAAAGCTAGAAGTGAAACCCTGCCATGTAGTTCAAGTGACATCCACAGTGCTAGGGACTCAATTGTAAGGCTATAAGCACAGGATCTAGAAAAGGTTTTGGAGTAATGGGGTGGTAGGAGATGCTACAGACTGTCTAAGATGCATCTGAGATGGTCCCAGGTTCAATCTCCCACGCTCTGGCTTTAATATCTAACACATCTGCATTTCACAGAATCACAGAACATTAGGGATTGCAAGGGACCTCAAGAGATCCTCCCAACACAGCAGGATCACCTAGATCCAGTCGCACAGGAACATGGCCAGGTGGCCTTTAAATGCCTCCAGATTTCCCTACAACATCTTCCTAGGCATCAAGGATTTGGAGCAACAGCTTTTAGAGTCAAATAGAAAGTCTCCCCTTGGTTCAATCCCCGCTGGTGCTCCTAGAAGTTTATTCTGAGTAGGGAAAACAAGCTAGAACACACTGGATGCAGCCCAGACATTCAGCCATGGATGGACAGGTCCTGAACTGGGGTCCCAGTACCAGGTTCTTCTTTCTGTATCTTGCCTTAAGAAACAGGGGTGAGGCCCTAGAATCCCAAACCCCTCAACATCTGAAATCTTATCAGCATGGAACTGAGCACACCCATCTCTCTCCACCTGGTATGACGGATCTTCTATGCTTCATCAAGATCACAGAGTCATCCAATACCAGACTGGTTTAGGTTGGGAGGGACCTAAGAGCTCACCCAGTACCAACACCCTGCAATGGGCAGTGACACCTCTCATCAGAGTAGGGTGCTCAGAGCCCCATCTATCCGGGTCTCTGAGACTGGTGAACACCATGCTTGGGGTGTTGTGTTGCCTCCCAAAAAGCTCCATGAGGTTTCTTTGCTTCTCAAGCAGCATCTTTCCAAACTGAGCCTTTAAAGGACCTGACACTTTGTACAGCACCTTGTACCAATCTCAAACCCTGGGATTCCTTCTTAGGAGACCTTTGTTTACTTAGACCTAAACTCATATATCATGGGAGGAAAAAAAATTAGACATCACAGAACATTGGGGACTGGAAGGGACCTTGAAAGATCATCCAGTTAAATCCCCCTGCCACAGCAGGATCACCTAGATCCAGTCACACAGGTTGCTTAATTGGTCTCTAATCCAGTCCTCATCAATTAGGGCAAACTCCTGGCCTCCTCTGTAAGGAAGTCTTCTCTGGGGTCTCAGCAGTCTGGGGCTCATTAGGACAGCCTCCAGAAGTATAGACAGAGGCAAAGAAGGTGTTGAGTATCTCTGCCTTCTCTGCATCCTCTGTCTCCAGGGCACCCACCTCATTCAGCAGGGGGCCTACATTCCCTCTAGGTTTAGTTTCACCTGCAATGTGTTTGAAGGAGCCCTTTTTGTTGCCCCTGACCTCTCTTGCACGGTTTAATTCCAAGGAGGCCTTGGCTTTCCTAGTTGTGTCCCTATCCTGCTGTTGCAGGCGGATTGGACTGGATGATCTTTTGAGGTCCCTTCCTATCCGTAATGATTCTATGGTTCTATGATTCTATGATTCTCTCACCAGAGCCTTATACTCATCTCAATCGGTCATCCCCTCCTTCCATGATTTCTTCTTGCTCTTGAGTTTGTCCAGCAGCTCCCTGTCTTCTGGCTCCCTTCCTTGACTTTCTACCTGTTGGAATGCTCTTACCCTGTGCTTGAAAGAAGTGATCTTTTTATGTTACCCAGCTATCCTGAGTTCCTTTACCTGCCAGTAGCCTGTCCCATGGGATTTCCCCCAGGAATTGCTTGAAAAGGCCCAAGGTAGCCCTCCTGAAGTCCAGGGTTGTGATTCTGCTAGCTGTTCTGTTCCTACCACACGAGACCCTGAACCCCACTATCTCATGGTCACTGCACCCAAGGCCGCCTTCAACCTTTACTCCTTCAACCAGACCCTCCTTGTTGGTGAGTACAAGATCCAGCAGCACTCTTCTCCTAGTGGGCTCTTCCACCATTTGCATCAGGAAGTTGTCACGAGTACCCTGGAGAAACCCCCAGTGTTTCTCTTGCACACAAATAGTCACGTTTGCTTCCACACTTCTGTCCATTTACAGATGATATGAATGATGGATGTGAGTGGATTACAACACCGCATTAAGACACTGGGCAAGCGGAAAAAAAACATCTGACTACCTATTTTTAATGAATGTCACACAAAGCTTGATAGAACATTCGTATCTCTAGAGGAAGAATATGTGATCAGCAGATTGGCCAACAGCCGGGACACACATCCAATAGCTTCCTGCTCTTGTTTATGAGCACAGCTCCAGTGCTTATCAATTAGGCGGTCAAGGAACTGGATAAGCTGCAAGACACCACTTGCATGAGCAAGGCAGCAGGGGTCTGAAATGGTTAAAGAAAATCTATGACCTCTCTTAGTTTCAAATACATGAAAAAGGGAGGAAGATCAGCTAGCAGAAAATCAAGTTAATATTAGCAAAATATTATTTCTCCTCCCATGTGGTTTAAGCTGCTCCTGGCTCCTTTGAGCTTTTCAGTCAAAGAACATCTACATCATTTTAAGTAGAGTTTAAGCTTTAGTTTTAACTGTAATCTCCTCATATAAATCTACACATCACTTCCCAAACTCTAAGTCAGCCTTTACCAGCCCACTCACCTCCACGGTCCCGTGCTGCTAAATTCTGTCCTCTTCTGAGAGTAATGTCCAGCTGGTACATTCCGGGATCCCCAGGAGGAAAATCTGCATTACTCGTCCCAACCACGTTCGTTCTCTGCAGAGGAAAAAGCCAAGAAACACTAAGGTTGAAAGAAGTTTTACATAAGACAGATTCTCCTTTGGGGTCACCACCCTAGTGAACTAAGACAAGGTCGTGCCCAGTTCCCCCACCTCAGAGGTAACACCCCAACACCAAGGAACTCACTCCTGTCATTGGTATCACAACTGATGAGCATCTTCCTATAAATCGAGGGAAAACAAACCGTAACAAAAAGTGTTTGACATCTCAGTATTTCACTTTATTATTTTAAGAAGGTGATTCAAAGCTGATTCTTTGATACCTCTTTTATTATGATGATCTCTATTTGTAATCACATTTACATATACTCCTGTCCCACTACAGCACATAAAACAGAGCTGAAGCTGACCAGACACTCCCAGTAGCCTCAAACACTCTACATACAGAACTATGTGAGAGTAGCCTAGTAGATCACAGAATCACAGAACATTAGGGATTGGAAGGGACCTCGAAAGATCATACAGTCCAATCCCCCCGCCCCAGCAGGGCAGTCACACAGGAACATGGCCAGGTGGGTTTTAAATGTCTCCAGAGAAAGAGACTCCACAACCTCTCTGTCACCCTCACTGTGAAGAAGTTCCTTCTCAGAATGATATAGAACCTCCTCTGTTCCAGCTCACACCCATTGCCCCTTGTCCTATCATTAGGTACCCCTGAGCAGAGCCTGGCTCCATCCTCCTGACACCTGCCCTTCACACATTGATCAACATTAACAGGGTCACCCCTCAGTCTCCTTTTCTCCAAGCTCAAGAGACCCAGCTCGCTCAGCCCTTCCTTATAAGGGAGGAGTTCCACTCCATCACCTTCGTGGCTCTGTGCTGCCTCAGAAAGTTCTGTTACTTGCAGGAGCCTAAAGCAAAACATGCAACAATGCTCAGCTAAAACATTACTGAAGTTATGGCAAGAACACTCCCAAGAGCTCCTGGGAGCTGGTTTCCTCATTCCTCTGTAACACCAGGTAGCTGGATTTCTTGCTTGGTCTATGCAAAGCCAGGGAATAATTATAAACACATCTTCAAACAGCTCTTCCTAGGTAAAAAAAACCTGTCATCACCAGACTTTTGAGGGGTCAGGAGCCAAACTGCTTCCTCTCATGCATTTCAGTGCTTAACCTTGAACAGTCCCACATGGGATGAGTAAGGTGGGTAAGGGGGTCTTGGATTGCTACTGTCACTTCTGAATGTGTGGCAGGGACCAAGTTTTGCTTCTAGCACAGAGTATTTCACTTGTCCTTGAACTAAACTAATAAACAGTAGCATCTGAAGAATTCAGATCCTCCACCAATTTCTATTTTTATTTTTTTTTACACAGTGAAATAATCTTGCAAATGAAAAGCACAAAGGGACTACCAACAGCATTCAGGAAGTGACCACTGATTTTATTTGCTGTGATATTTGCTGCCCCAGCTTAAGATAACCAGGCTGGGGTTTTTTATTTTGTTTTCCATTTTTGTGCAAGTGCTGCGTAACTTGTGGGTCTCATTTGCTTCCAGGCAAAGCTGGATCCTCAGTGTTTCTGGAAAATCAGTTCCTAAATGTCAAGCTGGACATCCAGGAAATTACTCATGCTTTTGAAGTCTTTTATCACAGTAATTTAGTGGATGTCGAATCATTCTGCTGGGTGTTGTGCTGTTGTAATAGCAGATGTACTTGTGCTGAAGGTCTTTTAAATTCTATCATACTAGTCAGAAAAAAAAGGGAGCTGAGGCCTTAGAGATATGATACAGCTGTGGAGCAGACCTGCCTCAGTTGCCATCTGAAAACACAACCCCAGTGCTGGGAAATAAGGTCAGTGGTTCCTGTCTGCTTGTGTTTCACAGAATCACACAGAATTAGGGATGGAACAGACCTCGAAAGATCATCCAGTTCAATCCTCCCACCGCAGCAGGATCACCTAGACCCAGTTGCACAGGAACACATCCAGGCAGGTTTTAAGCATCTCCAGAGAAGGAGACTCCACATCCCCCCTGGGCAGCCCCTTCCAGAGCTCCATCACCCTCACTGTGAGGAAGTTCCTTCTCATATTTATATGGAACCTCCTCTGTTCCAGCTCACACCTATTGCCCCTTGTCCTATTATTAGATGACATTGAGAAGAACCTGGCTCCATCCTCCTGACATCCACTCTTCATATATTTATATATTAATGAGATCACCCCTCAGTCTCCTCTTCTCCAAGCTAAATCACCTAGACCAAGTCACACAGGAACAAGGCCATGTGGGTTTTAAATGTCTCCAGAGAAGGAGACTCCACAACTCCCCTGTGCAGCCCATTCCAGTTCTCAAAAAAGACTATTTACACAAGGTGGTTTGAGACTGGGAGTCTGTTTTGAATATGTAGATATGAGTAAGAAATAGTTCAGGTGTATCAGAGGATCAGGGCTGTGTTCTTTATCCTTGTGTAACCTTTAGCCTATCTAAACAGGGTATCGGTTATGGGGCAGAGGGGATAAAAACAAGTATTTGTGCCAAAAGTGATTCCTAAAGAGCTGGTCTGTGGCTGCTGAAATGTACTAGAGTGAAACTCTCCACCTGGCTCAGGAAGAAGGTGTCTGGGAAGTTCCTGCCACGGACCAGTTAGTAGTTAGAAGGAGTTGAAAATAGCAATGAAGATTCTAAGAAACTGGACAGAGCTTTGTCATTGCTTTTTCTAACACTGCAAGTCCTTGTATTTAGCAGGGGCTGGAAAGTGAATTGTTGAGCTTCAGATCACAGAATCATAGAATCATAGAATCATTAGGGATTGGAAGGGACCTCAAAAGATCATCTAGTCCAATCCCCCTGCCACAGCAGGATCACCCAGACCAAGTCAGGGTTAGAAGGGACCACAGGATCATCCAGTTCCAACTCCCCTGCCATAAGCAGGGACACCCCACCTTAGATCAGGCTGGTCAGAACCTCATCCAGCCCGGCCTTAAACACCTCCAAGGACAGGGCCTCCATCACTTTCCTGGGCAACCTAGCTTCTTTGCTGTGGTCCTCTTATACTTGAACTTGTTCACAGTGAGGGTGATAGAGCACTGGAAGGGGCTGCCCAGGGGGGTTGTGGAGTCTTCTTCTCTGGAGACGTTTCAAACCCTCCTGGCCATGTTCCTATGCGGCTGGATCTAGGGGATCCTGATGCAGCTGGGGATTGGACTGGATGATCTTCGAAGGTCCCTTCCAATCCCTAATGATCTGGGATTCTCTGATTCTACGGTTCTGTGAAAGTTCCTTTTGTGTTCCTGTGATTCGTTCAACAGTGACATCCAGGCACTGAATAAACCAACACAAGTTACGATTTCATCCCCTACGGCAGTACAAAGACACAGATTTTACCATTTTATGGAGGAAACAGGGTAAAAATTATGATGAGAGCATTAAATGCAGCACGCCTCCTTACCCAGCCTGGAGACCAGCCCTGAGATAAGATTCTCAGTGATCTGTATAAACCACCATAAATATTTTATTAAACAAACAATAAGACAAGTCACAACACAAGGAACTCGCTAGTCTGCACTTCTGTGCCAAATAGCAAAGAGGGAAAATTTAATGTCTTAATATGTTGAGGCTTTAGCAAAGTAGTTTTAACACTCCTTTCTGTAAGGAGCTGTAATTACAGTGTGTGTGACAACATGGTGAATTTTAATTGCACTAAGCCAAACACCACAATTTCAAGACTAAGACATTCACAGGACATACAGGAGCCTCATCCTTTATATCTGGAGCACCACAGACACATAGTCTTGTGCTAGGAGCTAAATCACAGAAACCAAGAATGGTTGAGGCTGGAAAAGCCCTCTGAGCTCAGCCAGACCAGACCACCACCCAACATCACCCCAGCGGCCAGACCAGGGCATTAAGGGCCACAGCCAGGCTGGCCTTCTACACCTTCAGCCATGGGGACTCCACCAGTGTCCTGGGCAGTCCACTCCAGGCTCTGGTCACCCTTTCAGAGAGGAAGGGCTTCCTAACATCCAACCTAACCCTCTCCTGGCAGCTTCAGGCCCTGCCTTCTCATCCTGGCACTGCTTGCCTGGAAGAACAGCCTGACCTCTACTTGACTACAACCTCCCTTCAGGGAGCTGGAGAGAGAGAGAAGGCCCCCGCCGAGTCTCCTTAGGCTAACCAGCCCCAGCTCCCTCAGCCTCTCCCCATCAGCCTTTCCCTCCACTCCCTTCCCCAGCCTCACTGCTCCTCTAGCCCCTCAGTTTCTTTCTTGAAATGAGGGACCCATCACTGCCCTCAGAACTGGAGAAGAGGCCTCCCCAGTACCCAGTAGAGGGGGAGAATGATGTCCCTAGTCCTGCTGGTCACACTCCTGCTGATCCAAGCCAGGATACTGTTGGCCTTTTGGGCCACCTGGGCACCCTGCTGGCTCCTGTTCAGCCAGCTGTCAGCCAGTCCTGCCAGGTCGCTCTCTGCCCGGCTGCTCTCCAGCCACTCATCTTTAGTCTGTAGAGGCAGGGGGTTCTCGTGGCCAAAGTGTAGGACCCTGCCCTTGGCCCTCTCAAATCTCATCCCATTGGCCTCTGCCCATTGGCTCATCCTGTCCAGATCTCTCTGCAGCATCTTCCTCCCCTTCAGCCAATCAACATTCCTCCCCAGCTTGGTTTCACCCATGAATTTGCTAAGGGTAGACTCGATCTCTACATCCAGGCCATCAATAAAAATGTTGAATAGAACTGGGTCCACCACAGATCTGTGGGGGACACCTCTGGTCACTGGACACCACATAGATGCAGCACCATTCACAACTACTCTCTGTGCCCACTCATCCAGCCAGCTTTTGACCCAGAGGAGGGTGCACCCATCTAAGCCATGGGCTGCCAGCTTTTCCAGGAGGATTCTTGTGGTCAAAGAGACAGTGCCAAAGGCTTTGATGAAGTCTAGGCAGACCCCATCCACACTTTAAGAGCAGTGCTATTAACACTTTATTATGTGATTACTGGGTTGCTACAAGGGAAAAAAAAAACCCAGAAGCATGACAGAAAATTCTTGAAGACCACATGTGCACCAATTGCTCTACCAGTTCAACAAACTCCTGTTGATCCCCTTTCTGTCATCCCCTTCTTCTTTTCAATGGAATGATAAATCAGAAAGGAAACCATGAAATAAAGGTGTTTTAATGGATGGTTTAGTGTCATGATTCCAGAGACATGACCCTGGTTTCCAGCACATCAGCCTCTCCTTCAGCACTTGCAAGGCTGGACAAACCACATACTGACATGCAGATCACTAGTGAACTTGAGAAATGGTCAGATGAGCTTTGATTTGGAAGACGTTCTTGAAATCTCTCAGCATTTACCTTCTAATTTGGTCCATGTGAAGGAACCTCTGGGACGTGCCTGACAGCACCAACAGACCTCGCAAAACACTTGCAGAAGGAACCCACCACCACCTTCTGAATTACTATCACCTCACTCACCACTCTCTTGCATCTTTTCTTAGGGACAGACTGCAGGAGGATTCAAGACCAAGAACAGAGGATTTTCAGCCCACCCCTGCAGTGCTTAATGACCCAGATCACCTCTGTTCCCACATCGCTTCATTTTCCAGTTTGCAAAAGCATAAAACAGAAGGACATCGGTCATCAGGCATAACTAAAGATAGAGGTGACTCTGGTCAAGTCAGACTAGCAGTTTATGGCTAAAAACATGAGAATCCCAGACTGGTTTAGGTTGGGAGGGAGCTCCGAGCTCACCCAGTGCCAACCCTCTGCCAAAGGCAGCAACATCTCTCACCAGACCAGGGGGCCCAGAGCCCCATCCAATCTGGTCTTGAACATTTCCAGGGATGATGGAACAGCCACAACCTCCCTGGGCAGGTAACAGGCTCTAAAATTCAATACAATTTTTGCCTGTGAAAGCCATCTACCAGCCTCTTATGTCACCAATCTTATGCATTTCTAACAGGGAGGGAGTGGAGTCACCATCCCTGGACGGATTCAGCAAGTGAGTAGCTGTGGCCCTGGGGAACAGGGTTTAGAGGGCAGGGTGGGGTTGGTGTGATGGTTGGACTCGATCTCAGAGCTCTTTTCCAACCCTAATGATTCCATGATTAATCAGCTAAACCATATCAATGGTTTTCCTGCTGTCCCACTACCAAGGAATTATACACCAGCATGGCATCAAGAATCAGAGAATGTTATGGGTTGGAAGGGACCTAGAAAGACCACCTAAGTCCAATCTCCACTGCCAGAGCAGAATTCAGGGGATACAAGAGATCTGAAGAGCTCTTTCCTGCAGAAAACAAGCACCACTTCAGATTAAGAGATCATAAAACTTCACACGGGTGGTTTGATGCCAGACCTGAAAATATTCTGCAGAATAATTGACTCGTACCACAGCCCCTCTTCCAAAAAGGAAACAGTCAATAAATAGGAACACAGTCCTAAAAAAACATTCCCATATGGTTCAAGGGTATCCTGGAAACACATATAAACCAGATTGAATTAATATCCTTACCTGAGTCATTAAAGCAAGAGGTTACAGCTCTGTTGGTTGGTTAGCTGTCCCACTCCAGTATTGTGCCAGACAAGCAAAAGGCTCTTGTTTTTTTCTAGTATAAACCAAAGGCATCAACACTGACACTTCCTTCGGGAGATAAAGGCAACGGTACTGGGAGCCATACAAGAAGAATGCTAAGGGAAGCTGCCCCTGTGCTGGGGCTACTGTTGGGATACAGTCTCTCACAGCATCCTCACAGCCAAACTGAGGCAGTGTGGTCCGGACAATCATGGAATTAAGATGGATGGTGAACTGGCTGCAGGAGAGAAGTCAGAGAGTAATGGTCAATGGGACAGAGTCCAGTTGGAGGCCTGGATCTAGTGGAGTCCCCCAAGGGTTGGTGTCACTTTGCTCTGCACGGGTGACACCAGTTGTGGGCCCCTCAGTTCCAGAATGACACATAGCTGCTGGCGAGAGTCCAGTGCAGAGCCACAGACATAATGAAGGGAGCGAAGCATCTCCCTGATGAGGAAAGGCTGAGGCAGCTGGGACAAGGGGAAGCGGGTGTGAGCTGGAAAAAGAGTTTCCACATCATTGTGAGAAGGAACTTCTTCATTGTGAAGGTGACAGAGCCCTGGAAGGGGCTGCCCAGGGCAGTTGTGGAGTCTCCTTCTCTGGAGATGTTTCAAACCCAACTGGACATGTTCCTGTGTGACTGGGTCTAGGGGATCCTGCTCTGGCAGGGGGACTGGACCCGAACGTTCAATGATTCAGTGACGTGGGGTGATGAAATGAGCTGCGCTCCCCTCTGTAGTCACACACCACAGATAAAATTAAATCAGAGTGTCCTGCATGGGTGAAGAAACAGAACACCAGCAGTCAAGGGTGCACAGCGTGGTGTGAAATACCACAGAAGAAATTAAAACTATTTAATCAATGTAACTGTCTTCAATATTGCATAAATAGAACTTTCCACTCCAGTTACTGCTTGGCTCAAACTGGTTTTTTCAGATTATTTTGATTCATCAAAGCTTCATGCTTTGGAAACACGAAATTAAAAAATTCTTGAATATCCAAGTGGCTGTCAGCTCCTTGTTGGTGCAACTGATCGGAACCAACTGTGCTTCATGGTTGTGACAACGACGTAAAGTGATAAGTAATCTGTAGTTTTGCTGGAAGTATTTACTTGTCTAACTTAAGAGTTACGATGACTGTGCCCTAAACCAACACTGCACACTTTGATGCCGTGGTCAGGAAAACAAGAGGAAATTCTGAACCTAAACCAGTTAAAAATCTCCATTCATCCCATTCCAGAAACACATAATCAGCCTGGCAACAAAGGATTTTACTTGAAGCAATGAAGGTTGAGGGCAGCCTTGGTTGCAATGACCATGAGACGGTGGAGTTAGAATCATAGAATCATTAGGGATTGGAAGGGACCTCGAAAGATCATCCAGTCCAATCCCCCTGCAACAGCAGGGTCACCTGGACCAAGTCACACAGGAACACTTCCAGGCGGGTCTTGAACATCTCCAGTGAAGGAGACTCCACAACCTCCCTGGGCAGCCCCTCCCAGTGCTCTGTCACCCTCACTGTGAAGAAGTTCCTTCTCAGATTGATGTGGAACCTTCTATGTTCCAGCTTACAACCATTGCCCCTCATCCTATCACTACATGACATTGAGAATAGCCCAGCTCCATCCTCCCGACACCCACCCCTCAAATATTTGTAGACATTAATGAGGTCACCCCTCAGTCTCCTCTTCTCCAAGCTAAACACACCTAGCTCCCTCAGCCTGGACCCTCTCCAGCAGCTCCACATCCCTCTTGAACTGAGGACCCCAGAACTGGACACAAGGGTTCAGGGTCTCGTGTGGTAGGCACAGAATAGCTATCAGAACCACAGCTCTGGACTTTAGGAGGGCCACCTTGGGCCGTTTCAAGCAATTGCTGGGGGAAATCCCATGGGACACGGTACTGGCAGGTAAAGGAGCTCAGGATAGCTGGTTAACATTCAAAGACTACTTTCTTGCAGCACAAGAAAAGAGGTATGATTCCAACAGGAAAGAAGTCAAGGGAGGCACACAGAAGACCTGCGTGGTTAAACAGGGAGCTGCTGGGCAAACTGAAGAGGAAGAAGAAAGCCTATAGGTCATGGAAGGAGGGGATGGCCACTTGGGGTAATTAGAAGGCTCTGGTGAGAGAATGTAGAATCATAGAATCATTAGGGACTGGAAGAGACCTCGAAAGATCATTTAGTCCNAGGGCCTGGAAGCGACCCCGAAAGATCATTTAGTCCAATTGATCTACCACAGCAGGATCACCTAGACCAAGTCATAGAATCAGTCAGGGGACATGTAGGGAAACAACTAGGAAAGCCAAGGCGTCCTTGGAATTAGACCTCACAAGAGAAGTCAAGGGCAACAAAAAGGGCTTCTTT
>VXBP01007035.1:1010-41169 GCA_013400115.1 Rhinopomastus cyanomelas
TGCCCTTCGGAAGTCCATGGTAATGGTCTTACTGCCTCCCCTCCTTGCTTGGCCCAGAATTGAGAATTCTATCATTTCATGGTCACTGAGTCCGAGGCAGCCTCCAACCACCACATCACCCAACAGTCCCTCTCTGTTTGTAAGCAACAAGTGCAGCAGGGCACCTCCCCTGGTCGGCTCCTTACCAGCTGAGTCAGGAAGTTATCTTCCACACACTCCAGGAACTTCCTGGACTGTTTCCTGTCTGCTGTGTTGTATTTCCAGCGGATGTCTGGTATGTCGAAGTCACCCACCAGAAACATTTTGCAGCTTCTGCCAGTTGTCTATAGAGTAATTCATCAGTCTCTTCATCCTGGTTGGGTGGTCTATAGCAGACTCCCAGCAGGACATCTACGTCGTTGGCCCTCTTCAAGTTAACCCATAGACATTCAACTGACCCATCACACTTATTAACTTCTATGCTTTCAAAACACTCTCTAACATAGACAGCCACCCCACCACACTTTCTATCCTGCCTGTTCCGCTTGTAATGCTTATACCCATCCATTGCATCACTCCACTCATGAGAGTCATCCCACCATGTTTCCGTGATGGCAACTATGTCATAGCAGTCGTGCTTCACAATGGCTTCAAGCTCCTCCTGTTTGTTTCCCATGCTACGTGCATTTGTGTAGACGCACTTGAGCCGGGCTAGTGACTTCGTGTCCAGTAATGGCCTGTCACCTTTTTGGTCAACTTTTGGCACTGAACTGTTTACTGCCTTGTCTTACAACAGTGTTTGATTTCTGAACCTCTCCTCACTGGACACTGACAGCATCTAAGGGAAGTTTCTGACTGGAAATAAGTACTCGCTTTAAAGGTAAGTCACATTTATCTCACCTGGAAATGGCTCTTAAGTTTGTTGGATATTGTAATTGAATTAAATCCGTTTAATATTTAATGATTTATTAAATCCATATGCATAATTGCAATATTTTTCTAGAAATTTTTCCTTTTATAAATATTAATTATCACTGGTGCTAACTAGTCTGAGCATTTTCAGTAAAATTGTTACAGTCTTTGTCTTCTCTCTGTTTTTCATAATGAGATTTAAGATTAAAGAAAAAGGTTTAGAAGACATTTTTGGTCTGGATGCATTTAATTGATTACACGATTAAACACCAGTGAATACTTTACATATCCTGTGCTTATACACAACACTGCAAAACCATTCACAGTACTTTTGTGTTCCATTTTTCTTTTATCTTCTGTGCTGACTAGACTTTACTGTTGCTTTTAATCATGTATGTGTATATATGTATATCCAGAATCAGACATATTTCACTATCAAATATGAAATAAAAGTGCAAATAAATTTTTTGTTGGTTGACTTTTACAGAACTAGCATTTAGGCCCAAAAGGAAAATTGCCTTGGACTCCAACTGCCTCTATTTTTTTTGAGCCAAGTAGAAAAAATGAATCTGAGTTCACCAAAAGTAAAAAGAATTGGAGTAAAAAATGCGGTGGGTTCAAGACCACAATAAAAAAAAGGAAAATAAAAAAAGCAGTTAGATCTCGATGAGATCTCGGATGGGATTTGCGAGACAGTAGATAGTTAGGGCAAAAGGAAAAAGATTTATTAACTCTATAACTATATACAGAAAGAAGAAAAAGTTAAGCAAGTTAGTGCACACAAACTAGAAACTGTCACAAATGCCATCACATATTCTGAGAAAAATACAATGGGAGATTACTATAGTATCAGTCCTTGGGTTTCTTACATTAGAGACCTGGGGAAAGAACATGGCAGTCAAGCAGAGAGGGGTACAACCACCCTGTCTTTTATTCATTCAGAGAGAATCTCTAGGCCCTTATGTTTCACCCACTCTTGTTTGCAGACCGGCAAACTCTTCAATTCTTCAATGTAACTTCTCCAGCAAAACGTTGATCAGACAGGCCTGATTCCTCAGCAACTGGAAGCGGAGGAAACATACTTTCAAAAAAAAGAACCCATTCTCTCTTCCTTGCCCAAGGTCTAAGGATTCTCAAGTTCTGCTTCCTTCAGAACAGACAGTTCAGCTAAGCACGAAGAAATTCTCAGATGCCTCTCCTAAGGCTCCTTCTCTCCCCAATACTCAAGCATCCCCAGTTTTTCTCAGTGGTAGAATTGACAGTGTCTCTTTCTGCTGATCAGTGGCTCAAAGATAACCACATGGCCGGCTTCAGCAGGAGCCTCTTTCACACTGCAAACATGGCCGAGAGAGTTCCATTCCCCTTTTGTCTTTCCCCCTCTCCTCCTGCCTCATCTACAGGGGAAAGGGGAGTTTTCTTCAGCTCACCATGGGTTTCTGGATGTTGCCCCTTGGCGAAGGGGGGAAATCCACACCAAGTTCTTGCTTCTCTGGTCTGCAGTGCCAGCTCAGGCTGGGCTGGGTCTGGGCCTGGGCCTACCTGAGGCAGAACAGGGGCCTGAAGTGGTGGCAGAAGAGCAGGGACACAGCAAGCTGCTGCATCCCCTCTGTCCTGTCTTCCTCCCTCCACCTGGAAGTGGTGGTGGGAAGACAGAGCCCTGTGCCAGTGTGCTGGGGCAAAGCCCCCAGCAAGAAGAGGCAGGAATAGGTCATAAGCCCTCTTTTATAGTGTCACCTTTGTGCCCACCCCCCAGGACAGGTTACTGGAAGGGTCCTCTTATAGCAAAATGCACCTTTTTCTTCATGAAAGCACAAATCTATACATCTGAAAAATGTGGTAATTTTCAAACTGCAACAAAAAATCTCAGCCTTTTACTTGCAAAGGAAAATGTTCAGGTAGAATTTAAAAGGGGATAGTTAAGCAGCTCAATTTCATGAACATATAGCTGTTAGGAAATACAATGGCATTATTAGACAAGGGAGGGTTGGCTTGGTTTTTCCTTGAGAAAGTGTATTTCCAGGTTTTCAGGCTGAATACTACTGTTAATGCAATAGTGACTGAAGGCATAAACCCAGCATGCTGTCACAAAATGTACTTGTGTGTCTTCTCTAAACAGCTAGACAGCTTTACTTCTGCATGTTAACTTAGCTGTTCAGCTCTCTGAGTTACCTGGCTGAGCAAGCAATGGATTATGAGGGCCAGACTTACATCCTCTCTAGGACTTTGTGTTTCAGTCTTCCTTGTAAGGGCAAAGAAATTATTAGAAGCCAGAAGATTCTGTTGTCCTTGTGGCTTTCTTTTACCATGGCAGTTCATGTCAATATTTATATAACTCAATTTTTAATAGTGAGGAGGGAGGAGTTCGGGGCAAATGGCCTCTTGAACTGGGGGATGGGGTTGGGGAGCAGTGTGCAGCCTTGGAGATCCACAAGGAACTAGTCCAGGACCTGCTGAGCCACTTGGACACCCACAAGTCCATGGGACCAGATGGGATCCATCCTAGAGTGCTGAGAGAGCTGGCAGATGAACTGGCCGAGCCGCTCTCCATCATTTTCCATCAGTCCTGGCTCACCGGAGAGGTCCCAGGTGACTGGAAACTGGCCAACGTGATCCCCATCCACAAGAAGGGTCGGCTGGAGGATCCTGGGAACTACAGGCCTGTCAGCCTGACCTCAGTGCCAGGGAAACTGATGGAGCAGGTTATCTTGGGGGCAGTAACTGCACACCTGAGGGATGGCCAAGGGCTCAGGTCCAGCCAACATGGGTTCAGGAAGGGCAGATCCTGCCTCTCCAACCTGCTCTCCTTCTATGATCAGGTGACCCGCTTGGTGGATGTGGGGAGGCCTGTGGATGTGGTCTATCTGGACTTCAGCAAGGCCTTTGACACTGTCCCCCACAGCAAACTGCTGGCTAAGCTGTCAGCCCACGGCTTGGACGGCAACACTCTGTGCTGGGTTAGGAACTGGCTGGAGGGCCGAGCCCAGAGAGTGGTGGTGAATGGTGCCACATCCAGCTGGCGGCCGGTCACTAGTGGTGTCCCTCAGGGATCAGTGCTGGGCCCCATCCTCTTTAACATTTTCATAGATGATCTGGATGAGGGCATTGAGTCAGTCATCAGCAAGTTTGCAGATGATACAAAGCTGGGGGCAGATGTGTCTGAGTTGGAGGGCAGAAGGGCTCTGCAGCGGGACCTTGACCGCCTGGACAGTTGGGCAGAGTCCAACGGGATGGCGTTCAATAAGTCCAAGTGCCGGGTGCTGCACTTTGGCCACAACAATCCCATGCAGAGCTACAGGCTGGGGTCGGAGTGGCTGGAGAGCAGCCAAACAGAAAGGGACCTGGGGGTGCTGATCGATACCCGCCTGAACATGAGCCAGCAGTGTGCCCAGGTGGCCAAGAGGGCCAATGGCATCCTGGCCTGCATCAGGAATGGTGTGGCCAGCAGGAGCAGGGAGGTCATTCTGCCCCTGTACTCTGCACTGGTTAGGCCGCACCTTGAGTACTGTGTCCAGTTCTGGGCCCCTCAGTTTAGGAAGGACATTGAGGTGCTTGAGCGTGTCCAGAGAAGGGCAACGAGGCTGGTGAGGGGCCTTGAGCACAAGCCCTATGAGGAGAGGCTGAGGGAGCTGGGATTGTTTAGCCTTGAGAAGAGGAGGCTCAGGGGAGACCTTCTTGCTGTCTACAACTACCTGAGGGGTGGTTGTGGCCAGGAGGAGGTTGCTCTCTTCTCTCAGGCAGCCAGCACCAGAACAAGAGGACACAGCCACAAGCTGCGCCAGGGGAAATTTAGGCTTGAGGTGAGGAGAAAGTTCTTCACCGAGAGAGTCATTGGCCACTGGAATGGCCTGCCCAGGGAGGTGGTGGAGTCGCCAACTCTGGAGCTGTTCAAGGCAGGATTGGACGTGGCACTTGGTGCCATGGTCTAGCCTTGAGCTCTGTGGTGACAGGTTGGACTTGATGATCTATGAGGTCTCTTCCAACCTTTATAATACTGTGATACTGTGATACTGTGATAACTTAAAGTTGTGGTAGCTGAATTGATACAAAAGCAGAGCACTGCAAAGTTAGAGACGCACTTATAAAATTACATTGCTATCGAAAACTAAATCAAAAATGAGTTGCTTAGAATATTACTAACCAAGTACTGAACACTTAGAACTCCAGAGGCCTCTGTAGTGCAAGAATATGCCATGTTGTCATGTCCTTTATTTAAGCATTTGCTTTGGCCATGCCTTTGTGCAGTGTGAGAAAGACCAGTGTCTAATACGTCCATGCAAGACATAAAACTGCCTGAAAAGCAGCATAACCATTCAATGGGAATTGGCAAGTACAGTGATGTGTCTGCCTCTTTGTGAGGTGCAGGTATCTTATACACTGCTTCCTAGAGATTCCTGCCTTTAATTGAGATTTTCAGCACTGAATCTACTATTTTCTTTAAAAATTGAGCATGCACCTTTTGAAGTCTGTCAAGAAGAGGAGACAGGCAGACAGGGTTCTCTCCTCCTTTTATCTTTATTTTTTCCCTTTAAAATGTTTTGCTATCGTGTCTACGAACCATGAAAAAATCCTGGATGATCCTGTGAAATGCCTGGTTTATAAATTACATCAATAGTCATCCCATCACTCTTAAGGGAGGAGTGTTTCTTTGTTTATGTCAATTATTGTAGCAGCTGATCAACATTTAGCTTAATCTTTGAAAACTTTGATTTAAAGACTTTATTTTTAGTAACGTGTTGTAATTCAGGGGCTGATCCAGCTCAGTGCAGGTAATAAAAAACCCGAGTTTGTGTAAGTTGCAGATCCAGTAGGTGCATCAGTGAAACATGTTTTGAAATATGCTTAATACCGTATCAAGAAAAGAGTTACTAAAAAAATAAATAAAGAAAAGAAAAAAACATCTTCTGGGGAAATCTATTTTTATAAAAAACAAGGAAGAAGAGGTAGAGAAAAAGGATTGCCCAAGAAAATCAGCATGGTGGAGCTGCTTCTCTATAGTATTTTACTCACTACTCTGATGTAATTCTAAGATTATGGTAGTAAAATGTTGTTTTAAAGACAAACTGGAAAGAAAGCACTCAAGAAGAAGTCCCGACAAAACATCTTTGAGTGAATGTGCTTTGTATGTGTAGCTAGGAAATCACAGATTTAGAGCAGAACCACAGAAAATATAAAACTAGGTAAGATGAAAAAACTAAGCTGCCATATTCCAAAAGGCAACACATTTGAAACTGCACAAACATGTGCTCGCACCTCTCTGTACTTGGGATGACACAAAGGCCTCACTGAAATAGTGGTTGGCACTAGGGGAAAGAACAATTCTGATTTATTCCTGTGTAAGCAGATGAGGTCATCTGTTAATTTTCAATCAATTCTTATGGTAATACAAGGTGGAGACCTCACAACTTCTGATGTTTTGCCCATGGCAGTAGGCAGGGCTGCAGTCTCTTTGTGATGCTTACAAGAGCTCCTCTCCTTCCATTTTCAGCACAAGTGTAATTGCATTCCCATAGACTACATTGAGACTGTGCAGTTGTTGCTTATTGACATTCTGTGACATGACAGTTTTTCTTCTCAACTTATTTAGTTTCCTTACCTGGCAGAGCAACTAAGTCACTTCAGCAGTAGTTTCCTAGGTTTTGACTCTGAAACCTTTCAACCCATTAAAATAGTGTAATTTATTGTTTAGTACACTATATCTTTCATATCAAGCTTCACTCAGTTTTTGTGCACATTCCTGTTGTGTACATTTCTTTTCAGAGCTGGAGCTGCAATATTTGTTGATTTGGTTGATTTGGTTATTCAAATAACTTCTATTTATTCAACTGGAAGACTTTGTACTGAAATTTACAATCATCTTCCGACTGTTGGATTTTCTTGAAATTAAGCCTAAATGTTTGAAGAGTTTTTTTCTACTTCAAATATTTTTTTCCTTACGTGAGTAGATAAAATGAATGACAACAAGATTATCCTCTTCTATTTTTTTAGTAAGGTGTAACTGTATGAACTGAAATTATTAGCTCTTCAGAAATTGTGAGTAGTGCAATGAGCTCATTAACTTACTACTGTCATGCGTTAGATTCCATAGCTGGGACAGCTAATTTGTATAGATTCAAAAAGTGTTATCTACTATTCTCCATTATATTCTTCAAATGTTAAAAGTACATTTAAAACAACTAAATTGTCTTTACTCCTCAAAGTGTTCAGGGTTACTTCACCACAGCCAGACAGAGAAATGGAAGAGAAGCGAAGCATACATTAAGAAGTACGTTCTGGAGAGCTGATAATATTTATTGCAGTCTGAGTGCTTTCTCTTGCCATATTCCATGTTTTATTGGAGGCACATCTGCTTTCATAGTCTGTAGCCAATAGAACAGTTGTCATCAGAATATGCGGCAAGCAGACAAAATGAGAAATCAAGTTTAAGGAAAAGCAAAATTGAGAAAAGTCGTTGAATGCTCCAAGGAAAAAAAATGAAGTAAGTAACATGTATGTTTTAAAAATAATTTTAAATCCGACAAAAAGGCAATCAAGCCTGGTAGGATGCTGATACAGTTCAATTCCACAGAGAATCTGAGTTGTTATAATCTGTGCATGTTGAAGCTTGTGAACGGCAAACCACTGTATCAGAGAGGCCTACAAACAGGGTATTACAATAATCCAGACTTGATGGTATAAAAACATGAATCAAGAGCTCAGCACCCTGTAGAGACAGTAAGCTTTAATCTGTACTCACCACTAAATTCCTGAGATGGTATTAGGTGCTTATGACTCTCAAAGTCTTACCGTGTGTGCTGAGCTGAAAACAGTAACTTTCCTGTTGACGTTATTTAAAGCGTGTAAGAGTCTACTCATTCCACTTCAATTAAATGATAGTTAAAGCTTGCTTTTTGTATTGATCAGGATACATCTCAGGCTGACATTCACAACTCACTCATATTTTCAGCACGAAGAACAATGCAATGACTTTCTTTTTTTCTTACCTTTCCAGCAATAAGATATTTTAAAATAGAACTGGCAATAGCACTCCAAGAATTACTTTGTCAAAACAAAGTAAAAGGCCTTTTCAAGCAATACTGATGCTCCTTTTTGTATAAGATTATAGCAGAAGACAAAGCATCAACGTATTTTTTTAACTCCTGCCATGATACCTCCTCAAGATCTCAGAATCTGAGTAGTAAGTAGAACTTAACATGGTTAGGTCAATGTGTAAGGAGGAAAGAGCTACAGACCTTAAAGGTATCTGTATTCCTTCCTGGCATCGCAACACCTGTTGCTGTGGAATAATTTTTCGTGTTGGATTCCAGGTATTGTTCAATGTAAAGAAAAAAACAATACCAGAACATTGTTTATTCTCTTAGACATCCTGTGTTTATGAGAGTTATAGGTGATGTCCTGGAGCTAAAATGTAATTCCTGTTTTAATAAAGGGAGAATTTATCATAAAACAGATTTATCACAAAAAGAGAAAGTGGAAGAAAAACCTCAAAAAATTAAGTTAAAGTGGTAAATTATCATGGACACAGATGAAAAATTTAAAAGGGGTGGAAATAAGAAGGAAAAGCAAATGAAATTGTGTAATTCCTAACAGTTGTGTAAGAACAGGACTAGAATTATAGGCTTCTCTATCTGATGAATATTGTTTAGTTGTAGATTAAGCTTCAGCTAGGTTAAAATAAACTTTCAATGATAAACAATTGTCTTTATAAGCCTGACAGACAAGTGAACATTCATCCTTTTAGGAAGCCTTATTAGTAAACACATTTCAAGTTTGAAAGAGCGGGGCTGGTTTTTTGGTTGGTTTAGTTTATTAATCTCAGGAGCAGAAGGCCATTTTTACAACATTTCAGGATGTTCTTTTCATTTTCTGTTTTGTTTTAAATACTAAAGCAAAATACAAGATCTACACATTGTTAATTTTCAGTTGCTTTGAAAATGGAATGCCTTGATCAGCATGAAAACTTGTAATTTCTTCACTGAAATCATATTATACTGTCTTCAAAAAACACTGAAAGCTCAATCATCAGCTCTAAAGTTACCAATAAGGAACACACTTGCTAACTCTTTGCTATGCACCTTAAGGCTTACAACTTAGGGAAGTTATTTTAGATGCTGACCAGACAATGGGATGATGCAAGGCAATCAGAGCACTCAGATGTTGAGCTGAATGGTGGTTTTCTTTTACATTATTTGTTCCTCAAAAATGTGCTTTCAGAAAGGCTGAAATGAGACTGCAATGCTGAAAGAGTATTTTGAAATACTGAGAAATGTTTCTACAGTTTCAATAAAAGCCAAGGAAATGAGTGACTATGTTCATAAAACTACCATAGAATGAAAATGGTAATTTATCCTCATTTCCCTCAATATCTTATAGGTTTGGGTATTTTCCTATGAAATAGAGCACTGTATTTCAGATTTCTTTTCAGCAGCTTTTGCCTATCATATTCCACCTACCAGGGAAATACCTTAGGCTCCAGATTGTAGTTGATTTTACTTTTGGCACCTGATAAAATTACTACTTAAGTAGTTAATAAGAAGTTCCATCTATGGGTACATTTGTCAGTTATTCAGTCTAGCATAAAGCACTGTGGTGGGTCACCTCATACCGAGGAAGGTTATGAATCTAAGTGTTTTCTAACTTTTAGAGCTTGGGTTAAAAAGTGAGAGAGAAAACAGAGGTCCTTATTACTATTCTTTCCCTAAGCTTCACTTTTTGAGAAGCTTTTTTTTTTCCTTTTCACTTTTAACATGTTCAAAGATAAAATATCCCATTCCAGGACACATGGGATTAGAATGAGTAATACTCATGGTAGCCTTAATGAACAAATTGCAGAAGATACTGGTAGAGAGGAAGGACTTTCATTACCCTCAGCACTGTATTTTGGCATGATCAATGACCTGAAATCCAACTTTACTGCTTTTTACAGCACAGAAAGGTGTCACCAGATGTAAAAGCATGATTAGCAAAGAAACATTGAAGATGTGCCCTTACCAGCTAGAGGGAAATATCAGCTAAGTTCTTCCTTTACTTATAGATAAGGTATAGATTCTAGTCAATGGTGGCTGTACTGAATGCATATTACAGTTTGAATTTCAGCTTCTTCAAATTCTGGAAGCAAAACTGTGCAGTTGCAGCTGCTACTTTGTTCAAGGGGAAAATAAATTCAGTTAAACACAAACAAATGACTAGTGTTGGCAACCGTGGCAAACACTGTTTTGTGACTTCTCCAGCTCTGGGGATGTGGGAACAGTTTCCTGACACTGGTCCCTGTTTGCCAGGCTATAAATTTTATTCTGTGCAGTCTCTGAATCAATAATCAAAAAAACTCACCCCAAACCAAACAGAAGCCACAACTCTGAAAATATCTTGTACTTTGTTTTTCTACTTTACGTAGTGCTGCGTATAACAGGTGTATTTCGTAACAATAATGGAAATTACAATCAAAACCAAACAGACCTCATCTTTCAAGAGTATTTTTGTGCACAAGTAAGATCGTGCTGGCTTATGGTATTTGATGTAAAGCCAAGTATGAGGTGCGAGAACATCCTTCTTAGATTTAAAAAGACAGTGTGCATCTGTTTGCTCAGCCTTGACATTTGCAGCCATAAGGAACTCCCTACAAAAACCTGACATAATGTCCAGGAAGAAAGCACCATGATATATTAATACAAGACTTCAAAACCCAACCATTTTTCACTGGACATGTCATATTTTTCTACTCCTTTTCTGACAGTGTGTTTAAATTAAATACATTTTTATATATACTTATCTCTTAAAAGCAGTGTCCACAAAAATTTCTACTTATAATATTAGTTATAATATTTTTAATCCCTTTTTTAAAATATTGCTGTATATAATAGTAGTCCAGGGTAGCAGGATAATCAGCAAGGGTCTTTTGGGTAACACTAGTGGAAGGACGTTTGTCCCTGTGAGTGGGGATGCAGTGTCACAGTTGCAATAACCTCTCATTTACCTCAGTAAAAGCTGCAGGAGTAGCAGGCTGTGTCTTGCTCTGTAAATGTTTGCATGCACTTGCCATGTTGTGCACTAGCACAACTAAACACACAGCTCTGTGGCACTGAATATTGTGTTCCTGTGGTTTAATTGTGTTGTAGGAGTTAGGCTGTTCAGAGATGGTTTCTTAGCTTGTAGCTGAGGTACAGAGCACTGTTATCCGCTGTCAGTGATGGGGCTTGTGCTGTGGAGAAAAACCAGTGCAATCTGGTTACAGTAAAAAGGATCAGATTCATGATGGAACAACAACTCTTTGTTTTCCTCTGCTTCAAATGTATGCTGAAAAAGAGAGTGTAACCCCCCTCGAATGTTCCTTGCTGGTTTTCTAAAACAACTGAGAGATCACTTAGCTCTGCTGCTGTCACTCCCTCCAGAGCATGCAGAGCATGCAGCTCCTCAGAAACCTGCACGCAGGCTTCTGCACTGGCTGCTGCAGACTGGGTTCTGGGTGCATTAGAAACCCTAGAACATATGCAATCACAGAATCATTAGAGTTGAAAGGGAACTCAAGAGATCACCCCCCCCCCCCCCCCCCCCCCCCCACCCCAAATCAAAGCAAGACTGCCTAAAGCACATTGAACAGAACTGCATCCAGGCAGGATTTCAATATGGAGATGTGTTAGAGGAGCTGAGGGCTGGAGACCCAGTGGAAATATTACTGAGTGCTGGGCACACCTGAGGCGATATTTGCAATTGTTTTCTTTTGGGGAGAGGAGGAATTTAGGCTGACTTCCTCCCCTTGGCTCAGATTTTGCAAGAAGAAGTAATATTTGATGGAGAGCAGTTCCTACATGCACTCTATAACGAACAGCCCTATTTTTTGTGTGCTCAGGATATATTCAAACAATAAATTTAATAGTCAGCAATTATGTATTTTTGTTTGTTGTAATTCTCCTATTGGGAGCACAGAGGTCAGAATTCAAACAGTATGGATTCAAATACTCTTCAGCCTTGTGGAGAGTTACTGCTGCTGTAATAATTGAGTTGCATGGATTTAATTATTCTCCTGGGGAATTTGTCTTTAAAATTAAATACTGCAAAGCCCCATGAAGAATATATTAAATGCATACACATTTATTCCATGTGGTTACTGCCTCTGCTGTGTATCTGTCAAAGAAATCATACGAATACATAAATAAACAGTTCTCAGAGTTAAGAAGGGTGATTCTTAAATACACACAATGATTGTTAGATTGTTATTTCCAACCAAATTATTATTGCACGTTTTTTCTTAACTGCCCTCTGTTATAGGTTTCATTACGCTGCCTGTTAGAAATGACAGCATGACAGCTCTGTTGTTTCTCTGGGTCAGTTTTATCTCAGTTTTTATACGCTCAAATCTCATTAACTTTCTGCCAAGCCTCCAGAACGACACGCATTGTTGTCTGCAAGAGGAACATTTAGTAGCACGTAGTTTTGCATTAATTTTACTGTTCTCATGAGTTTTAGAAAGGTAAAAAAAAAGGTTGGACATGAGAAAAGGGTGCTGTTAGTCTGAATACTTCAGTCCATACCTAATGTATGTGAAATGGTCATGTGTGGTTCTTCACATATCTCATGCATGTCTGTTCTGCTGGATTCACTTTCAAATCACCTCCAAAATTTTGGCCTACTCCATTTTTTGGTCATTTTATTTTAGGGCTGCCACATTGTTAGAGCACTAACTCTTATGTTACTAAACATAAGATGGATACTCACTCATCTATCAGTAAAGACAATCTAAGCTGGCAAACAAGCACTGTGCAGTGATGTATGCCTGAGTGCACCATGTCCCCAAATCAGTCTGTGTATATGCTCATGGGGATTCTGTTTCTGTACTCCTAAACAGCAACCGAGAATCATAGAGTCATTAGGGATTGGAAGGGACCCCGAAAGATCATCTAGTCCAATCCCCCTGCCACAGCAGGATCACGTAGACCAAGTCATACAGTCAGTCAGGGTTAGAAGGGACCACAGGATCACAGTTCCTACTCCCCTGCCATGGGTAGGGACACCCCACCCTAGATCAGGCTGGCCAGAGCTTCATCCAGCCTGGCCTTAAACACCTCCAAGGACGAGGCTTCTACCACCTTCCTGTGCAACCCATTCCAGGCTCTCACCACTCTCACAGTGAAGAACTTCCTCCCCACATCCACTCTAAATCTACCCATCTCCAGCTTTGCTCCATTCCCCCTAGTCCTGTCGCTACCTGACATCCTAAAAGGCCACGAGGATGAGCAGAGGGCTGAAGCACCTCTCCTATGACGCCAGACTGAGACAGTTGGGGTTGTTCAGTCTGGAAGAGAGGAGACTCCGAGGTGACCTTATTGTGTCTTTGCAGTATCTGAAGGTGGCCTGAAAAAGGCTGGAGAGGGATTTTTAGGATGTCAGGTAGTGACAGGACTAGAGGGAATGGAGCAAAGCTGGAGATGGGTAGATTTCGAGTGGATGTGAGGAGGAAGTTCTTCACTGTGAGAGTGGTAAGAGCCTGGAATGGGATGGCCAGGGAGGCGGTTCAGGCCCCATCCCTGGAGGTGTTTAAGGCCAGACTGGATGGGGCTCTGGCCAGCCTGGTCTAGGGTGGGGTGTCCCTGTCCATGGTAGTGGGGGTTGGAACTGGGTGATCAGGTGGTCCCTTCCAAACCTGAGTGATTGTGATTCTATAACTTGTCCAGTGAAGAGATCCTGCTCTGGCAGGGGGTTTGGACTAGATGATCTTTCGAGGTCCCTTCCAATCCCTTCTGATTCTATGATTCTAAATATGAAGTGAGAGTCTTGCCTCTGTGCCACAAGCAGTACAAATCTACTTAGGAAGAAATTTCCAGGTAGAGGGGAGTGGATACCCTCATCTGCAATTCCTTTCCAGCTCAGGACTCAGGCATCTTTGCAGGACAGTTAGAAGGGAGTGTCAACATTTTACTGCTGAACTGAAGGTATCAATGACTGAACAGCATCAGCTGTCAAGGCCATAAATCCAGCACTTCTCACATTTGCAAGAGAACAAATACCTATTCACATTTTGTTTCCAAGGTGATAGATATAAACCGTAGCAAAGCTTTCAACAAAACAAGTCAAGGTATGGTTGTGCAGTGCTGTGTAGGTAGCTCAGACAAGTAGCACTACACCTTTTAGTGACGTTCAGATTTGTGTCAGGAGCAAGCCAGTAGTCTCAAGAGCTCAGGTTTCAGCTTTGAGCTCACAGGTTACAGTATTTGTTTACAGCCATTTGTAGCCTAGATGGTGAAGCAAAGCAGAACTTACAGTGCTCACTGCATCTGCAGCAGCATGGACTTTATTTATTTACTTATTTTGATTATTGTTTGATGTGAATGAAAGCAAATTTTTTTAGTGAAAAATCTTTATTTGTGGCTTAATATCACTTCATGCTCTTAGGGTAAAATTAGCATTAAATTATACAAACACAGACAAGGGTCAACTTGTGGCTTAGTCTCTGTCTGCTTATAGTCTAATCATTCTCAGTTATAAAATCTACTTCTCGATTTGCATCAGTTGTCAGCTAAATAAATGGTGCTGCTGTCACGTGGAAAATATCTTCAGTGTTCTCTAACAGTTATAGAATACCTTTACAGGGGATGTAAAAAAGCATTCGTAATCCCACACAACGAAGCTGCAGCACAGACTTGTCTAAACAACAATTTTCAGATATGATTGCCTGATATTAAGCAATTCAGGGTCAGTTTTTGTAGATGAGGTATCTACAGATTTTACTGAACAACAGTGTTTTACTTTGACAGAGAATGTCTGTTAAAATGGCGCTTTTTAAAATACCTGGGGTAATAAATGTATTTTCATAGTGCTTTTTATGACATATAAGCAGAGCAGGCCATTAATTAAGTATATAAATAAGTCTTGAACATAATATCCCTTTTGGAAATACATCCCAAGAATCTGAATATGGGTTAAACACATTGATAAATGTGTATAGTAAAAGGTATAGACAAAGCAGGTCGGAAAGACACATGACAATGTGTATGAAGAACCTTACTTGACAAAAGAAACAAATGGCTTATGTAGTTGAGACACCTGGGTAGGGACAGTGTAGACAAAGATGAAAGATAGGCAAATTAAAACCTCAAAATCACTGAAAATTGGTATAGACCTCCTAGGCAAGATTTAGAAAGAAAAGGAAGATAAGGAAAGCCTATAAAAAGGATAGATCATTAATCATTGGGAGTTCAATGAGTTAATATTGACTGAGCTGGCAATTATGGAATTGATAAGAAAGGGTACCTCTTCCTGGAGGTAATACAGGGCTCTTTTCTGATACATTTTGTGGACTATCCAGTAAAGGTACAGGGTATTTTGTACTTACTCCTAATATTGCTGGAAAATAAGAAAAGGATGATAAATAAGACAAAAGTTGAGAGTCATCTAAAGTCTAGTGATCACAATACCATCAGAACTTCAAATGCCCTTGAGGTTATAGTGTGAAAAGCAATATTTCAAAACCACTGGACTTTAAAATATAAATAAATAAAAATAGAGAGTGAATGAATGTGGAATGAGTAGGGACAAAAAGTTGATTAAAATCAAGTTCAGGGATTTACTACGAAAAACTAGCTAGATAGCACAGAAGCAGCCCCGAGAGGTGGCCCTCCAGAGACCTTGTTTCATGGGAGAATGCTGGGTTTGTATTCTCCCGAATGGTTGATACCGGGTGTACTTCAGAAATAGTTTCTGATGCCCCTTGAGAAATAGTCCATCCATACAATTTTTTCTCATGAAAAACTTGTCTGCTGCTTCAAGAAGTCTGTTTACTTGCACTGATGCTTGAAAATTAGATGTTTCAGTTCAAAGGGACAGATTACATTAAAGAATTATGGTTCTAGAAAAAGGAGCAGAAAGATGCAGACATTCACAGACTCACAGAATTGTTTTTGTTGTAAAAGATCATTGAGTCCAACCATTAACTCAATTGTCTTAATTCCCCTACAAACCCTTTGTCCCTGAGCTCCAGACCTACATGACTTTTAATCACATCCAGGGATGGCAACTCAACCCCTTCCCTGGGCAGCCTGTTCCAAGACCTGGTAACAGTTTCAGTAAAGGTTTTCCTAATGTCCAACTTAAACTTGCCTGCTTTCAAGGCAAAAACTTCCAAGTCTTCTGGTTTAGATACAACCAATAGCTCAGTGGTTAAATCGAGTTTGTGAACCACTGGAAAACTGGGCTCTCAGTAACATGAGTGCAGGAATTGAATTCTAAGGCCTCATGTTCTCAGTGAATGAATTCTTGGATTGCTGGGCTATTGAACAGAAATACCAAAGATTCATTTTCAGAGATTCAAGAAATTCCATCAAAGCAGCTTTATCCTTCTTATAAAGTGTTTCAAATGAGAATGAACTTTAAGGAAAGACAAAGGTTTATACAACAGGCATTTTTCTTGTTTATGTATGTTTTCTTGTTTATGTATGTTTACAACAAACACACAGCATTTTGTTAAAATCATTTGTCCTGACTTTGCTGCCTTCCTCACTTTTGGTGGCTGTGGGGGTAGTTTGATTTGGATTTTTGACTAAACTGCTGAAGGGAAGAATCAATTAATCATCCAAATTTAATGATCAAAAGTGTGATGCCAAGCTGCTGCTCTGCAGAATACAGAATGGTAAGTTACTTTTTCAGAGCTGTTTCTTTAATTTGTAGATATGTAAAGCATGTTCTTTACACTGAAGACAACTGCAAGTTTTGCTTAGCTAGATGGTTTTCCAGGCTCATGTTGCTAAGAGTAGGGTACAATTGTTTCTTTCATAGAGCAAAATCTTCCTGCTGTAAGCCCTTTTCTTACTACAAAATGGTTGAACCTGGAAATTCTGCCTCTTAACCTATAGTAACAGATAAGAAGTTTCATCAGAAATTAATAATATAAATTCATCCACCTTGTGTCCAGTGTTGGACAGGGCATCTCAAGATGTTTGCTTTTGTAACCTACTTCACAGGAGTTTGATGATTCCAAACAGGTTATTGAGGAGAATGGAGAGTGTGGGCGTAGTGCTAATCATACTTCTGAAGCTTAAAGAGATATCAACTGCAGTTAGAAACCATGAAAACAGGTGAGATATTGTTAGTAACATTAGGAACTCCTAAGGTTTCATGTCTAGTGAACAGTACCCTGAAAGTCTTTGCAGCTTGTAACGTCAACTCTGAAAAGCGTCTTGCAGTTCTGGATTTGTTTGGGTATTGCATCACCCAGGAGTATTTATTATTAAACTTGGTGTTGGTTTCCCTTTTCTTTTTCCAATCAAGGTTACTTATTTTTGTCTTAAAATGTGATTCTACGGTTTTTATTGAATTGCAAACGACCACATCATCCCTGAATTAGGCAGTACCACCCAGTAAATACCAACATTTGTCAACAGCTAGTGTGATGTCATCCGTGTGGTGATTTGCGCTAACGCAATATGTGAAATACTGTGTAATAACAAAAAGATGAGTGACAGAGGGAGAGGGATTGTTACAGCAAGAAAAGCCAAGCAGCTACAAGGTATTTGAGTATAAGCAGGGCCACAGACTGAAGCCTTGAAGAGATTGCCCTAAGCCAAGTAATGGAAGGGCATTACTAAAGGGCTTATCTAAAAAGATAAGCATGAGCATGAGGGGAGATAGTCCTAGAAAAGTCACTGCTTCAAAACAATTTGCCATGCTGTTGCAATTACACTTGAAGGGCCTTCCCTAAGAAAGAATTTGCAGTCAGTCAGGTAGGTTGAAAGAGCTCAATTTGCTCTCTACAAATTAATTTATGAAAAATGAGATAAATACATTGGGCCTGTCATTTGCAGGGGCCAGGTGCATGGTAATAGCTAGAGGATTCCTCTGCTATTGATGCCCTGGAGACATACATCTCCAGCCTCACTCTTCATTGATCTGTGGTGAGATCACAGATATGGGAGGAGCAGCCCTGCCATTAGCTTAGTAAATCTGTTGCTCAAAGTTAGAGGCACAGTGTTGAGTCAGGGTTCATGAGCCAAGGTTCTCAGAAGGATGATGTGCCCAATGCAGTACAAGTGACCATGCTGGGAGCAGTGTAGTCTCATCAGATTTGTAGCCAGGATAATAGTAGAGACTTTTTTCCAACCTTACTGCTGAAGAAAACCCTATAGTTTTCAATCTCGAAGCCTGCAAAAAAAGAGAGACAGAAAGAAGAAGAAAAATAACAAATGGAATGGTTATATCAGAGAAAGTTTTCAGTGATTTTGGCTTTGGTTAGTTGCGTGATGACTTTATAACAATTTATCACATCAAATTAATTTTGCAAATTAACTTGTGGTGCTACAGAATATGGATTATCTCAGTTATGGAAATGTGGTTTCCATTACTATTCCATTATTATACCATTTCACTTACAAATTTATGGTAATAAGTGCGGGGCATAACTTTCACTGATATTATCACACCCAAAATTGCTCATTCTGCAGCACATTATTTTGCAGAAGCTGTTAGGTGCACCTGCTTAGAACTTATGCCACAAAGTTAAATAATATTTCAAAGAGAGAGATACTTAATGTCTGGAAAAATTATAACTGTCTAGAAATTTATTAATTGAGAATGTCTAGATGCTGTGGTGAAAGACCTGTCAAAAAGGCTTATATAACTCTAATGGTGAACTTTGGTGTAAGATATGATAGAGCTGTATCCCTCTGTGTGTAGTGTCTGTTGTGGAAAATTAACCATTTCCTTTGGATGTACTGACTCTATTCATTTTCAGGTATTAACTCCTCAGTAGGACTTTCCTCAACGTCTTCGTTTTTCTCTTTCCTATTTTAATCACAGGTCTCTACTACTTTCTCCAGCCAGGGCATGCCTATGAGGGTGAGCGCAGTACTGTGCAGCTAAACTAGAGAACTGGTATTGGAAAGTGCAAAAAACCGAGGCATATTAGCCTTGCTGAGCAAGGTGGGCTAGAGATGACTACTGAGATCGCAGTCGCTGAGCCCAAATTATGGTTTACGGGAGGGTTAGAGTTGGAGTTAATGTCTGTTACTTTACCAAGAGACTGTGGTAATGAAAGAGAGTCACAGGGCTTCAGCTGCTGCAGTATCAGCCAGTGCTGTCCAGATTTATCGAAAGTCTGGGTTTTCTAGCAGCCAACTCTAGCAGATGTCATGTTTGCCCAAGTCACCTCGGTACTGCTCATTCTTACACACTCTTTAGTAGTCACTGAGGCTGCCTCACCCTGACCTTTATTTTCAATGGAACTGCATGTCCCAGGTTCACAAGATGCTGACTGTAACAGCATAAAAATCAAACCTGCAGTCACATAAACACCCATTGTGAGTGCTTATTGTTAAGAGATCATGTGGCTTCTCAAAAACAGTCATAAAGGCAGCAAGGACCACATTTTTAACTGCAGACAAGGCACAACAGTCATTTTAAGAACCTGAATTTGAGAAAATAGTCCCTGGCACCGGAGGAATGCCAGTCATCTTTACAGCAGGCAATTAACATGTGTGACTCGGGAATCCTCTCTGGGTTTGTGTGATAAAACATCGTGAGGATGATTGGTCTGCTTTTCCCCCGCAAAATGTAGCTTCCCTTTGATTCTGTGGAAGGTCCTAACTCTGCTTGATTATAAGGTCCTGCACCAATCCTCAGGAGAGGTAAGCAGAGGTCCCTGTACTTTGGGTATGTCATGATTTTCTTATAACAGCTCTATTATGGATAATTCCCTGGAAGTCAGCTGTAAAGCTCAGCAGGTCCCCTCCTGATATCCTTCACATGCAGATAATTAACTGAGCTGTTTGAACAACAGATACTTTATAATGTTCAGCAGTGGGAGTCTTGCAGCTGATCAGCTTTACCTTCATCAGCACTTGTCATTTTAACACTTGAAGGGTAATGTTTCAGGATAAATATAATCTTCAGCAGGAAAAGAAAGATTTTAAATGTGCAGGAAAATAAAGGCTTTGATAAATTTATTATGCAGACTGTAATACTCCTTGTGCTGCGTTACTCATGTACTCTCTGCTGCTGTCTAAGAAGGATTTACTTAACCTTGTATCTATACAGAATAGGCTTTGCTGCATTGCAAGGGAAAAGCAAGTGATGAATCCTCATGGAAATGCATCCTCAACGTCCTGAGAAACAGCATGCATGAAACCTCCATGCTGATCACTCCGATCTCTTCCAGACAATGCTGAGTTTGTTCAAAAACAAAATGGAGTAGCTTATTTTTTCTTCAGTTGATCAGAGACTCGAAAATTCCTGAAGCATGGAGCTTAAAGGAGCAAAGTTCTCAGTTTCTCCTGAAATTCAGGACAACAGGATAATGAAATTTTAGGGTTCTTTGACATTTGTTATCCAACTGTTGCAAAAAATATTTGCATTTAAGAGATGTTTGCAGGTCATGGTACACTACTGAGTGTCCAGAAAGATGGTTGCAGCCGATACTTATTAATTTGTAGTGACCGTAGCTGTGCTGTAACATTGTGGGGGTCCTCATCTCTGGAACCCCACATATCATACCTGGCTTGCCACCAATGTCCTGAATCACAGACCTCAACCATGTTTCAACCAAATGCTCCTATCTAAAGCATCAGACACAAAGGGAGGGTTTAACAAAGCTCGTTACAATCTGCAGGCAATAAACAACCTAGGAAAAAAGGCATCAAGACATTTCATTTCACTGCAATTCACTCCCCCCACCACACATCAGTAGAAACCAACAGCACAAGGTACAGAAAGGCAGAAGTCACTGAGACGGAGGCGGTGAGGTGCAGCCACTCTCCTTTATGTCTTGTTAAAGCCAAACTTCAAACTTTTCTGCAGAAAACACTCAAATTATCTAAAAAGCATTACATAATTGTAGTGAGATGTTATTGCTTTGATGACTAAGTATAACTGGCACAAGTTCTAAAATACAGCAAAAGCAGTGTGTGCATAGTGGTTAGAAACACCCACATTTCTTGAAGCGGTTTAACCTGATATTAATGACTTACAGTCAGAGTACAAAAATGAATCTTCAAAGCTTTATTTGTTATTCTTAAGTTTCTGGATGCATGGGGGCTGAAATAACATGAATATAACCTGACAGGATACTGCAAGAGAAAAAAAAATCATTATGTGTACAAGATCTCTTATTATGTCCTGGTTATTAATGTTTCCATGGATGAATTCGTAAGAGGAGGCACTGACTCCCGTGAGGCTCATACTGATGAGGTTAAGATGTGCTAAGTTTAGGTCAGGTTAGTGTTTGTCTTCTGAAGAGAATCGTTCAGCATTTGTTTCTCTTATTCCCCTCCTCTAGCTTAGATAAGAGGAAGCACAATAAATATTGTGTTGTATGAGAATGACTGATAGCACAGAGGCACTTTGTTGTTATAATCCATTTTTCTTTAGCACCAGATAGACTGCTTTCTAGAAGATAAGTAGAATGCCTTTTCAGTTACAGAGGTGTTCGTTTCTCTAGGTCTTTACATTCCTCTGAGATGTGAGCCTGTTCTTTAGCAGCACAAGCAGTGCCTAGGTTTGTTAGCATAGCCTCCTGTGCTAATATTTCTTTATCCTAATAAAGTGAGAAAATGTGTACTATAATAAGTCACTCTGCAACCAGGTTATCTGAAATATTTTATTAAATAAAATAAAGACAAAGTTCAGTGTTACCCACATCAGGATTTTCTCTGACACGTTTCTTATACTGCTTTACGTATTTTTTTGGTAATTCGTAAGAAATATTTATCTCCAATGTCACCAATCCCTTTCTTATAAATGCCTTGTGCTAGATTTCTTCCTGCAATGTACAAATTTACAAATGAAAAATTAATACACTCAAAGGTTTAATCACCTACCAGTGCTCAGGCAAACCAAAATTAAAACACATTTATGCATGAACAACTAATAACTAATAATTGAAAGAAATTACATGCAACTCTAGAAACCATTTCTTAATTGTTACTCATTAAAATAAATTATGGTATATTATTCCAATTACAATGCTGAAAATAGACTTTAGCAGCAGTTGTTGTGTCACTTTACCTTTCATTTTAGCTTTTATGTCAGTTATGTTTTGAAAATAATTTTTCCTAATCAGATGGTGTTATATTTTACCAGCTAGTAGCTACAACTCCTTGCAAGCATATCCTTAGAGAGGCATCAGGTTAAGCATTAAAACTTACAGTCATTAGAGCTAATTGAATGTTATTGGAGTGAATGTGGAGAGTTGTTGCTGTGGTTCAAACATACAAATCTATAGATTCTTATAACTGTACAGCTGTCTGTGCCTCCTTTATTGTAGGCTGTACAGTCTTATCCTGCAGAGTTGACGCTGGAAAATTGACGGACTGTAGACATAAGTTGAATGGTACTTACTTACAGTGCAGGTTCTACCTACCTAGTGAGCATGGCTTTTCCACTAACACCTCAAGCAAGGAGTATAAAACTGCATGGAACTTGTAAAATTCAGTGTAGTTGCAGATATTGTCTGTGTGAAAGTTGCTTTACTTATAATTTCAGCTATTGGGAACCTTAGTCCTGCTCCTGGGCATCACCGGTGATTGCCTGGAATCAGGCAGAATGAGCACTAAACTGTACGTAGTCTAGAAGGCAGAAAGGCTCTGCAGTTGCCAAAAGTCATGGTTACTCAACACACTCACGATTTTGCCTGTTCAGTGTGAAGGACTAGTGTTTTGCTTGAATTTGCTAAACCATATGAGACTTCAACGTAAAACAAGTTCTGGGTCTCTTGCAATTCAGCTACGATTTCCCACCTACATCCTCTTTGTTGCTAAAACGCTTGTCTTTGATGCCAACACCATAAGCACATAGGAAAAATCCTATTTAATTTTAATCTGTAATGAAAGGAATAATTCCATTTGTTATCTATAGTTCAAGAATGTGTTTCTAGTATTATTTCCACTTTCTCAAGCTTTAATTCTTTACCTTATATTAGTTATTTCTCCTCTCTCAAGCTGACTCTGTAAAGGATAAATATAGCTTAACATATGGAGTTGTCTCCATTATGCAGTTGAATTAGACAGTGAATTCTCTGAAGTGACATCAAACTGAGCTGACAGAAAATATGACTGAAAATCTTCCAAAGTTTACAGATAAGCTTCTCCTTGAATAAACCTATTTATGTTTATTAAGTAGCATTTGCTACTTACAGGATTGGCTATACAATTGTTGTAATGGGTTTGCAGAACATCTGCTGGTGGGTGGAATTAGGATGTTGGAAGCTTGCTGTCCTCTGCTCTGCTTTGACATAATCTCTGGTTATTATCGGCGTGACAGACTTACTGACTGGCCTGTAAAGTAGTGACTTTTGGGGCCAATAACAAATATTTTCCTCTTTTCACCTTAGCTTGTAATGGTGGTCTCTCTTGTCTACTAAAAGAACGCGTGTCCTTCAGGAATGCATGGCATGCATATAATTAATGTTTGTCATGGGAGGGAAAAGAAGAAAGGGGACTGATCTAGTGCACACTTAAAATGGAAATGGGAGTCAGAAACATGTGGATTAGGTCCAGAAAACATAAAAGTTACCCCCAAAATGTCTGTTTTCATGACATTGTAAACTAGGCCGTGTCTCTTGTCTTGTTTCTGCTTTCTCTCGAGGAGGCTGTACTACAACAGGCTGTAACTGAACAAGTTCTTTTTTGGAAGTTGAACTTTAGAGACTTTATAAAACAGAATCTCTATCTTTTTGGTTCACTTATTGTTTCTCTGACTGGGTGCTACAAAAGGAAGAATAAAACAGGAACTCTGTCATTTAAGTTATCTCTTTCTATCCATAGTACTATTTTACAGACTGAAATAAAAAGCAGATAAAAAAAGCTGGCAGCATACATGAACTCTTTCAATCCTTGCTTTACTTGTATTTTTCTGGGGTGTTGATGGTAGAAGGTCATTGTGTTTTATTCTAAAAGTTACTCAATTTTTGTTTTACTTTTTTTCAGTACAGCTTCCTGACACTGAAAAGTGAGGAAGCCTGGAAAGAGAAGGAGGAGCCTGGAAAAATACAGGCAAGAAAAAGGGAAACTGAAGGAAAATGGAGAGGAACACACTAAGAAGCTGAGGTAAATGAATGCTTCTATTTGGATGTGAATTATTAAAACACTTCCGTCTTCTCAAAAATTTGCCCAGACTTTCTGTTAAATGAATACATTCAACTGCTGAAATAGCGGAATTATAATAATGAAGAGTTAAGGTTGATCTCCAGCTGCACCATCCCTGGTGTCTGAGCTGTATGACATGCTCTTTAATTGCACTGCATCTTGTTATTTTTTTTCTACCAGTTTGTTATGTTGTCTAATGCTTCAAATGGAATGAAAATCACAGGATGCTTGTTGTTCATCATCCTGAATAATGAAAAAGCTAAATTATATTCAGCTGTGAGTTCGCCTGACTTCTGTGACTATACACAATCCATATCTATTCATTGCTACTTTGCTATTCCTATTCTTAGAGGAGGGTCTGAAGTTCAGAGTGAATCAAGCTGGAACAATGAAGTTTGTACTAATGTTAAACATTTTACCTGAGACACACAGGATCTGAGTGTTTAGCCAGGTTTTGCTGATCACTTTTCAACCACATCCGGTTTTCTGGGCAGATGTCTTTGTCTTTTTCTTTTGGAGACACAGACAACAGTGGTTTGAGTACAAAATGCGATATAAATAATCAATATATCCTTCTTCTACATCCAGTCATAATCCAACTGCTGAGCGCATAAACCTTTCCCAGTTGTAAATGCTGCCCTCCACTTCACCCTGTGGGACATGCAGAGGCATTACTGGCTCCATACATCTGCTTTTGCCACTTGTCCAAGCAGTCAAGTTACTGTAAAAAAAAAAGGCTTTTGCTGTGCAGGAGTCTTCTCTCTTTTTGCTCAAATTTGCTGACATCTTCCCTGCCTCTCCAAGAAGGAAAGTGGCTTATGTTAGTCCTCAAATCTGAAATAAGTAGCTACTGATCTTGTCTAATGCCGTTTTAGCAAAGTCAGTGTTTTAAGTTGTCTTTCCTGTATTCAGGATACAAGCATAATTTTAGGTGTTGTTCTTCAGACCTTTAGAATCCTAGACCTCAAGTGTTCCCTAAGAACTCTGGTGTTCCCTAAGAGGAGCAATATGAAGTAACCACTAGAGGAAAAGTGTGATTGAAATTAATGCTGTGACCACTGAATGACACAGAGGAGGCTTTTTTTAGGTGCGTACACATGCACGAGGCAATTCTTCAGTATGCTGCTTAGTTTAGCCAGAAGTTAATACTTTCCTGTTCTTGATAATCAAGCCAGGTGTACTAGTCCAATACTGAATTCCTCCTGCTCATCACCCTCAGGTGCACTACTTCTTCATGGGTTCCCCTCAGGTCAGAGACAGGATAAAAGGAACTGTTTTCATTACATTTACAAGTTGTCATGTAGTTCCCAGGGAGAAAGGAAGTGTGATGCCAGTTTAACAGGTAAGGAGCTGTCTGCATTTCTAGTATTGCTAATTGAATGTGTTACTTTAATAGACACATTGCAGAAAAAATACAAATAGAAAAAAGATTTCAGTCCAGGAGACTTGGAATAGATTGTGTTTCAAAATTACTTGGTACTCATCCCCAGTTTGAATTGATACAGAAATCAGATTTAGCAGATACCTGCAACCTCATCCTCAACCCTCTGTCTATGTAGCCTGTAGAGCACTAATCCAGGTGTTCAAAACCTCAAGAGCTGGAGTTTGCTTTGTTAGATGACATTAAGTTGCAAGATGCATGTTCTCAGCATGTAGTAGTAGTCCATGTGCTTGCAGCCCTTGGTGTTAAAGAGAAGAAAATGTGAGATCTCTTTTTTGTGATTTGTACTGCTGCTGGAGGAACATGACATTTCTGTTAACAATTTATGTTGATTTAGACAGAAAAGCATATTGGAGAAAGTAAAATGCTGGTTTTTAGCTTCCTTTTTAATGTATAGTTCTGGCACAGTTATTTTATAATCAGTAGATACTTTGTCAAGTTAAGATTAGGATGGACAAAAGAAGATTCTGTGAGACCAAGGGCCAAGATCTTATTGAAGCCAGAAACTTCATCAGTGCCCACTGAGAGAACTGCACAGTATTACTTGCCCATAGATCCACTTAGAGAAAATATCTGCCTAAAATAAACAGGACCATTGGTTGAGGGAGAAGAAACACTGAAAGCATGGTAAAGTATAACTCAAATTGTACTGTGGCTTTAAATTAAGATGAAAGCAAATCTAAACTCAGTAAATTCACCAGCTGTCTAAACAAATTTGACAACATAACACCATTTTGCTCTGCCCTTTGCCTTCAGAGCAGGCAGATATTGTGATTTTACATTGCTGCCTTCAATAGACTTCCTCCCATTAATTAGGATTCTGATTTCACATTATCAGGCCTTCTGGGTTCTGCCATTTTCCACAACACAGAGGTGTAGCTTTCTTCCCCTCTTACTGCACCTTCTTTTTCACAGGTGCTTTGCTACACACAGATCTTCCTGCTGCTGTATTTTCTTTCCAATAGGATCCCCTTTTTTCTTAAATTGTGTGTCAGGGAAAAGGTAAGCATGCAAAAAAAAAAAAAAAGGTCAAACTGTTTTCTAATCTTACTGCAATAGACTTTTAATAGCTTTTATCATTTACATACTGGAAAACAAATGTTTTCCAGATACATTTTTCTATGTGTGGCCCAAGGTCATGTAGAACTGCTGCAGCAGAAGTTTAATTATTAGACTAGAGTTCCAGTCTAATACTTATTAGGTATCCTTTCTATGCCACTAATGGTAACGGGAGGCATTTATACTTACCTGGGAGAATGCTAGCCTGAGGAAATGGGATTTTTTTCCCAAGCATGGCAGAATAAAACTTTGTTCTTTCTGTGCAGGCTCCTTTTGGCCTTAGCTAAACTCATCTGGTTTCAACATCAGTACTAAAAGAAATCAAAGATATTGCAAAGTGAAATCCTGCTCTCCATAGTGCTAGCACAATTAATTTTGTGAGGTTCCAGCTTGCTGTTGCTTCAGTGTCCTGGGTCACATATGTTCCATTTTGAAGTACAGAGGAATTTTCTTCCTACTGGTTTCAACTGCTGGCCTTCCAAGTCCATTTTAGAAATGAAAAGCCGTGCTGGTTACCAGTGCGCTAAGCATCAGCAATAACAGCGGTTATGTAGGTGAGACAGCAGTCAGCTAATCCCTGGGCCATGAAAGTTAAAATGATATTTTGAACTTCTGAAAGCCAAGCAAGAATTGAGATGAAAAAGCCCTGATTAGTTAGAACAATATAAAGATATGGCACTAGATGAAGTCAGCGAAGGACATTTGTCATTCTTTTGTCACTGTTTTCCGTTGCCATTATTTGACAGCTTTCTATAGCAGAGCAACGCCAGAGGTGCCAGAACACAGGGGGACACTTCTGCAACTTACTTCACTGTATGTGCTTCCTTCCATGAGGTCCCTCTAAGTAAAGGACTGAACCACAAACATCAAAGCTCATAAATTTTCAGTGCTTATACTTCTGACACCTGTGTTCTTCATCAAAGTGCACATTTCATGTGCCTAAGGTATAGATAGGTGCTGCAAGGATGTCACAAAAGACACCACATCTTCAATTAAAATTTTATAAGAAAACAAAATCAATCTTAGATAGGCAAAATATGTCTTTGAAGCTTCACTAGGTTACTTAAAAAAAGTATCTGTGAAGTCTCTGTATATCAGAGGAATCTCTTTGTATTGCAAAAGATTGCCACTTACATGGAAATGAGATCAATTCCAACACAGCAAGTGATGCAGTACCACTTGCTGACACTGTGACTGAAAACATCTCTATAAGATCTTTCTGAGATGTCTGGCAGGATTAAGGGGTGGTTTTAGTAGGTTTTTTTAGTTGGAAGTTTTTTATTATTTATTTTTATTTTGGTGCTGTTTCAGTAATGCATCAATTACATTGAAGTTTATCACTGTGCTAGAATGTCTCTCTAGTAGCAAATGGCAGCAAAGAGGGGACCAGGCTCTTCGTCTAAGTCATATGTTACTTACTAAATAAATGTTGTTATAATCCAGTTGTCAAAAAAGTCTCCACAAGAAATCAGGTGAATCACACAATTGATTTATCCTTGCTGAATCCAGAGAGGAAGGATGCAATTCTTTTTCATGGTGCTGTCACCCAATAGATGGCACTATCATCTTGATAATAAGAGACATTTTTAACCAGTACAGTGATATTTGGGATGAATTTCAGCTTCTTGCCAATTGACAAAAGAAATATGGGACTTTTTGTTTTAAAAAGTGACGTTATAAGGAAACATCACAGACTGCATTGTGCTTTAATGGGACTTTTGTCAGTTCTGCTTAATGCAGTCACAATTCCGTTCACTGGAAGTGTTGTTATTCACACTAACCAGGATTTAAAAGTGCAGCCTGAATGGTTCCAAACAATCACTGATTCCTGACTATGAAAGACTTTTCTGTTGAACAAATATTAGGAAGAAGGAATCTCTAACAGTAGAGTTGTAAACATGCTTGCAGATAACGTAGAGAACATGTGAACACACACGTGTGCACACACCCATCTGGGTGCAGTTTTCAAGCTGTCAGTTGAGAAAAAGCTGCCTTTCCTATAGAAAAAATTACTTCTAAATGTACAGTTGTTGCATAGCTGTTATTTTTGGAAAGCAAGATGAACAGATCTGCTTATAAATGCATGCTCTTCTGCTAGGAAAAACGAATCTATGTAGGTTTAGGTGATCCTGCTGTTGCAGGCGGATTGGACTAGATGATCTTTCGAGGTCCCTTCCGATCCGTAATGATTCTATGATTCTATGATTCTATGAAATCCTTGACATAAGGCGAAGACAATCACCGCAAACAAGAACACTTCAGGATTAGAGATAACTCCATGGATAATTTATAACTTTGACAACAATTATTTCATAATTTAGAAGTAGACTGAGTGTTAGGCGACTGATTCTCGCATTTTACCCGAAGAAATTACTTCAAATACATTGACCGTTCTGGAGAGACTCCAGCACAGACCTACAAAGATGATTAAGGCACAAGAGCACCTCCCTTATAAGGAAAGGGTGAGGGATCTGGGTCTCTTTACCTTGGAGAAGAAGAGACTGAGGGGTGACCTCATTAATGTTTATAAATATGGAAAGGGTGGGTGTCAGAGGATGGAGCCAGGCTCTGCTCAGTGTCATCTAATGATAGTAAAAGGGGCAATGGGTGTGAGCTGGAAGATTGGCCCCAAGAGGGCCGATGGCATCCTGGCCTGCATCGGGAATGGTGTGGCCAGCAGGAGCAGGGAGATCATTCTGCCCCTGTACTCTGCACTGGTTAGGCTGCACCTTGAGTACTGTGTCCAGTTCTGGGCCCCTCAGTTTAGGAAGGACATTGAGGTGCTTGAGCATGTCCAGAGAAGGGCAACAAGGCTNCTCTTGTTCTCTGCAGATGTTTCAAACCCACCTGGATATGTTCCTGTGCAACTTGGTCCAGGTGCTACTGCTCTGGCAGGGGGATTGGACTGGATGATCTTTCAAGATCCCTTCCAATCCCTAATGCTCTGTGATTCTGATTGCCAGTTCCACTTTTTTTTTCTGTGATTCAGAAAATAACAGAGCTTGATTACCAGGAACACCCTACCACACACACAGTAGTATCCAGGCTATGTAACTCAGACTGCCACATCCATTATACCAAGCACAAATTTTACTGCTTCAAATAACTTCATCTGTATATGTTTCTTTATGGTTCCTAAAATAGATCAACAATTTTTAAAGATAGCAAAAAAAATCAAATTTTAATTTGAAAATTATATTACTCCCTGTCAGAAGAGCAAAACTTTCTGTTCAGCATATCCAGTGACATTCTAGGTCCTTCCTGCAGTCAAGTGCCTTGACTTTCAGTGGGGCATTCTTCATTACACAGAGAACACTTTATGCAACAATAATTACCCAGTGGTTAATTACTGGTAAGTAGTGCATGATTTTGGAATAATTAAAACCTTGACATCCGTTCTGCAACACTGCTCTGGAACAGGGTGCCCAGGGGTTTGTGGAGTCTCCTTCTTTGGAGATGTTTAAAACCCACCTGGATATATTCCTGTGAGACTTGGTCTAGGTGATCCTGCTGTGGCAGGGGAATGGGACTAGATGATCTTTCAAGGTCCCTTCCAATCTCTAATGATTCTATGATTCAAGATGGAAATATCACAATCTCTCCTGTTATCAAGTTAAATGACATAAAGCAAGGAACAGTTGCCTGAAGTGTCTGGTTTTTTTTTTCTGAGTGTTCTCTAAAGAATGGATGATCTGTAGTTCAAATTGATGCCTGATGCTTAACTACCCATGTATGGAATTACTAAGCCATGATTGCAGCAACGTGTAAACTAATAGCAAGTATGTGGTGTCTTCTTAGGCTTATAATGTAAGCAATCAGATGCAAAATGAAGCTAAGATTTGTGAAATTCTACAAATACGTGGAAAGGAACTGTTCTGCTCTTATCCCCGTCTTATGGTAAAGCTGTGGTAAAAATACTAATGAGGAATTCAAACTAGACAGCAACACAAAACCTTGAACATAGGAAGAGGCTGCAGGTTTTTTTCTGAAGGGGAGGGGAGGACATGAGCAGATGTAGTGGGGACTATTTGCAAATGTTCCTGCTTAGTTGTATTAATTTTGGCATTGAGAGAGGAGTCCGTCTTCTTGTCCTCTCTATCACTGTGGTTTTATTCAGCAGCAGATGAAGACAGAATGAGGGTAAACCTGCAGCAGGAAAAGAAAATACTATTTCAGAGGCCATTTTAGCTCCCCAAAAGGTCCCTGGATCAGAACAATGCAGAAAGGGGCAAAAATCCCATTTGTTTTAAGTTCACGAACTGTACCTTCTGTGACGAGTCTCCTGGGAAATAAGAGACATGATGTAGCACTCTATTTGTACGAAAAAAGTGAGGTAATTGCTTTGGTTGGCATTGATCCCACCAAATTTTAAGTACTTAATTGAGGATCCTAATTAAGAGTGTAGTTGTCCCAGGTTCTTGTATAATCAATAAAGAGAAGCTTCTAGAGGGCAATTCAAGTCTTCCATTAACTCAGTCACAGCAGGAGAAGCAGTCTTTCTCCACTGAGTCTTAATCAGCTTTTTACTAACAAACGTTAGTTAGGTTGTTTCACAGTGGAGAGGGTGAGGGTAGACTTTTAGTTTTGAAAACCAGATTCTTGAAGTACTGCATCTCTTCTTTTGATGCTGTACTAGAATTTGCTCTTTCCTCCATCTGCCTTGCCTACTACTACTCTTTGCTGTACTAGAATTTGCTCTTTCCTCCATCTGCCTTGCCTGCTACTACTCTTTTAGTTGAGCTGCTCTTGATGTTTGGGTGAATATGCTGAAATAAAAACATTTGACTCTGAACATGATTTCCAAGAAGTAAAGTAAATAAATAAAGGGAGCAAAATTGCAGCGTAAGTCTGTTAATGCATCCGTTACAGTCCAGCCTTTTCTTGAAGACTTTTACATAGAGACATGAAAGATAACAGATTCCTGCTCTGTCTTGAACCAAGTGCTCTCAGGGAACTTCATCCTTAAAGTAATTTGTAGTTCTCCTTGTTTTCTAGGGTTGGTGTCATTCTGGGTTATATATGCGCAGAGAACTCTCTCTCACATTCACAAGCATAACCTCACTGCAGATAATAATCTGTGATTGAGTTATTTGGTGTTTTTGAGCGATTACTTTAATAATTTCTTGTGTTCCCTGCTTCTAATTCCCTGCTGTTATCAAAGCCCCAGAGTGTCTCAGACCTCAAGACAGGATCTATAGGCAGACTTGACGAGATACTGACATCCATCCCTGCTCGACATTCAGCTGGTGAGATCAAGAATTTTCTGTTCCCTGCCTTTAGCACCGAAAAAGAACTTTAGGGATTGAAGTGAGGTTTTTGAATTGGTTGGCCCAGGCTGGGCTTTCACTCTGAGGTCTAGCTCAGGTCACTTACAGTGGTTACAGGCATTGGGGGTTTTTTTCCCCTTAACAAAAGAAACAGAACATTATTTTTAGATGCCTGAAGGGTTGGCTGACTGACTCACAAGCCAACCCATGCAATCAGCTTCAGAACTTAATAACATTGTTTGAGTGAGCAGGGGCACAGGCTGCAAGATTAGACAGTCAAATGCACATAACAGCTCACTTCAACTTTGCAATCAGACAGGTAATTATTATTTCTCAGGATGCTGTAGTCCAGCAATTATAAAATTTAAATATTAATTTTAGAAGTCTTAATTATAGCTACCAGAATAGTTCTGTTCAAAATAGTCCCCAGAATAACTTTGCAAGAAGCTAATAGCAATTTACCTGATTAAGGAACAGGTAGAGATTTAATTAGAAATGGAAAATGCATCTGGCTTCTATTTGCATAGTAAATAGAAAAGGATTTTTTTCTCTTTTGGGGGAAGTTTTTAGTTGTTTTTCATTCTCGAAATAATAGGTTATCAACAAATTCACCAAAAAAGGGGTTCGATTGATGAACATAAACATATGATTTGCACTGATTTATGTCTGATCCGTGTCTATTTTATTTATTTGTAAATATCAGGTAAATAGATTGCGGAATGTAAACAAATATTTTTTACAGTCATCCACTTTCCGATATACGGAAGTAACATAATGTGCTAATTCACTTCTCAGTGGAAACATCATTTGAATCACTGGGAAGTAAATACCGTGTCGTTTTGTCTGTTCGTCTCAAACAGTGGTTGTGCAGCAAAAGGTCACACGCTGGCTCTTTGTCACATCCACTGAGATTTCATCTTCACATCACCACTATGGAGCTGTCTTTACTGACTCAACAGCAGCTCAGTTGAAGTGTGTTCCTGGTAGTAAATTAAATGGTATTACCAACAGCAGTAATCCAGAAGCCCATGCTATCATAAATGCATAATAATTAAGGTTCATTGATTAATACTGTAGAAATGAAAGACTGCAACTGTGGTCCAACTGTGCCAGATTCCATAGACCCTGCTGTGGAAACATCACTTTATAAATAGACAAAACAAGACTGTATCCTCCCCTTTTTTACAAAATGGGAAAACCAAGTCATATAAAATTTAAATACAAATAATAAAAGTAAAATGTAAATAAACACAAACACAGATCTTGTGTCCCACAAAAAGACATTTCTTCATCCTTTTCTTAATGATGCTGTTTGTCAGCTCATGTCTTTTCCTCTTTCATGCCCTATATTCAACTGTAGTCATTTCTCTTCCCTTCTTTATGAAGCGCAGAAGACGATAGTTGCCTTTTTAAATTTGCTCTCCCTCCCTACCCCCCACCCGTTTTCCTTCCTGTTTCCACCAGTTGTCAAGATTTACCTTTCAGGATGTCATTCACAACCCAATGACCCCTTCTGTGAGTTGCCAAATCTATTACATGTATGAGTTGGTGTGAGAATCGTTGCAATACTTCACATTAGTCTTCATTTACTTTTGATGGGTACAGGGAAACTGTTTTATGATAAATGGATTGTACCTATTTATCCAGCATAGATGATCCACTGCTAGAACTGAACAAGAACAGTTCAAGAAGTTGCATATTTATTTGTCTGTGTTGCCCAAAGAGAAGCATTACTTGAAGGAAAATGGTTCTATTGTTTTCAAAATGGTTTGGTTTTGAACTTAAAGATTCAATACTGTTGGCTTATAGGAAGAAAAAGGGTTACCAAGCAGATGAAAGACTTTCTAGCTTGGCAAATTTCAATTTTACTAATTCTACTAAGATTCATTGAAGTGCTTGCTCCAGGAGGTAAGTACTAAATGCAAGAGTGAGTGGGTGACACTGGAAAATGGGAAACTGAGGTTCGATCCTCATAACTCAACAAGCTTCTTAGCACGTTAACAAAGCTGGGCCTTCTTCACTCTTGCATTCGTTGTGTCCATACATTTTATTCTAGACACGACGTGTTTGGGAGATTTTAGGGATTGAATCTTTTCAACAATTTCTGATGAAAAGGTTTAACGAGAGAACATCTGTCTGCCCATACACAGTGGGGAGGGTTACTTCAGGACTATGTAGTACCAGTATACAACCCTGTAACCTTGACCATGCACCTCCCTTAAAAAAACAGTGGTCCCTTTTTTTCCCGCAGCTGAATTAATCCGTGGATTCAGTGGAAATGGTGGCAGTAAATTGCAGAAGCTGTGTGTTGCCCCGAGCCTTATCTGCATTAATCTTTGAGCTATGTGTCCTGAATTTCGATCACCACACAGGCCTTTGTAGGATACAAATACTGCGCAGAATACAATGTCCAAATAAATAATCGCAAGGCTCATCTTTAACAAAAACCACACACCTCCTAAAAATAGAAGGAATCTTTTGTGGTTTTGGATATGGATTCTCTGACAAATTATTCCCTTTTTCTGGAAGTAGAAACCAAGTGAATGGTACTGATTGCCATCAGATGGAGGCATGCTTTGCAGTTTGCACCAGTGGTCCACTTTGGGACTGAGAATGTTGCCTATGTTCCCAAGATCAGTTTAGGCAGCTTTCTCTTGCAGCGGTGTCCTATTTTATACAGGTATTGGAACAACTTGGCGATGGAAATAGAATAAATATAACATCAAAAATAAAACAAGGAATAGTCACCCAAACCCAAATGGCTTTCTCTGACAGTGCCTGAATGCACCATCTGTTTCCATTGCATTAGAAATTGTCGTAGGAAATTGATATGCAGCACTATTTCTGGGTAGCTTCTCATTTGCATTTGCTTTTGTTAGAAATGGGCCTAACTGAAAACCGTCACGCTGCAACCCACCAGACTTTGGAAGGAAGTGTTCAAAGCAGCCCGAGCTGTTCCAGCACAAGCCTGGATCCACAGCTAAATGGTGCAGCTGACCACACATGTATAGCATGTTAAACCACAGCTTTGGATCTAGACACCACACAGCTTGTCAGATGTTCAGCCTCATGATCCAGATTGTCCACTTTTATTTAGGACTCGTAACAACTGGATCATTATAATGACATAAGGCTTCCCACCTAGCTATATTAAATAACCATATAATCAGTTACCTTTGGGCAGCCAGCATGTAGTAGCAGCAGTATGGTCACTTTCAAGCAAAACCAAGAATACAAGCTCAGTTGGTTTTGACTTAACATGTGCAGTACAATGAAACCACTAGAACAAAACAGGGCAACAGTTTGCCACAGCCATGATTGTGATTAATCTCAATGTTAATCACCATCCCAAAGTAACCTTTCATTTCACAGCTGGATGAAAATGAGTTACAGATTCCTGGCCCTGTATAACAGTCCAAATCACTTGCAGGCAGAAATGGAATGGCCAAAGAGCTGCTCCATCCTAAGCTGGTGCCATATTGTTCTGTTGGACTCTATACTGGGCTACAGTGTGTGTAAATGAAACTACTTCTTGACATCTGCTTCCTTCCCTGCATAACCTGTGTTAGAGAGGTTTAAGAGAGAAGAGATGCAGGAACCAGCTCAAAAGCTGTGTGTCTGTGGTGGATCTGCACCCAGGTGTCTTTGTGAATGTATGTGATTTTGCTTCTGGCACAAGGAAAATTGAATGTCCGTGTTCTTTCAAAAAGATTTCTGTCCTCTAATAATTCTAAAATAAGACTTTTCCTTGATTTAGTCCACTCCAATCATTATTGTATTTATCATGAGATCTTCTGAAAGGAAGAGAAAGGAAACTTCAGCAAAGATTGAATTTGCTCAGAGAAACTTCTTGCTGCACTGTTTGAACTCCTGTTGGGTAATGATGCTAGAACCAGTGTGAATGCAACTCTTCATGCAGTGTTTATGTGTCTGACATTTAGAAAATTCCATTCAAAAACACAAACACACACATGGTTGAGCTCCTCTGAGGATGGTGGGATGTGATGTACAGGGTTGTCTGCATTCCTGCTGAGAGACGTGTCAATAATGCACACTCCTCTGCAGACCAGGGATATACAGGGGGTGTTGGTTCATTCTGACTTACAACAGGGACATTTGGATCCATCATTCCACATTCTGGGCTTGGGCAATCAGCGAAGCTGCTGGACATTAGAACCAGCATGTGGCTTCAGACTGGCAGGAGCAGAAAAGCAAAGGATCTGTCTTTCCTATGTTCTCCACCTTCTGTCTGTGTAGACCTTAAGTGCTTGGGTTCTAGTTTTTTATGTTACAGTGTTTGCATTTTATTTAATAATGTGAAAATCCAGATAAATGCATAAATGACAAATATTTTAAATTTAAATAAGTACAAATGTGAAATATATAATGAACTGGAACTTGTGAAAATCTCAACTGGTATTGCTTCTGTTGATCCAAGCCACTGCTTGTTAAAATTTGGAGTACAGTCACCATAAGATTTTACATTATATTTTGAACTTTATGCTGTTGTACATTGCTGGGAGAATGCCAGAGAATGAAGAAAACCAGTTAATATGTTTATTGAAAAAACTGGAGAATGGAGCCTGCTGTATTTTCACTCTAAAAAATGTGGAAATGTAGAAGACAGTGAATCTGGAAGCAGAGATGTGGTGAATGCAAGGTAAACTTCAGATCTGTTGTAGAAACCAAATGTTTCTCTATCTACAAATGAAGCCTAAAGGGAGCATCTTGCATAAAATGAAAGTATTATCACTTTGTTCTGATTACAAATAAGGGTTTGGATAACAGCATGAACACTGTCATTAGGAAAAGGCAAAAGATGCCATGGTATAATGGACACAGATTATTGTAGATAAATTGGTGGTGTAATGTAGCCACAGGTTTCTGACGATGCGAGGGACCTCAGCTGTTTGACTTAAGGCTGTAATCCCAAATGGAGCTGAAAATCCTGTTGATTTTCATGTTGCTCATGTGCAGCTGAGTCACTATCAGCTGCGGCACCACACCACGCTCAGTGCTGCAGGTGTATTTTCTGAAACTTGTGCTTTATAATTTACTTTGTGGACAACATGGTGCATGACAGCATCAGTGTCAGTCTCTTCAGTCTGTGAGGTATATTTCTCTTTGGGAATTGCCCAGTTCTCTTTCAACCATATCTATAGGGACACAGGTGCTGTCTGCCGCAGGAAAGAAGCTGGTGATATTTCTGCCAGCTTGAAAACTGTGTTTGTAGTCACAGGTTGGGGCCTGTCATGTGTCTTTGCTGTGGTTTGCTCTTGCTTAGTTGTATCCCTTGAAGCATTTACAATGGCATAGCTGAAAATTTGGGATACCAGACAGAGAACTTTTGCTTTGCAATGGCTTTCTTGCCCGCACTTAATAGTGCTTCCTTTTGTAGATACACTGAGAGAAGGGGGGCATAAGACAACCTTATCAGACATCTACCTCTTTACATCAAGCACATTTGCCTTGTTTGAATATCCTGCTTCAGTGATAACACCTTAGGTTAGCTGTCACCTGAAAATGAATGGATGATTTCAAAGCTGCTACTAACCTGGCAGAGGGACAAGGTGACAACAGCTCTTATGAGCAATTAATTAAATCATATTTACTATATTAATAAGTTTTCAAATGGTGTTGAATAAAAGAGTAGGAAAATTATAACATGCACAATATAAAGCACAAAACATGCCAAAATAACAACAAGCTGTATAGTTCTATTTACCATTCCACGTACCATACCCATCTGTGAACTTTGAAGGACCTGTCTCAAATCAATAAATGCATTCCCAGTCGGTATCCACGTCTAGATATGTTTTAGGCTCGTGTAGAAGGAAAACTAGAGTACAAACCTGGAACAGAGCTGTGCATGTTTGGATGACTGTGGAGCAGGACTGCTGGTCTGCCACACACTTTAGACATAGACTTGGGTCAGTAAAACCAAAGACAGCAGATTGCAAGTTTTCTGAAGACAAATTTTCTTTCATTTCCCTTTCTTCATTTCCTCCCCAAAATGCTAGTTAGCAGATCCTGTGACATTTGGCTTTTTAGGCCATAACATTGGAACAAGCAAACCTGATGTCTCATCATAGCTTGTATGGTCAAGTTGCTGAGGCTGAAGACAAAAAGGATCTGAGAAACCAGGGGTCCTCAAACTTTTTAAACAGGGGGCTGGTTCACTGTCCCTCAGACAGTGTCGTGGGCAGGGCTGTAGTTTGTGCTGCCTGGCTTGTCCTGCCTGGGAGCAGGAGGCAGACATGGAGGAGCAGCCCAGCCCCGCCGCGCAGCTGGCAGGAAGAAATCAGCAAAGGTGTCAGTGGAATAAGTGTGTAGCAGCTTCTTTTTAATGTAAGTGCTATTCTGTCCTTTAGAGACTTAACCTGATACTGTCCTCAGATCATGCAGTACCTGCTCAAGAAAAACTCTACTGTATATTTCATGCTCTAGAATTATTGTTATAAAAATAGTAGCCATGTTATGATAAGGTCTCAAAATCTACAGCTAGTCAGAGATGTTTTTTTCATCACTAGAGACTCCAAATGTAAAGCACCTGTAAATCAGTGCTAAAGCAACATTAAAGAGGTATTGATCCTATTGAATAGGGAAAGCATATATGCTTGCTGTTATCTTTTCCACCAATAACCTATCTAGACAGAAGAAGCTTGCACTCCTTGTAGCTGTTGACAGCAGTGTTGCCAAAACTAGGGACTTCTGTTGATCACTTACAAGCTAATGTATTTGGGAGACTGTATCAGTCATTCCTTTGCCTCCCAGGATGCATACTCCCAAGAAGTTTTACTCTGAACTGATGAGGAGCTGCCAGTGTGTTCCTCCCTCTTGAATAAGAGCCTTGTCAACTTCTGGAGCACTCAGCAGCTGGTGATAGCTGCTCACTGTTGAACATTCAAAACATTTCCTTTTCAGCAGGTGTGTTTTTCCTTTGAGCCTGCAAACGATGTAGAGAAATAAGATATGGTGCAAGATAGTTCAAGCTGAAATAATTTCTACAATGCCTTTAACCATTTTTTCTGCTCCTGAAGATCTTGAGACATGCAGTCTATTTCTCAAGGCCAGTATGATGACTCTGCAGCTAGCCAAGAGTCTGTCGCTTAGCACTGCAGCTATCAGTGGCATCCTAGGAAATTATGTCATAAGAATTTGCTACCGTTTCACTTCTGTAGAAGTGATCCTTCAAAAAAGAAGAAAATGGGTGTTAAATTGGGAAATCTTGCGCCGCAGGCACACTTGTTCTACGGAAGAAGTAATGAAACAAGATTTCAGTTTTGCAGGCTGTCAAGTGTTTTAGCCTTTACAAGCATTAAGAGAACAACTTGAACTTGAAATCTAGTCATTCTTAGGGACGTTAGAAGCACTTTTCCTACTAGAAGGTCTTGACAGCCAATTTTTGGAATTAGTTACACTTTTGGGTTTTTTTTTTTCTTTCTGGCATTTTAGAGAAGAACAAACAAATGACAAGACTGACCTGTTACATGTGAGGATTGCAAGGAAAATAAATGCACCTGGTATGTCAGCAGTAAAAATGAAAGAGCTTGTATAACAAACAAAATGGAGAAATTATTCCCTTGCTAATCTCCAAAAGCTCTAATAATACTAAATGTCATATCTAATAACTTGGAAAAAATAATAGATTGGCTCTATCTATTCAGATTTTCTAGGATAATCTATTGGGTAAAGTATTTCTGTCTTTAAAATACCCCACATATCTATGTGTTAGTAGTAGGCTTTAAATCACGTGGATTAATATGAATTCTTCAATTACTATAGAAGTGAAAGCATTACCAGACACTGCTTTTGCAATGTCTTTTCTAATGTTTAAACTTGAGGGAATAACTGATTAAATATTAAACTGTGTCACCTTGTAAGAACACTTGAACGAATCTGTTTGTCTTCCAAGGATGTTAATGTGTATAATGCAAGGAAAAGATTCCCTAATCTGAACTATGGAAAGTGCAGGCGGGCAGACATAGGTTCATAGGATCATAGGATGTTAGGGGTTGGAAGGGACCCAAAGAGATCATCGAGTCCAACCCCCCTGCCGGAGCAGGACAAAACTATCTAACACAGATCACAGAGGAACGCATCCAGGCGGGCCTTGAAAGTCCCCAGAGAAGGAGACTCCACGACCTCCCTGGGGAGTCTGTTCCAGTGCTCCGTGACCCTCACAGTAAAGAAGTTCCCCCTTGTGTTGAGGCGGAACCTCCTCTGCTGCAACTTACACCCATTGCTCCTTGTCCTATCACAGGGAGCAAGTGAAAAGACCCTGTTCCCCCCATCCTGGCCAGCCTTCAGGTACTTATAAACATTGATCAAATCTCCCCTAAGTCTTCTCTTCTCCAGACTAAAAAGCCCCAAGTCCCTCAGCCTCTCTTCATAAGCCATGCCCTCCTGTCCCCTAATCATCCTCGTAGCCCTCCGCTGGACCC
>VXBP01007035.1:41715-129280 GCA_013400115.1 Rhinopomastus cyanomelas
CCCTTGGGTGCATCTCATCAGGGCCCATGGACTTGTTAATGTTCAATTTGCATAGCTCATCCCTAACCCAGTCCACGCTGACCAGTGGGGAGCACTCCCTCCTCCAGGCTTCCTCTCCTTCATCCAAGTTCTGGGGGTCATAGGAGAGTTTGGCCTTAGATGTAAAGACCGAAGCAAAGAAGGCATTCAGCAACTCTGCCTTCTCTGCATCCTCAGTTATCAAGGCTGCCTCCTCGCTCAGTAGTGCCCCTACGCCTTCCTTGTTCTTCCTCTTTCTACTGATGTATTTGTAGAAGCCTTTCTTGTTCTGTTTTACCTCCCTTGCCAGCTTCAGTTCCAAGAGGGCCTTGGCCTTCCTTGTTGCTTTCCTACAATCCCTGACTACGTCCCTATAGTTCTCCCAAGTGACCAATCCCTGCTTCCATGAATTGTAAGATTAAGACACATCTGTGTCTTCTCTCTTTCCTTAAAAATTGCAACTTCAGATGTTACTGGAAGGAATAAAACATGGTAGATGCAGCATTTAGTGGGGGGAAATGTGACACCCTGAACAGTTCAAATACAATGCAAATTTTATCAGGTTCACATCTACTGCCTTTAGTGTAAATTCTTCTGGTTCTAAATCCTGAGCAACTATCTTAATTATTTGTTTTATATTCAGCCACTTGTATCATGGTAGAAACATTTAAAAATATGTTGAACGTAATTTATCTTGAATAGCATCATCTAGTCCTTTACTCTGGATGATTTAACATATTTTTTCAGTATTTGTTTAGGCAACAGTTCATATTGAATTCCAAACCTGTGTCTCTTTTTTTTTTTTAGAATGATCCTGCAAATTCTTACAACTAGGCATAATGTTTCTGTTTAGCCCAGTTAACTGTGTTGGGTAGGTAACATGGTAACATGCTCTGTGGAATTTTTGATAGACTAGGATTTTGTATTTTAAGCATTTCAGAACAAAAAAGTTGCGTAGTGCCTTGTAAATTCAGATTCCTATTCCATTTGCATGTTATTTAATGTAAGTGTGATTTCCACTCTGTAATACAGCATAGATTTTTGAGGAGAGAATATACAGCTGAAAAGTGACCTTTCTTGAATCTAGGAAGGGGTTCAGCCATTTGGCTTCACAGCTTTTGTACACCATGTATTTTCATAATTTCTGCAGCCTTTAGAGATTCACATTTGCCAATATTTTAACTCTTAAATCTCTCCTGTGCTTATGAATTGCATTAATGCACTCTTCTATTAGTAAATAATTCCATGCTTCATTCACAAGGTATTAATGTGCACTGAACTCTGACCCAGCCATCAAATCAAGTGATCTAGTGTATTAACTCCTTTAATGTCCATTCACAGGTATTGTTCTGCCCTTTTCCTGCTTAGTTTTAGTTGGGAGAAGTTGGAATACCACTTTTATATGCCTTTATGTCATTAATATCAAAAGTAAAGAGGTGGAGACCCCGCTTAACTAGCTTCTTAATAGCTTCAAAAAGATCTATTAGCTGTCTGTTCAATATCTTTAGCCAAATCACTGCGGTTGTCAAAGGGAGTACAGATTTGTGTAAAATCTGTTGATTTATACTAGCCAAATAGCAATCAGGCTTTGTCGTGTGTCTATGTAGTAATAAATAGAGTTTCCAAGCTAGAGTCCACAGCTGGTTTAAAAATGTACAGCAGTTTTAAACTAGATTCATAAAGACAAGTATGGTTCTGAGGACAGGTGTCAAATTTTGCATACTTGTGCTCCATTATGGGCTACTAAACATCAGACAGAAACCTTCTAGCACCTTCTGGTTGATGGTACAAATGTTCACAAGTCTCAGATGTTTTAATTACTTGAGATGGATCAATTAAGAATTCCTCCTGGAGCTGCTGTGAGAGGGGGCAGGTAGAAGGGTTTGTTATTATTTGCTAAAAGATTGTCAGCCAATATGCGAATTGAAGCAGTGCAGCAACCACCCACTGTCCAAACCTGAGCAGTCATAAACCAAACATTTCCCCCAAAATAGCCTGAAAATTAGTTTTCTATCTGTTCCACAAGTAGCAAATGTATTAAAGACAATGGGACTTTGCTCATGAACAATTCATAAATCTAATAGAATGAGGTTGGTAACAAATATTATTCATGCAAAACAGAGCGATAGCTCTATTAACTTTCAGTCATCAAAGTGCATGGAAAGTTCTGCTCAAGTCTGTCCTCATTTGGCTTCTTCTGCATAGTTAAAACACCACTGAAGTGAAATAACCTGGTTTACAGTTATTCTGGGTAGCCCTAGGCTTTTCTTCATGTGATGAATATATGTTGGCTTTGTGAGGTAGAGGACTGCATACAGAATCGTAGAGTAGGTTGCTTTGGAAGAGACCTTTAAAGTTCATCTAGTCAACCCTCTGCAATGGGCTGGGCCATGTTTGACTAGATCAGGTGGACCAAAGCACCATACAGCCTGACCAGGATGAGTCCAGGAATGGGGCTTCCACTACCTCTCTGGGTAAGGTCTCCCCAGAGCCACCTTTTCTTTAGGCTGAACAAGCCCAACAATCTCAGCAGACAGAAGAGTTGCCACAGACCTCCACCTCGTAAAACACAGAAGGCCTCCTTTATTTGCACACATAGCCTGTGTGGTTTTCCACAGACAGAGATTATAAAACCACTCTGAAGATGTCTCTGTTAGCATGTAGGAAAAGTTTAACCCAGGAAATCGTTTGTCTGTTCTGTGCCTCGTCAGCGGTGTGTTCCTGATCTTTAGAAGCAGATCAGAATATTTCTTTTTCCCTACATTTTTGACACTGCCAACTCTTTTCTTCTGCAGTGATATTGATTGCAACTTTGCTTACAAGTTTTTCTTCCTGCAATCATTTCCATGCAGGGTTAGGTTTTTTTAGGAAAGGGAAACTCGTCCGTGGCTATTCAAATGGTGTGAACATTTACCGAGCACCATTTTACTCTGTTGAAATGCTCTGTGCTGTTTGATGTTCATTTTTAGTTCCAACCATTATTTTCCACTTGTTTTAGCAATCACAGTGATTTATGTTTTCCTTCTGCTTTCCAAATGCTTATTTTAGAGACAGATTTTATTTTGAATATGGTTAAATGCTTAAAGTTACGGGAGCATATCGTATCAAGTCTATTTTATACGCTCCTGTTTTCTGGGGAAATGTGGAATATTTAACCTTCTGCTACACTTTAGTTACTGGGGAGTTAATGGAGTTGCTGCATTTTGGTAGTTTCTAGAGACCCTACTATGGGTCAGAGCCCAAGTGGCTTTAACTTTCATTTCTATGAAGCAAGGTTTCTGGCATCAAATCTTGTAAGTCGATTCTTTTACCTTTTGTGGGCTACCTTGGAAATTGCACAGCTTCTAAAATCAGGCCCAGTGTAGAGCAGAGCAGCTCCAGAGGGAAGACAAGGAGGGGTTATTCTGTAAGAGAGCACAGCACAAATGCGCAGAGGTCTTGGGAGCACCACCCAGGAGAGACAACTCCCAGATACAGGGTTGTTTTTTGAAAGAGGGAACGAAAAAAAGTCCCAGTAAAACTTTTCAGATATGTAGAAGATTGTTTCAACATCTAAAGGGCTGAGTTATTTTTCATGTCCATTGAAAAAGAAAGAAACTATGGCCTGAGATTTCACCAAATGAGGTGAGTTGAGATAGTCAGCCTTTCTTGTGCAAGGAGAGCTAAGCACCAGAATGGGTTGGTTACCAACGGGCATTATGAGCCCTTCCTCACTAGAGGGTTTTTGGCACAGGTTATATCGAACGCTTCTGGTCTCGTGTTCCCTATGGTTGTTCGTGCCATAGGGTTGTGCTGGCCCCCTATACAAGCAGGAGGCTGAAGCAGGTGAATTGGTTGGAGCAAACACTGCTTAGATACTGAAGCTGGCTCTGAGCACATGGAATGAGCTTTTGTACTGGCCTTTTACAACTCCTTGCTGCTAATTTCAATGTGAGTTCCATCCAGTTGGGAAAACAATCAAACACACGTGTGAATACAGAGCTGGGAGAGGGCATTTTTTGATTGCCCTTTTTTGTTTCTGCAATTCCTGTCATTATCACTCGATAGGTACATAAATGTGTATACAAAGTGCTAATTTAGCTGTAGCCTCAGTTTGTATCATCTGGATGTAGACACAGGTCAGCAGGGATTATGCTGTCATGTTTTGAGTAGAAAAGCTAATAAAGAACAGACGATGAGGAAAGAGAAATAGATGTGTGATAGCCAATACGGAAGTTGCTTGTAGTGTTCAAAAATCACAAACTTTGGTGTTTTCACATTTTTAATGCATAGCTTAACAGGTCTCACCTCTTCTCAAATTAGTAGTTGCACCATGTAAATCAAACTTTTAATTTTCAAAATTATTAATGACTAATTGAGGGTGAATGCGATTACAGTGTCCTAGATGGTTGCAAATTGTTCCAGTGTCACTGTCTACTTCTCTGCTCCAATGCTTTTAAATAAATCAGTAGTCAGCTTTAATTTGTTCAGTTTAATTAAATTCAACCTGAACAAATATGTGTTGCACCAAGCTAAAGGAGATGCTGATTTTTTGGATCATGTATGCAGTTGAGAACTAATTAGATAGTATGCAGATTTAGACTGGAAGATACTCTCTGCCACAAAGCTGAGCACCATAGAAATAGTGAAATAGTAATTTAGATAAACTTGCAAGGAAAATTTTATCAAGAAAGTAAAGCAAAATCGCAGGCAGAAAAGTATTTTTGACTTTGCTATCATTCTTCTTAGAATTGTAAAAGTCATCAGTAGATCAGAAATGTGTTTCACTTTCAAAACACAGTCCCATTAGGATTAGCAGCCGGTTTACTTAGCCTGATACTGTCCCTTCTACCCATCACGTTAATTAAACAACTACTACTGTAATCAGAAGGCACTGTCTTTTCTGCTAAGATATCTTGCTTTGGTAGAATGGCATTTATGAATCCTATTTGTGATTACTATCTGTGATGTAAGGAATTCAAATAAATGCCTGGTCATTGTCCTTCTCTTTCTTGCTTAATGCAAAATGAACCAAAAATGCTCATCTCCCACACCTCTAACTAACTCATAGTCTGTGAGGTTAAAAAAAACCATCAAAAAACACAAACAAACACAAACAACAAGTAAATTAATTGATTTTACTAGCTTGGCCAAGGACTGGACCAATATGCCCTCAAATTTTGTGTGGCACTAATGGTCTGATTTTGTAGAACTGAGTCTGACTGAGTGATGGTGGCATGCTGCCAAGTACATTGTACCTGTTAGAATTATAGAATCACAGAATCATTAAGGTTGGAAGAGACCTCCGAGAGCATCAAATCCAACCATCAACTTAATGTCACCATGCCCACCAAACCACATCCTGAACAGTAAATTCCTAGTGCCACATCTACATGCTTTTTGAACACCTCCAGGAATGGTGACTCCACCACTTCCCTGGACCCCCTGTTCCAATACCTGACCAAAGAGGAAGTTAGAGCAGTTAGGCAAAGCTGCAGCATGGTTCCACATCATGTGGACTAGTAAACAGTACTCACAAAAGCCAGGACAAAAACTTGTCCCTTCACAAAACAAACTGAATTATTCTGAAATTCCATCTCTCTTGTAAGAAGGAACTCTCCTTCAGGAGCTGCACAAAGTTCGTTCTCTTGTATAATTTTACAGTATATTACTGCAGCCTCTAAATCAGTGTAATTATCTGAGCCCTTCCTTGCAGGGAACCTCACATGGACCCCATTTCCTCTCCGCACACTTCTAAGGTAATGTTGCTCGTTACGTTATTTAATGTTGCTGATTAGAATGTTAAGGTCTATACTTTCTTGCCTCTGAATCTTTGCTTTTTAAGTTCTGTTTAGTCTATGATGTTCTTGTGAAAGATAAACTTTCAAAGTTGACCAGAAGTGGTTGCAGGTAACTAATGATTTAAATGTACATTTTTCTAAATTTCTGTAGACAAGGAATTTCTGTACTGATGTAGACATAAATAACCGTTTATTTTCTCATTAGTTTGCTGTTTTCATTATGATGTTAAGACTCACCTACCGTGTTACTGAAATTTAGAAGTGGTTGCAGCTGTTTTCGTATCTATAAATTGTTAAATTGTTAGAAAATATTTAGAAAATTTTATTACTCAATAGAAGCCCTAGATATATTTTTTCCACTTTATGAGACAGAAGTAGAAGCCTGGGATGTGAAAAATTATTGTGTTGCTGTAAAATTCCATATGTATTTACATAAAGCTAGCAGTTGTGAATTTAATTATCTTCTAATTTTCTGGATTATTTTCATATGTATGAGGATTTGGAAATTATTAGTGGTATAATCACATAACATTTCATAGAAGTAAAGGCCCCAATTACCCGAATTTAGAAGAATTTGATCCAAAGACAAGCAACAAAAAATGTCTCAGAGTGGACAGCACTTGGTTGTGATAAACAATGAGCCAAGCTGAAGAAGGTTCTTAGTTACACCCGGATAAACACTGCAATGCCTCTCACATCCTGCTCTTAGATCTGTACCCTTAGTGTGATGTTGAGACCTGTTAAAGAGCTCAGAATATCAATTCAGGATAAGCTGAACAGAAAGACGCGTAGAAGCAGCTGACAGCATCAGCAAGTGCTCTGATACAGCTCAAAACTTACCCTTCTTCAGCCTACCCTTTGCATTGCTGGAAGGTGACTCCATCCAGCTGGGATCCAAAGCCTGGGTCTTATAAAGCCAGAAACTCTCATACATTTTCTGAAAGAATTTAACATGCATTTGCTTTTCTTTTCAGCAGAGACGTAAAGAAGGATTAGTTTTGATAACGTGTCCAGAGATTAGCAAACGCTCTCGGGAATCCACAGGCTTATATGTGAAGGCTCTAAGTCGCAGATCATGTCTCCCAGGAAGGGTTCCTAACTGCAGGTTTACCCAGCGAGCTACCCCATGAGGTCCCGTCAAGATTCCCAAATATGCCCAACGTATCTTCAGTTTTCATTTTAAATTTGATCATATTTGGGGCACTTTTTGCAGCAAACGAAGCAGCAGTGGTTTTATAAAACAGATTATTAATGAGGTATAAAGCTTAGGGAAAGTAAGTATGCCTGGGGTTAAGCAGTGACCCCCTTCTCCTTCAGCGTAAGGTTTTGCAGCCTTTGGGCATCATAATCATAGATTTGAAAAGCAAAAGGAATTTTAAAGACATTTCCTCGTGCAGCATGGACTCTGTCTTTAGCCCTGCTACAGATGGGATGGCTAATGAAGTACATAGTGAAGCAAAAAGTGGCTCGCTGAAGCAGCTGGTGGCTTAACACTGGACAGTCTTGCTATCTAGTTGGAGAGTCAATAAAGCCATATGATTTGATTACCACAATTTGCAGGTTTACAAGAGGAGGTAGGAAGGCACCAACTGTTCTTAACAGTTGCTTTACCAAGAAAACAGCATAGAGGCTTTAAAAAATTAATGTACTTTGTGTAGAGAATACTGGATGGATTTGGTTGCTAGGAACAGAGATAAAATTTAATTCCTAGAGTAGAAAATATTAGGTTTACACGCCATTCAGAGGTCAGTGAAAATTAAATTGAATGGGTGCACAGAAAGCTCAGGTTTTTGGTTTTTATCTCCCCAAAGGGCTGCATTTGGTTTAGGGTACCCACTTAACCTGAGGCACTTTGGGGTGGTTTGCTTCCAGGACTGTATTTCCTCCAACTGAGCAACACACTCTTCCCCGTTGTGTGACATGACAGTCAGTTTTGTAGAACCATTAGCAAAATTGTTTCTCCTTTGTTCTTCTTCAACAGTCAGTTTCAACAGCTTGGCTGACTCATTTCCTTATTATTTGAGGAGTAGGGGAAAATGGTATTCGCTTGGTGCATCAGCTTTACTAGCTGGTGTGCTTAGATATGATTTCATCTTTCATGTTCCTAAACTTGTGTCCACATTGTTTTACTAGCATGAATTTCACACCAGTTTTCTTTCTGAGATCCACTGGGGAGTGCTTGGAGAGTTGGCTGTTCCACGTTTCTTCTTTCTATCATGAGGGAAGTGTTCCAACACTTGGTGTGTTTAGGAAGTGCTTGAGAGGCATTTTATCAGAATGGCACTGTTTGGGGTTTTTTTGTCCCTCCTCACAGTACTATTCAGTGACTGTTGAAATCAACGTAGAGCATAAGGGTCTAGTAGTGGTGCGTAGGAGTGGTTAGTTCTCTGCAGTTTGTGCTGTTATGACCACTATGCAGTATCCCAGCAGGTGAAAGGCCAAAGAGGCATTCTCAGAGTAAAAGAGGTTGTGGATCAGACAAATGGATATCCTGGCTGTTGGGACAGGAAAGACGCAAGACCTGAGTTTCTTTTTTCTAGTTGCTTTATTTTTTTTTTCTTCAGCCATCACATAAGGCCCTGCCTGAGGTGAAAGCACATAGAGGAAATTGAGGGTTCTAGCATGTGCTTTTTAACTTCCCCACTGAGCCCACCTGAGACCTCTGAGTCCAAGCAGAGAAGCTTGGTCATCTGCCAGTGCTGTGCTGGATGTCCCTGGATTGGGGTGCACACAGCTTCAGGAAGAGGTCCGTGATATGTCCCACATTTGACAGACAGGTCTCAGGAGTTCAGAGATGCTGCAAGCGAATCATTACCTGTTAATTTTACTGCAAGTAGTGTCTTGTATGCTTATGGTATAAATACATACATCATTACCACTCACTGCTGAAGAGAGTAGTATAACAATGCTCTAATTAAGAAAGTAATTTTCTAGTAATGCTTAAACATCTTCCTTCCTTTTCTTTCTTTGTAGCTAGTTAATAATTGTGGCATTTTTCTTGGCTTTAACTGTGTGTCCCTGAAGGCATGGTAAAGACCCCCTGTGATTAAAATAGTGGGAATCATGTTGCTGAAATGACATTAACAGAGATACTTATTAAAAGTTGGTCCCCGCTGTTGGTGCTTTCTCAAGACTATCCTTCTTCAGCGAATTTGAAAATAGAGATACATGGCGCCTGACAACTAGAAACTGCTACAGTCCAAATATTAAGTGAGAATTAGAGAGGTAATTAGGGGCTGTCAGAACACCTGGAAAGAGAAGTGATAGTAGACTGTTTAATGTCACATTTAACAGACCATTGGTTTTGTGGCTTGTGTACAGCCGATCTCTTGTCATGCTGTGATGGTACGCAAAATCATCGCACGGCAGATGATGCTTTTTTAATGTTTGTTAAGGTGTTTGCAGTGTTTGTTTGCTGTGCCCAAGACTCTAGTAGAAGTACGATGCATCTTTCTGTGAGCCTGGCCACCCAAACAGCGTTTTAAATGAATATTCAATGTGACATGTACCAAAAGAAAACAAAATTCCTACTAGACTGCAACCTGTTTACACTTTCTCCTGAATCAGCAGCTCATGTTTGTTTCGTAGCTTATACAACAATTCCATTTTCACCTCTGCTGTTTATTTTCTTTTCTCTTTCAGGCAGTGGCAAAAGCCAGAAAATAGCCTTTGTGGCAATGCCACTGAGACTTAGAGTATTAAAGCCATCTCATTATCATTCTACATCCCCAGTTGGAAGTCGGAGATTGCTCAGCACATCAAACAGTAGAGCGGAGGCATGTAATGTGCAGCCCAAGGGCCAGATGAGACCTGCTGAGTCATGTAATGTGGGCCTCAGCTGCCCTGTTCCTGCAGCCGAAGGATGGGGACACCCCAGCACAACTGCTGGCTGATGTTGCTAATGAACTTGAACCACTACACATTCTTTTCCATCTGCATACCAAATATGGTTGTATGCACTTACAATCAGTGTCCACAGCTTATATGCAAATTGGATGTGGCCCCTGGGCTCTTGGAAAGTGACCTAGACCACCTTCAGGTCTGTAGAAGGTAAGCCTCTTGCTACCACTGAAATTAGCGCACAGGGCTAGGGGCTACCTTGCAGCACGAGCTGTGGTAGCTCTTTCCTTAAGAGAAATGGAGAAGTGCTAATAAAACCCCCTTAGTTCATCTTCCACACTAAACTCTTGGGAGGAAATAACATTCCATATTTCAGACACTCACTGTGTAAATTCTCCCTCTCACAGACCTTGAATCTTTTCAGTGATATGTGTGTGTCAAATCCCCACCACATCAGTGAGGTCCTCCTGATGGATCTGCAAATGACATTGCATTGTCAAATTTTTATGCTGTGGAAAGAATTTTAATTATTTTAATTACTGTTTCTGAGTTACTGGGAAATAAACTCTGAATCTATCATTATTTCATCCAACTGTGCAAATGAAATATATAATTGATATAAAATGTTTTTGTCATGCACAGTCTGAACAAAGATCTATGATAGCTTAAAATTCAGAGAGTTCTTCTGTGGTAAAGTTTTATTAATGCATTCATTAGCAAGAAATTACATTACAGTGTCTGTGGGGCTTACTTCAGTGAAAGAACGATTTCTGTGTTTCATCTTGATGTTACTCCCCTCTATTCAGCTTCTCCAAAACGATATTTTGCTAATTTGGTAGTTAACCTTTCTCAATATTACTTAAGGAGATAATGCTGACATAGAGTCATACGAAGAATTAGACCTTGAAAATTTCTATTTTACCCACTGTTGTGAAGGTTCAGCTCAACTTCAACCATGCCTATTATTTCACAGGTCTTACCTTTGATGGCAATAAAGACCTTGACAATATAAGTGAGGGTGTGATGGCTGACGTGCACAGTGTGAAGATTTTTTCATGTGGACGGAAGGCACAAACAGGTCTAAGAGCCACCTGGATGTGTTCCTGTGTGACTTGCTCTAGGTGATCCTGCTGTGGCAAGGGGATTAGACTAGATGATCTTTCGAGGTCCCTTCAATCCCTAATGATTCTATGATCTGCTAATTTAAGCAAGGTACAGAGTTCTGATGTAGTTTTGATTGTTTCTTTTGTGATAGAACTAACATTCAGCAAGATACAGGGGAAGCAGTTTTGTGAATCTGACACCCTGAAAAGTGTGGAAATACTGTATTTAAAATAGTGCTCAATTTTTATTTGTGTATTTATATTTAATGAACATTTTAGAAAATGTTGCAAAATAAATACCTTTTCTCTTTCTTGGGGATAAATTCAGAGTGTGATGACCCTTCTGCCAATTTTAGCTTTACTTGGGGAAAAGATAGTGCCTTATCTTCTGCTGTGGATCATTGGAGAGTTGCAGGTACTAGGTGAACCTCCACGGTGTAAAATACGGAAAATATGCCTCAACCTTAACTTGGGACAACACTTCAAAAGGTGAAGCGAGACTTCTTTTCAATATTTTTTGTGTCCTGACAGATGTTTTTTCCATAGCTGGGCAAATAACTTCTTTAACGTCTCCTAAAAATGTGATTGTCTAGCAAATGTACGCATTCAAAATTGTTAGTTCCTGTTAGGTCTTATTTTCATTTCCATTTTTGAGGTTAGGTGTTTTCTACTCTTATGTTGATAATCACAAGTGTTCCTGTGTGACTTGGTCTGGGTGATCCTGCTGTGGCAGGGGGATTGGACTAGATGATCTTTCGAGGTCCCTTCCAATCCATAATGATTCTATGATTCTGTGATTTCTTTAACATGAAAGCTGAAATCTAGTCCAGTCACTTGATTCCAGGAGCTCAGAACAACTATAAGGAGATACTCAAGTCCCAGGGATAGATATGGTTCTCTCTGCCTCTGTTACAGACTTCCAGTGAGAATAAAAGTAGATCTAGTGTGTCATGAACTGTGAATGAATATATATCCTGGGTTGCCCCTTTTGAGCTGCTCATAAGAACAGACCTAAATGCTGTAGGAATAAATTAACTGGGAATTTCTTTCTTCTAGATAAATCCTAGTGTGGTAGAAGGACATAATCACTGTATCTGTAAGAGTAATGATGCTGAGGATCACTACTTTAGAGCAAAGCTTGTAAAAGAACCCTAGAGACAGTCCTTGGTAACTATCAAGTATAAGCTACAGAAGACCTGGTGAATCAGGGATTCATACTGTTCCTTAAAGGTTATGTACCACCATCTATAATTAAAATTCTGGTACAAAAGTATCGTGCCATTGAGCTTTTTGCTCTAAGCACTCATTTTGCTGTACACAGAGAAGCTGGATGGCCGTCTTGCTGTCATCACTGTGCACTCTGTATCTGGACAGATCCTTAAACCTGAAGTACACTGTGTAGTTCTGAGGTTTTAAGAGGCAGCAAAACCTGCCAAACATAAAAGACATTAACTAGCTGTATATGAACCACTCAAAAGCACAACATAAAAAAGCCAGAGAGACATTTTATTAACATTTCAAGCTGTTCTTGATCTAGTGTTCTAAAAGGCTATTCTTTAACCTTTATTAATGTAGGAGTGATCTTGAGAAGCAGCAGTATTGCACCCACGAAATACAAGAGGGCACCTTTTCATTGTATGTTCATTGTGTTAAGAACTGGTGCAGTTTAAAAGCCCCTCAAATTAAAGGATACAAGTGTATTATAGATGAACATGCCAGGGAAATAACACTGGGGAAGTAACATCTGTCTCTGAACAAAGAGAGGTCTTTGAAAGTAAAAATAAAGAGATACAGTAAAGCAATAAATACAATGGAGACATCAAAGGGGCCCACCAAAAATGATTACATCAAGTCAAAAAAGTTTAAATATTTTAAGGCACAAGACAGATCAAAGGCTTCTTAAAGATATCAAACACATACAGCCTATGAGGAAATTAGGATGCTAAGAAGCAAAGACAAAAATTAATGAAAATGTACATATCACCATTTAAAGTGGAAAATGAAATACAGCATCCTAGGGTCAACCAAAATATTTGGTACTAATAATCCTTTCATCTTTTATTAGCTGAAATTAAAATATAGAATACATAACAACTGAAAAATCATAATATGATTGAATACGCCATCATAGCTATGCAAAGAAAAAGTCAAACTACTAATTATTTGAACTTCTTTGAATGTGAAAATACAAGTAATGGAGAAAAGAAATTACAGAATATTTAAACATCAATAAAGTCTCTGACTTGGATTCAGCAGAGTCAAACAAAGTACTTTACGGTAATAATTATAAAGTGCTGGAGCTAGCCCAAACAGAACCAGTTCAAACATCTATGTTAGAGGAATATACAGCTACAGCCCCTGGTCACAGCTAGAGGCTCTGGTTCTCATGGGGGATTTTAACTATCCTGATGTTTGCTGGAAGGCCTATTCAGCCAGTCATCCACTGTCCAGGAGGTTCCTTCAGTACTCACCAACAAGGAGGGTCCGGTTGAAGCAGTGAAGGTTGAGGGCGGCCTTGGTTGCAGTGACCATCAGATGGAGTTCAGGATCTCATGTGGTAGGAACAGAATACCTAGCAGAATCACAACCCTGGACTTCAGGAGGGCAAACTTTGGACTTTTCAAGCAATTTGCTGGAGGAAACCCCATGGGACAGGGCACTGGCAGGTAAAGAGGCCCAAGACAGCTGGTTAACATTTAAAAAGCACTTCTTTGAAGCCCAAGACAAGAACATTCCAACAGGTAGGAAGTCAAAGAAGGGAGCCAGAAGACCTGCATGGTTAAACAGGGAGCTGCTGGGCAAACTGAAGAGGAAGAAGAAAGTCTATAGGTCATGGAAGGAGGGGATGGCCACTTGAGGTGATGATAAGGCTCTGGTGAGAGAATGTAGGGATACATCTAGAACAGCCAAGACCTCCTTGGAATTAAACCTTGCAAGAGAGGTCAAGGACAACAAAAAAAGCTTCTTCAAATACATTGCAGGTAAAACTAAAACTAGAGGCAATGTAGGGCCCCTGCTGAATGAGGTGGGTGCCCTGGAGACAGAGGATGCAGAGAAGGCAGAGATACTCAACACCTTCTTTGCCTCTGTCTATACTTCCGGGGGCTGTCCTGATATCAAGCCCCAGACTGCTGAGACTCCAGAGGAAGTCAAGGCAAGAGAGGAGCCTGCTTTGGTGGATGAGGACTGGGTTAGGGATAAGTTGATCAAACTGGATGTGCACAAATCCATGGGCCCAGACGGGATGCACCCACATGTACTAAGGGAGACGGCATAAAAGTCGTTGCTAGGCCACTCTCCATCATCTTTTCTATATCCTGGGGATCAGGAGAGGTGCCTAGGGACTGGAGGATAGCAAATGTCACTGCAGTCTTCAGAAAGGGGAAGAAAGAGGACCCAGGTAACTATAAACTGATCAGCCTCACCTCCAGGCCAGGAAAGATGATGGAACAATTTGTCCTAGATGCTGTCTTCAGGCGCATCAAGGACAGGAGGGTCATTAGGGACAGTCAGCATGGCTTTACAAAGGGAAAGTCATGCTTGACCAACCTGAGAGCCTTTTATGAGGGCGTAACCAGATGGATGGATGATGGCAGAGGGGTGGATGTCATCTATCTTGACTTCAGTAAATCATTTGACACGGTCTCCCACAGCATCCTCACAGCCACACTGAGGCAGTGTGGTCTAGATTTTCGGGTAGTGAGGTGGATCATGAACTGGCTGCAGGATAGAAGTCAGAGAGTAGTGGTCAATGGGACAGAGTCTGGTTGGAGGCCTGTATCTAGTGGAGTGCCCCAGGGATTTGTGCTGGGACAGGCCCTGTTCAATCTATTCATTGATGACTTGGATGAGGGATTGGCATGCACCGTCAGCAAGTTTGTTGATGACACAAAGCTGGGTGGTGTCGCCGACACCCCAGCAGACTGTGCTGCCATTCAGTGAGACCTGGACAGCCTGGAAACCTGAATTAGAAAACAGGAGTAGACTTTCAAGCTTAGTTTAATGAATGTTAATGTGAGCTTTGTTCTAGTAGGTCCTCTATTCTAAGCTTCCAAATTTTTTCCAAACCTGTAGAAGATACCATGCATTGAGGATGCCAGCTAACTCCTTTAAATTTGATTCATCACAGGATCCTACTTCCTGTGTCTTACTCAGACAAAACATGTGAATTCCATGTTCCTCATTCCTTGGTTGCATTCTGTCTGTTTCTTCACTGAGTATGTGGTTGGTCAGGTTGTGATGAACCTGAGTCTTCTGCAAGGGCAACTACTCAGTGTTATTCAAGCTAATGCCATTAGGGGACAGGGAGGAGGGAGTTCAGTTATTGCTGGATTGGCGGTAGTAAGAGTATGCATGTGTTTGGTAGACCAAGGAACTGCTGGAAAAGGGACCTGACAGTCATCAAGACTGACACAATCTGTAATGTTCTCTCTGATAAAAACTACATTATAGCTTGACAATTCCAACAAAGAAACACAAGCAGTATGAACGTTATAGTGAGCATCAATTTGCCAGTTACCTCTAATGAAATAATGCACATGGGACCACACGTTTGAAGAACTAAACACGTTAGAATTCTTAACAGTGTGGAGATGAAGGCAATATGATTTTTAAAAGCTTTCATCCAGGGCAAAATATCGTACTGTGTGCTTTAAGTACTATTGCTAAAAAAAATCCTGTAGTGCACCTAGGACAAAGTCTGAGCAGCAACAGGCAAATACTTTGATGTGGAAAGATTTGTGTTGGTTTTAATTAAGCAGTGACATTTTTGTTGAATGCCTTAAATCTTTAATCACCACCCAGAAGCACTGAGCGTAACACAAGTTATTTACTGAGTCATAGTGAATACGGTTCAATATTTTCATATAAATATTTCATAAAGAAACAAAAGGAAGTCCTCAGTGGAAACAACAGTGATTTTTAGTAGCACAGGCGATTCAGGAAGGAAGGAAGGAAGGAAGACACCTAATGGCTTCTATGGGAGTTCGCCCAGGTCTTTAGTAAACACCTGTATTTGCAGATGTGGGGGAAATGCTTCGTTGTGGCTGAACTATGGCCCCAAACCCAGGACCTGTCAGCAAAGAAAACCCTGAATATGTGTTATGAATCTGGGGGGGGGTTAGTTAGTGTTTGATTCTTTATTCATTTTTTACCTAAATTAAATCTTGGGACAGTTTTGGATGGCAGCAGCTGTGTGCATGGATGTAAGGTAGACTGTAACAGGGGTGGCATTTTCACAGAGGTCAGCAATTTTCTGTTTCACAGCACTGGTGATTTGCAGCCCAGATCAAATTTTTTGTGGGCATGAGACAGCATTATACCACTAGCAACCAGCATATGTGTGTGTGTGTAGATATACTTATGAATAGCTACATCTAAGACACTTATGCCAGAGGTTTGCCTGTAATCCCTCACATTGAAAGAGAGGTAGAGTCTACAGCTGAAGTGTATGAATCCATGCAATTTAAATCTGTGGCTCACACAGTCATGCAGGAAAGGGAAGGAAGCAGCAATAATCTCCCCACTTGCATAAAGATACTTAATCTGTGTAAACTGATGCATCTTTCCAAGCTTCCCATGTACTTAGGGGAAAGACATCACTGTTTTTCAAGCTCCATAACAGCCTGCACCTGGTTCCTGATCTTAATAATTATCTGGAAAATTAGATTTCTCTCCTCTGAATGTGCCTCAACTCCCTGAAATGAGGCAATTTGTAATTACAGTAACCAAAGGAAACTTCAGATCAGGACAAGCCTACAAGAAAGTACCAATCTGAGTTGGATGTAACGAGAGGCATTGGGTGTGAACTGGAATGTAGGACGTTCCACGTCAATATGAGAAATAACTTCTTCACAGTGATGATGACAGAGCACTGGAATAGGCTGTCCAGGGGGGGTTGTGGAGTCTCCTTTTCTGGCAACATTTAAAACCCACCTGGATGTGTTCCTGAGTGACTTGGTCTAGGTGATCCTGCTGTGGCAGGGGGATTGGACTAGATGACCTTTTGAGGTCCCTTCCAATCCCTAATGATTCTGTGATTCTATGCAGTGAAGGTAAGTTGGATATCCTAGTTAACAGATAGATAGGTGTCAGGATTCATGAGGTGATCATAATATGTGTCCATTTTCTCCTCTGTTTACAAAGGAAAATGAGATGCTGCCTGTAGAGAGTGATCTCTGGCCCAGAACTGTAAGGAACATTTGCTCTTAGATGGACAATCCTCATCATGGACCAAACTAGGGAAAACTGTGTAAAGATGTCCACTCCTGTTCTCTGATTTTTGCGACGATGGCTTTCCTTTTGCAGGTAAGGAATGGTTGCTGAATAGGAGTAGTAATCACCTCAGTAGTAAAGGCTGTGAAAGCAAAATGTAAGGGTAACCATGCTTGCCCTACGAAGTTTGAGTACAGCCGTCTGAGGTTTTTCTGAGGAACCTACTATTGGCATGTCTCAACAAGGGGGAAGCAAAAGTCAGAGAGCAGCCCCTAGTGATGCTGATGCTGGGGGCTCTGCCCACTGCCTGCCGTCAGCAAGGTGGGCTCCTTCTCTGCAGTAGTCACCTCAGCACACTCAAGTCTGAGCACCTGGCTTTGTCATCACTTTTCTGTTACATACCCCTTCTGATAAAATCTAGGGCTTTTAGCTGTAGGAAGATGAATTTATTCTGTTAATTACACACTAAATCCCACTGTTTCTACTTCTGCTGGCACAGGCCCAGGTGGAAGGCCCTCTGAGCAGAAAATCTGCCAAATAGGAAGTATAATAGGAAAAAACAGCTGCTGTTTTTCATGTAAAATCCTGGGCGTACTGAGAGCCTAAACTGTGGCCTTAAGTTTTCTTTTCAAAGCAGAAGACTTAACAGTGTCTGAAAGTTTCATACTGCCTGATCACCACAGAGAAGACACCTCCAAAACTTCTAGGTCTTATTTAGGACTCAAAGATTCCTGTCCAGTCTTTCAAGTGTGCAGTTTTAGCCTCTAGATAGTGTTTGCCAACTCTTGGTTGAGAGCAGTCAACAGTCAAAACACCAGGCACTTTATCCTACATTTAACTGAAGTATAATTTCCTTTATCTAGATATTTCTTGATGATTTCATGAAAAAAATGAAGAAACACAGAAGACTCAATGACAGGATATGCAGCACTTTGAAGGTAAGAAACATGCCTCTGTACCTCTGGAGCTTGTTTAGAAAGATTCCCATTTGACCATCCGTGATGGAGTCAGTAAGGCATCTCACAAATCTAACATAATCAGATTCTAACCCATAATTTCCATAACGAAACCCAGCTTATCAAAAGGCTTAAAAAAGTATAATACTATTCAGCATACTTCACCATGTTAAAACAGTGACTTCTGCAGAACAATGACAAGAAAACAAAGAAAACATTAGAAGTCTGCTCTGTGAAAGTTTTGAACAAGAATGTATGCTGAACACCTGGACATCCTGAACTCTTTGGTTCAGGACTTTCAGCTTTTTATGAGATCAGGTCCCAAGAGTAAGACTTCACAGTGCATCCCCCACCCACTTCATTTAAAGATAAAGAACAAAGAACCATCGAGAAGTACTGACAACATTAGCACAGAGAACTCCAAGACGGAAAAGTTACATTGGATTGCTTGTGCTTTATACTATTGGAGATATCAAGTTTGTAATTTAAGTGATAATATGGTTTTTTTCTTCCATAGGGAAAATGTTACCACATTGCTGTGTGAGTAACTTGTCCCCAACCAATTTACAATATCTAACATCAGCTTGTGAAGGCTTCCTCCACTGAAATTCAGTATGAAGTTCACTATAGCAATGGTATCTAGGGTCTGATCGCTTGTCCACTGAAATGAAATTATAGCTTTTTATTCATCTCATTATGCATGGAATTAAGATAGAACCCAGGAAAGATAACAGAGTTTCAAATGTGTTCTGGACCTGAAAAAGTGCTCTTACCCTTCCTCTCCTCTGTGCATCTTTACTTGAAATGCAAATATATAACATCTCCAATACCCAGTGAAAGCCAACAGCAGCAACATTTCATGTTATGGGGTGGATGACACAGAAAATTATATTAACATTTTAAGAGCAATGCTTTAAATATTTTCTTTTCCTGAATATCATCCTCAATTGATTTTTTTTCTACTGGCAAATACTGTTCACTATTAATATGACCTCTTAACACTATCTGAGCACTTCACTCCATCTGTGGGTCCTAGAATCATAGAATCATTAGGGACTGGAAGGGACCTCTCACAGGCTCTATTCAAGTTCTTTACGTTGCCATTGTCTGTAGGAATTGTTGGTGTGGTTTTCATGAGACATAAAGAGATGTCCAAAGGCTTGGGGAAGAGTGGCTGGAGAACTGCTCAGTGGAAAAGGGCCTGGGGGTACTGATTGACAGCCAGCTGAATGTGAGCCAGCAGTGTGCCCAGGTGGCCAAGGAGGCCGATGGCATCCTGGCTTGTATCAGGAATAGTGTGGCCAGCAGGGCTAGAGAAGTGATTGGCCCTTTCTATTCAGCACTGGTGAGGCCTCAACTTGAGCGTTGTCTTCACTTTTGAGGCAAGAAGGACATTGAGGTGGTGGAGCAGGTCCAAAGGAGAGCAATGAAACTGATGAAGGGCCTGGAGGACAAGTCTGATGAGGGCTGGCTGAGGCAAATGGGGTTGTTTAGCCTGGAGGAAAGGAGGATGAGGAAAGAGCTTGTCACTCTTTATGACTATCTGAAAGGAGGTCATAGAGAGATGAGAGTTGGTCTCTTCTCCCAGGTCACTAGGGATAGGACAAGAAATGACCTCAGGCTGTGCCAGGTGAGGTTTAGATTGACATCAGGAAAAGCTTATTCACTGAAAGAGTGGCCAGTTATTCAATAGGCTGCTCAGGGAAGTGATGGAGTCACCATCCCTGGAGACGTTCAGGAAATATGTAGATGTGGCACTAGAAACCAAGCTTTAGTGAGCAGGGTGGTGTTGGATTGATGATTGGATTTGATGGTCTTGAAGGTGTCTTCCAACCCTGATAATTCTATGAAATTGTTTAGTAGGTAGGATGGAAGGAAGCAGCTATCTATCTAGATAGTTGCTGATGTCTGTAGCAGTTGATCCCATAATCTTATGCCGTCTACTTGGCATAACTTTTTCCTGTCAAAAGTGAACTTTACGGTTTGTACGTCAATCCATTGTGCCAGAAGTGCAAAAGCCGTTGGCTATATTTGCCCCTGAACTTTGGTGCATTTTATAAAATTTTCAGGCCCTTCAGATACTGTCAAGATAATGGCTGAGAATTTGAATTGAAGTGCTCACAGTCACCCTGACTTCTGTTCACATTACCATTTCAGGAACAAGCATATGAGGGTTCAGTTTTTCATTGTTTTAAAGGACAAGAAAATAAAAGCTTGGGGAGGTTTTAGGATGTGAAAACTATTCCCAATCTTATTCTTAGGTTCTTAAATGCCTGTGAGAAAACAAAAACCCAACCAACTAACCAACCAAACTCATTTGTTCCCAGGATCAAATTTTACTGCTTTTAAATGAGGATGTGTCTGGTAATTTTTGGTTCAATCTCCTAGCAGCAAGTGAGTCTGGTGGAGATTTTTTTGGTGGCAGACAGAACCAGATTAGGGCTTTTTAGCTCTATCAGAATTGTAAGAGTTTGACAGCTTTTGAGCTGTCATTTCCTTTTTGTAGAAACTTTCTCCTATACCTCTAAAAATGACACAAACCTTCAGAAAATTGTTTGGTTGTGCTCCCTGCATTAACATCTCTGAGCATGTTCATGTGGGGCACAAACTGATGACCTACATCTATCTCCTAGTGAAACAACCACCCTATTACAAAATCTATCATCACAGCTAGCATTGACACCGTTCCTTGAAGTCTTATCTCTGATATGAGGGAGCAGGCAAGGAAATGAGATCCTCTTTTTGTTCCAGTAAAACAATAGATGATGCCTGAAATACAGGAACAGAGCAGTATTTGAGACCTGACCTTTGAGGCCTCTTTTGTAAAGTCCACCTGCCTGGGTACATGAGGATGAAATAAATCACAGAATCACAGAACGTTAGGGATTGGAAGGGACCTTGAAAGATCATCTAGTCCAATGCCCCTGCCACAGCAGGATCACCCAGACCAAGTCGCACAGGAACATGTCCAGGAGGGTTTTAAACATCTCCAGCGAAGGAGACTCCACAACCACCCTGGGCAGCCCATTCCAGTGCTCCATCACCCTCACTGGGAAGAAGTTCCTTCTCATATTTATGTGGAAATTCCTATGTTACAGCTTACACCCATTGCCCCTTGTCCTATAACTAGATGACATAGAGAAGAGCCTGGCTCCATCCTCCTGACATCCACCCTTCACATATTTATAGACATTAATGAGGTCACCCCTCAGTCTCCTCTTCTCTAAGCTCAACAGACCCAGCTCCCTCAGCCTCTCCTCATAAGGCAGGTGTTCCACTCCCTTCATCATCTTTGTGGCTCTGTGCTGCAATCTCTCCAGCAGTTCTGTGTCCTTCTTGAACTCTGGGGCCCACAAGTGGACACAATACTCCAGATGTGGTCTCGCTAGTGCAGAGCAGAGGAGCAGAAGATCCTCTCTGAATCTGCTAACCACCCCCATTCTCATCCACTCCAGGATGCTGTAGAACCTCTTGTCCAGAAGAGCACATTCATAGAATCATAGAATTGTAGAATCACTAGGGATTGGAAGGGACCTTGAAAGATCATCTAGTCATCATTGTTGGCTCATGGTCATCCTGGCCCTTGGGATTATCCTTGGCCCTGGGTAATGATTGCTCATTTCATATAAAATTATATTAACTTTTGTCTGTGTAAGGAGATTTTCAATGTCCATTTTCTTGGGGAGATAGGATAAGGAGAAATAACCCTTTGTGTTCCTAAACACTTATTTTCAGACTTTTCACAGAAGTAACTACTTGGGGGATTGGACTAGATGATCTTTCGAGGTCCCTTCCAATCCCTAATGATTCTATGATTCTACTTGAGCTGGACAATTTTGGGAAATGCTGAAAGTATTCTCTAATTAGCATCAAAACTTATTGGCTAGTCTGGATTTAAAATCATGATGAGCTATGACTGTCAAGTAAGTGCCAGAGGAGTTTTGCAGAGATGGGCTACAGTATTAGGGTTGTGCCCTTTGATGCCCGTTGAAGCACTGTCCCAGTTTGCTCAGGTCCATGCAGCTAAATACAGGACCTATTATTGGTTTTTCAGAGTTGCTGTTCCCTGGAGCATTTTTCTAGCCTTCACATGATTCAGGTTTTGAAGTGAAGATGTTGGCTGTTCCTTGGCTGTAAGGAGAAAGGATGGACAGGGTAGAAGATCCACCCAGAAAAGACAAATGTGGGAGAGACAGGAAGCACGAACCCAAGGCAGAGGAGATTGTAGCCAGAATTCAGAAAATCAAGCTTATGCACATACAACTTTTGTGCCTGATTTCTAGGCTGGCCAGGCTTTGCGTTCAGCGTGTCATTGTGCTTCAGCTAGTGCATTCTCCTGCAAAATAAAGTACAATTAATTGCACAGGGTATGTTAGATTAGATAAACCAGGTCTGGGACCAAGGGAATGTAGTTTGTCAGGGCAATGAGCAAAGATAACAGGTAGTAAGGTTTTAAGAGGTTCCAGAAAATGAGTGAAAATGCCATTATATTGTCAGGAACTCTACGCGGAAGTATTTCTGACATTTACCAATGTCTCAGTGTTTAAGTTTGCAGTATAATCTTTTTATTTTAGTACTGATGTATGAGAGCATACGCATATGTCCCGTTCAGATTGAAATCTGCAGTTGCAGAGGCTCTTTCTGTAGTGCTTAAAGTGAAAAGCCGATTTATAGAGCATCGTATAATTCGGGATGGCAACTATATGACAATGGACACATGACAAGTACATGACAGATGGAAGCACTGTAAAATCTGGCTTCATCACCATTTCACTATGTTGTGCTATGGAACTACTTGGTTTTATTTCCTCTGCATGGCACAATTTATTTAATTTCTAGGAGTCTTCTGCCTACACACAGCGGTTGCTGTTTGATGAGGCAGAGATATAGGTTTTCATGGGAAAGAGACATACTTGGGTCTTTATTGAGCAGTTTTACTTTGCCCTTAAGTTAGAGGACCATTCCCCATTGAAATACTACCGCTTTCCTTTACGCGATAAAACCACCGTCTGTTTACAGAAATACACATGCATGTATTCATGTGCGAGGGGACCAAAACGTTTTCTACAAATTAATTACCCCAAATTGGACTAGATGATCTTTCAAGGTCCTTTCCAGTCCCTAACGTTGTGTGATTCTGTGATTTTAGTTGGCTATCCCAAGAAAGATGGTAAATCACTGATTAAAACTTCTACTAAAAATTTAGAAAACGTTCTATGAATTGCATGATATATAGGGTAAATCTGTATTTAGGTTTGCAAATAATAGCTCTATTCCTAAGGTTTTAAACCTGTTCCTATATCCTTTGGGAGAGATTCTAATATAGGTGTCCTCCTCGAGTGTCTTTCACATGTAAATATTGATGAGTGGCCTTCTCCTCATATGCATGAATACTCCTAACCCACAGAAGTAAAGTTAGAAATATCATTCTACATCTGAAGGCAGATCCTATCTTTGCCAGAGGAAAGTTCTGTGGAAGCAGCATCATTTTGCTGCTATGTTTTCTAACTGTCAGAGCTATACACCTCTACTTTCCACCTGCATACCTGAATCTTATTAACCATGCAGCATTACACAGTATTTTATTATGGTCACAGACTCCCACTGAAACTAGGTGATGAATCCATTCTAGGAGTTCTGTCTCTAAGACAGTGAAAAGTCCTCACATTAAACACTGATAGTCTGATACTGCAGTATCACAGTAATGTTAAGGTTGGAAAAGACCTTAAAGATCATCCAGTCCAACCTATTCACCAGTCAAATACTATTAGAATGATGTCTCTATCGATAGACTGAGCAGCTAGCTTAAGGCATGAAAAGTAGTGTCCAGGGCTAAGTTAAAGTAATGTTGATTCTTATTTTTCGCCCTCTGTAAGTTCAGGACCCAACTATTTGTGAGCAGGAACTTTGCTATGATAACAGAATCACGGAATCATATAACAGTCTGGGTTGGAAAGGACCTTCAAAGGTCATCTAGTCGAACTTTCCTGCAGTGAACACCTTAGTATAGAAAGGACATTGAGGTGCTGTAGCAGGTCCAAAGAAGGGCAACAAGGTCGGAGAAGGTTTTGGAAAACATCCTTTGTGAGTAGCAGCTGAGGGAACCAGGCTGTTCAGTCTGAGGAAAAGGAGGCTGAGGGGAGGACTTACCGCTCTCTACAACTATCTGAAGGGAGGTTGTAGTGGGAGTGGGGCTGGTTTGTTCTCACGAGTGACAAGTGACAGGATGAGAGGAAACAGCCTCAAGTTGCATCAGGGGTGTTTAGGTTGGATATCAGGAAAAACTTCTTTACAGTGAAGGTTGTTAAGCACTGAAACAGGTTCCCCACGGAGGGGTTGAGTCACCACCCCTGAATGTGTTTCAAAATAATTTGGATGTGGTGCTGAGGGACAGGGTTTTGAGGTGGGTTGTTAGAGATAGGGTAGTAGGGTTAGGTCAATGTTGAACTCGATGATCTTGAAACTTGAGCAATTCCGCGTATACAAAATGCACCAGTTTTCTTTCCCGGGGTCATTCAGGGAGTCAGTGCTAAAATATTGAACATAACTTTTCTGAGGCTAGAATCAATACACTAACTACTGCTCAAGTGGTGCTGGGAGGATATTACCTTGTCCTGGGGCACCCAGTAGTAGTCAAAGAGACAAAAAGCTTAGGCTTTTCTTTTTGCAATAGGCATAAAATGGCCTCCAAGGTGTTGTTGTGTAGGTCCTCTTGAAAAGCTCCCATTTCATTAGATTTGTGTGAGATCTATTGGCTTATTCAGAACTTTAATTAAAAATCACAGAAGGTCTTCCAGTTCATTAATTGAAGATGGTTGCCTGTAAATGAGAGATTAGTTTATGCATGTTTTTAATTGTTGGATGCCACCACAATTGATGCTGCATAAAAATACATAAGAGTACATAAAATATGGATTAAAACAAGTGAATAATTATAAGCACATCAGCCAAAAGGCAGGAGGCATTTAATATCAGTCTAGTAATGGTGCATGAATTAAGAAGGATTAATTTTTCTGAGACAGTTCAGAAGTATTTAGCCTTTATTCTGCCCTTATTTAAAATGCCTCATATAATACATCTCAGTATTTTACATAATTTAAGATTTCACAAGACATTTTGTTCTCCCTCTGTGAGGTTCTTCAACATATTGAATCATTCCTAAGATCTTAGATGTACAAATCATAATCTTTCCAAGCAGATAATTTGTTCTTTGGCTTTCCATTGGTAGTATCAGTGCTGTTACAGATCAGCTTCTTCAGCTAGGAAGGTGCTGTACTTACGGAAATAGAAATACACTGAGGTATATTCAAAGGAACCCTGAAAGATCATCCAGTCCAATCCTCCTGCCACAGCAGGATCACCTAGACCAACTCACACAGGAACATGTCTAGGTGGGTTTTGAACATCTTCAGAGAAGGAGACTCCACAACCCCACTGAGCAGCCGGTTCCAGTGCTCTGTCACCCTTCATGAGAAGCCCCTTCTCATATGGAAACTCCTCTGTTCCAGCTTATACCCTTTGCCCCTTGTCCTATTATTAGATGAAACTGAGCAGAGCCTGGCTCCATCCACCCTTCACGTATTTATAAAGACTCATAAGATCACCCTTCAGTCTCCTTTTTTCCAAGAGAAAAAGAGACCCATCTCCCTCATCCTTTCATCCTTAGGGAGATGTTCCAGTCTGTTCATCATCTTTGTGGCTTTGTGCTGGACTCTCTCCAGCAATTCTACGACGGGTAAAGGTATTCCACAGTGGCCAGAAAATCATGGCTATCAGACCATTTAGCATTCAGGGGTCCTTGACATTGCTTATAGACCCTGCTGTACACTGGAAATTCATTTCTTTGGGAAGCCTCATCTGCTCTACTAACAGACAAAGTCTAGGTGATCGTGCTGTGGCAGGGGGATTGGACTAGACGATCTTTTGAGGTCCCTTCCAATCCCTGATGATTCTATGAAATCAGAAATCAAGACTCTGTGGTTCTGTGTTCTTAGGAAACTGGAAGCAGGCAGGACATGTTCTGAACCTTTTAGGACACATACCCCAGAGGGAACTGGTTGAGCAGCAAGGCTGCTGGCCATGAGCAAAGTGTTTCACACATGCGAGACGTCGAATCTTTTCTTCCGTGTCTGTTCAAATGGAGTTAATGGTAAAACTACAAATAAGAGAATATAAGGACTACTCTAGATTTGGTTCAGATTTCTGCAGGAAGCTCATTTTGCCACAAAGTGAGGCCCTTAGTGGCTGGAGCGTATTGTAGTGGGTAGCAGAGCTATTACAGCTGTGGCTTGGGTTTTTTCAGAAACTGTGCAATAGAGAGAGCTGAGGTGAAAATGGGGAGGATTCCCAAGAGGAAAAACCAAACACAGATCTTACCTTGTGTAGAAATTCCACAAGAGAGAAGATGTGTTACCATATTAACACCATTATTCCATTTTGGATAAGTGCTTCATGTGTGACTATTAACAGAAGGTAGCCTGAGTTTATGCTGCTCACAGAGCCCAGAAACACTGCCTGAGTTTTCTGAACACACTTGTCAGCCTATCCCTTTGATCCTGGTTTGTACCGCGTCTTCTCTTTCATTTCTGGGTTTCTGGGCCTTTCCTCTACAGAGTCTTCCAGCTCTAACAGATTATTTCAAAATATGTGGTAGCTTTGTGATGTGAACAAACATCTACTGGGATTCAATTCTTTAAAGTATATATGAATAGTAAATTAGTTAGATGGAGCTCTTGTCTGCCTGAAAAGTGTTTCAGTTCCCTTAGCATGTGAGCTTTCTCTACATTAGAAAGCAAATCACAGTCAAAGAGCCTTACATGAGTTTTTTCTTTTGACCTCGGGCAAGTCACTGAGGCCCTCTGTGCCTTGGTTTGAAGCTCAGATTCCTGCCTGTACAAAATGCTAATGCTGTGCACCAAGGTGTACTACAGCATCACATTTTTATGATACCTTTTCCTGTGTAGAATGAATTCTAGAGCTGCACGGGTTGGCTTGGCTTCTCTTTGTAAGTTGTGGGGGTTGGTTTAGTTCTTTTGGTGAGCACTACAGGCACATTTTGCATGTGTGTTTCTAGTCCCTATCTAGACATTTTATCTGTATCTGCTAATTTAGTAGTAGAATTTCTTCTTCAGTTTCCAGCACAGAGATCTTGAGTTTTGCCTCTCTACTTAAGGAGATCTCTTACTGGGTTTTAATCTTGGCTCTAACAGCTTTTGTGACCCCAGAGTTCACAGCCTGCCTCTGTTCTTTGGCTATGAATGCTTCTCTTTCTCCTATGGGAAGAATATCATACCTCTTTTTTTTCTCCTGGAAAAGAATGGTATGACCCAAGAGGCTCTGTTTTATAGCAACTTTTCTTACTCTTAAAACCATAGCTGAGGATTTTGTGCACAGCTTTGCACTCCCTGGGGTATCATGAGGCAGTGAAACTACTGAACTACTGCCCATTTGATGGTCTCCCCAGAGTCTTCCACTCCAGGACACTGTAGAATTTCTTGAGTTTAGGAAGTGCTTGTGCTGCTCTTATCTTTCTGTCTTCTCTTCTTGCTCCCTCTGCACAGTGGTTCTAATAGTAATTATTTTGTTTCAAAATGGGACTTCAGGGATTTATCTTCTGAACAGATAAAGAAGACCTTGCCAGGGAGCATCTACAGAAATAAGCATGTTTCATGCCTTCCCAAAGAAATTATGCTGGTAGCTTACATCTCCAAGTCTCACAGAGGTGAGTAGTTGTCTCTGAATTTATGTTTCCTGTATTTAAATATGAAATAACTGTTGTTCATGTCAGGTTTCTTGTGGCTGAAAACAGGACAATTTCCTAAAAATGAAAGCAAACAATGAAGAGTGGGTTATTGAAATGATCTATAAAGTCATAGGTAGGGTTAATCAAGAAGCTTTGTTGAAAATCTTTTCATCCTTTTCCTTCTTTGCCTGGACAGGCTTCCTGGAATTTCTGGTTTAACATCTTGACCTTTCAGCTTGTATTGTAAGCTCTTCAAATACTCTTCCTTCTGGAGTATTGTGTCCAGTTGTGGGCTCCTCCGTTCAAGAGGGATGTTGAGCTGCTGGAGATAGTCCAGCGTAGGGCAATGAGGATGATGAAGGAGGTGGAGCACCTCCCTTATGAGGAGAGGCTGAAGCAGCTGGGTCTCTTTAGCTTGAAAAAGAGGAGACTGAGGGGTGACCTCATTAATGTCTGTAAATATTTGAAGGGTGGGTGTCAGAAGGATGGAGCCAGGCTCTTCTCAGTGGCATCTAGTAATAGAACGAGGGGCAATGGGTGTAAGCTGGAACACAGGAGGTTCCACATAAATATGAGAAGGAACTTCTTCACAGTGAGGGTGATGGAGCACTGGAACAGGCTGCCCAGGGTGGTTGTGGAGTCTCCTTCTCTGGAGATGTTTAAGACCCACCTGGATGTGTTCCCGTGCGACTTGACCTAGGTGATCTTGCTGCTGCAGGGGGATTGGACTGGCTGATCTTTTGAGGTCCCTTCCAATCCCTAATGATTCCACGATTCTATGATTCCATTTGGGTACATTTTTAAAAATTAGTGATGTACTTGTCTCCGTCAGTGCACGAAGGAAATAACCCTCGATCTTTCTGGAGGGCCTATCCCAGCTAAGAAGATAAGTTGTGTCTGGGATCAACTGCTCAAATGATGAGCAGCTGCTGACATCATGCCTTCTCTCAGAGGCTGGTTTTGTAGAGTCATTGCTTTCCTTATTAGCTTCTTATAATTCCTCTGCCTCTCAGCACAGCTTAACTTTGTGTTGACTTTTCAGTTAGTTCTTGCAGCTTTTTTTCCTGACTGCAGGAACATCATCTAATTAGTCCTTTTTTGTATTTGCTGAATGCCTTTGGAACAGAATTTTTATTGATGGAAAAAAGGAATGGACAAGGAGTAAATTGTAAGATATTGCATCCTTTTCCATCAGTGCCCTAAAACACTGGATGATGAACAGATATGCTTGTTTGCTTGTATTCAGACATTACTTGTATGTCTTTTCTGTTCTTTCAGTGTGTACTGATCTTTATAAATAGCAGGGAAATACACATAATGCCATGAAATAATACTATTGTGAACACAGGAAAAGTGTGCAGGGTTGTTAGTGTTTTGCTGAGGTAACATAGGACTTCCTTGTGCTTTTGACACTGAATGGAAAATTTGTTTTAATTATTCTGCCTGAACTTGGACTGTCAGTTCAAATTCAGCTGCTGGGTGTTATCAACTGGTGTTGGCATCTGTATTTGTGCTTGAAGATGTCCATATCCATTACTGGATTTCTTTAGCTTAACAAAGCGTGGAATTAAATGCAGCCCACAAAGCAAGCATTTATCATTCTGCGAAGCAGGGAGAGCTAGTGCTGCTAAGGAAAGCATTGTTCTGGGCATTAGCAGTCCAGTCTGATTGTGGAACTCTGTCCATTTCTGGTGGGAACCACTGCAAGCACAGCAGCATCATTACCATCTGCGTCCTCGGCAGAGGCTTCGTACTGAACGTTTAGCATTTTAAAAATCCTACAGATGTTGATACTGCATTATTCATTCGGTTGGAGACGGCCACAGCTGTGTACTTTTCTGTATATTCTTTAAAACAATCTGGCAGCAGGCTCTAATTTGAGGAGTTCAGAGTACAGACTGCAATTTGGATGGGAATGACTCTGCTATCCACGACTGGTGCCTATTTGGCCAACTTACAGTCTCTGAAGGAGCAAAATGGAGCATTGCTGCTGCACTCTAGCAATTGCAGTATTCCAGTGGTAATTTAATGGATGGGAAATGAGCACGCCTTGTCTATGTCTGAATGTTCTTGTTGTTCTGAAATTATTTCAGAGGACTTTTTCAAAGCAATACATCAACTTGCCAGCCAATAGATTGATGCACTGAAAGAAGTGGAGTATCAAAAAAAGAGAAATAGTAGGAAAGGAGGACGTAAATAGAGAAAGGAAGGGGTAAAATAATAGAGGGAAAATAAGAGGGAAAGGGATGGAGGAAATGGAAGGGAATGTGAAATGCACTGTGTATGAAACAGCTGAAAAGAAGAAAGCAAAATGGAGTAGAGGAAAAAATCAAAAAGGAAAAATAATTAAAGCAATTGTTGAGGATGAAGGGAAAAACTCAAAGAGAAAATATTTGGGGAGATATGGAAACACTAAATATAATCTGTTTTAGCTAACTTGAAAATGATTCAAAAACACAGTCTCTAAGGTATTTATAGTGAGTAACTGGTTAAAATTCCTCTGCTTTTGCTGTGAGTGCACACCAGAAAAAAAAGGGGATTGGAATAGAAATGGCTGTATGTCCATTGAATGAGGTTCTTGCTCAGGAATTGGCACAAATTTGGTACAAAGTTCTAGTTGTTTATTTCTGCTTGTAGAATCTGATATTGGAATGTCTTCAATTGCTTGAGAGCAATTTGTTTTCATAGCTTGTGACTGGAGAACCCAATGCCAAGAAGCCCTTCAAACTGTACTAGAAATACTTTAAATCCACAACATGATACTGAAAGGTAAAAATTACCTCATTTCCATATCTTCCAGAAAAAGGGTTGATATTTTCTGAATTTGGGGCAATGGTTGTAAGCTGGAACATAGGAGGTTCCACATCAACCTGAGAAGGAACTTCTTCACGGTGAGGGTGACAGAGCACTGGAACAGGCTGCCCAGGGAGGGCTGTGGAGTCTCCCTCACTGGAGATGTTTAAGACCCGCTTGGATGTGTTGCTGTGCGACTTGACCTAGGTGATCCTGCTGTGCCAGGGGGATTGGACTAGATGATCTTTCAAGGTCCCTTCCAATCCCTAATGATTCCATGATTCAGTGATTCTCATCCCTTCTCACTCCATTATGAGTGGTTTTACTAGACTGGATTCTCTGTGATCATTAGAGAGAAGAGTCTCACTGTTTCACATCTCTTTACTTTTCCTTTGGGATTTGCTCAATACGGTTCCCACTTGTCAGATACAATCTCTTCGACTTGTCAGTGTCTTGGTTATCTAGAGAAGGAATTAACATCTTTTGGGAGAAGTGTAATGAAACACCTCTTCAGCAGCCAGTAGCATCCAAGCCAGCAGAGTTCAGTTTGTATGAAGAGCTGAAAGAAGCGCAATCCGTTGAGTGGAATTGAGTAATTTTATACCATCAGACGTGTTTTCACCTTGAACTCCCTGTCCTATTTGGATCTGCCAGATGGAATACACAAGTCTGACAAAAATGATCTGTAGCATTCTATATTACTGCAGGGACAGGCAGACATGTTATGTTTAGAGGTCTGGATTTGTTGGAGTAAGGAAAAACGTGGGAAGAGCCTCCTGAGTAGTCATTCATTTTTGATGCAAGAGCACATTGAAGTCAAGAGGGCTATTTTAAGCATGCAGGAGGAACCACGTGTTGTGCCGTTGATGTATGGAACTCGCTGCCAAAAAATATTAACAGCATTCTTGAGAAGAATTGTCATTTATAGCAACAACAAAGTAACTGACAGCATCTCATACGGTTACGATTTCAAATTGATCACATGAAGTATATTTGGTTTAGCCATGAGGGTTAACACATAATAAGTGGAATAAGTTATTTCTTAAATAGTTTTACTCAGATCTTCAATAAAATCTCTGTTACAGGAATGCTTACTGATTGAGACAGATTGGACAATACTAGAGAGGAGATTAAATATACAGTAGGTCATATGGACTATAGAGCTGCTTGCTCAGACATAACCTGTCTAATGAACTCCTTACAAAAGGGGTCACTTTAAAGTAGTTCCTTCCTTTTTTCTAAATAAAAAATTGTAAATGCACATTTACACTTAAGGATCTTCTTTGTAAAGTTGTTATTTCTGTTTTTCTTGGAACATATCCACATATCATAATCTGATATAAATATGATGTAAAATATAATCTAAGCTAAACATGCTATAAATATCTAATGATTTAAATATATAATCTAAATACGATATAAACTGTAAATGTTGTGTTCCCATTCAGACGATACGCTCATTGACCACTACATTTATTATTAAGCTATGGACTGCCTAATCGATCTTCCAGCACTTTGCCTGTAAACCAGTGTGAAATGGAACATATGAAATTAGACAATGATGGGTAACGTTTTTCCTTGCTGCCTCTCTAAAGCCAAACCTTTCTTTCTTCTTCTGCTTTAGAGAAAAATATTTCTGCCCCAATTTCTACTGTTTCCCCCGGATCCTTAGCCATCCATGATTCTTTGATGAAGTTTAATTTTACCAGCATTTGTGCAGTAACTTTTGCTGAGTTTTATTAACCAGGAGTGTACTTTGATCTTTTCTTTACATGTCCATACTTCTCAACATCAAACAGCAAAAATCCTGGAAGCCCGAGCAGTCAGAGAAAAAAGAAAAAAATATTTTAAGCGAGCAGTGAAATTCAAGGGGCAAGTTCAGTTTTCACTTGTGACATTATGAGGAAGCAAAAGTTCCACAGCCTACAGAGAGCTGAGGGTAGGGACCAGGATATAATCTCGATAATACTCAGTGTGGTTATTAGGAGATGGGGAAAAGCATCAGAAGCTACATAAACAAGAAGCTCCCAATGGGAAAACAACCCAAACAAAAACCTGGCAAGAGAGGGGGCTGTGGGAGATCAGAGAGTACATCCACCCGTTCTCATCCTAACCCTAAATATGCCCATTTCTCAACAAGCATTTTAAAAGGACACAACCACCTAAAGGGCCCAGTGTAGGGAACTAAATGATCTATATTCACACATAAAAGATCTATATTCAAGCTGTATTCCCCTTTTGGTCTGTTTTACCTAATTTCAAACTCTTACTGCTTTCTAAAGCTCAATTGGTTCCGTGTCAATTGTACTCACCAGAAATTCGTGTAAGAAAACAAATACATTTACCTTTCAGGGATGATTATTAATTTATCATATGATATGAGAAAATGACCTGTCTCTGGTTTTTCTTGAAAACGGAAGTCCTCGATTGTTTATAAAACTTTATGTCAAATTCTGATAAACTTTCAGACCATCAAGTTTTCTGATGCTCTAATCCTTTGAACCCAATGGAAGGACTCAAGATGCTGGGTGGGGTTCTCAGCTGGTTTAAAGTGACATCACTACTGAAAGTTGCAAAGCTCCACTAATCTAAAAGAAGCTCTGTATGTGGTTAGGGTTCCTTCAGTTACGGATTGAGACAGTTTGCTGTTATTATTTAGGTTGTAGTTGCTTCCAGTAGCACTGTGCTGGAGTGCCATGTACAAAGATGAGGAAACTCTTACAGTGTAATGAGACACGGCACCATCTTTGCACATTGGTGACTAGATAGCATCAGCACTGTGCTGGATTTTCTCTGAATGACTATTCCCTCTCTAAAATCATTAGTCTCAGTCATTTTTCTGCCTTGCCTTAGGTGAGCACCCTCTGCATGAGTTCTGTAGGAAAGCACTGCGAAAGTGGTTCAAAGGGAAGGGAAAGCTCTTCACTTCCCCTGCTCGCTTAGAAAGAGCTCAATTTAGCATTGAATAAATTCTCTGTTCCATTGAGATTTTATATGTAGAAACAGACTGATTCCTTTAGCATTTAGCTACATACAATATTCTTCAATGTAGCGGTGGACTATGAATACTTAAGCTAACTCATGCAAGTTTGTCCCTTCCTCCTGTAGAGTTATCTGAGCCTGTGTAAAAATCTGCATGTATTAAGAAAAATGAGGAGATCATGAAATCATGAAATGCTTTGACTTGGAAGTGACCTTTAAAGATCATCTAGCCCAACCCCCCTGCAGTGAGCAGGGACATCTTAAACTAGATGAGGTTGCTCAGAGCCCCATCCAGCCTGACCTTAAATGTTTCTAGGGACCTCCCCGGGCAACCTGTTCCAATGTCGTGCTACCCTCACTTGTAGAAAATTTCTTCCTTATATTTAGTCTCAGATACTGCTTTAGAAAATTACTTTAGGCTTTGTATGTAGCTCTTTTGGGTCACACCTGCCCCAATAATTGTTTTCATTTCCTCTGCTGCTGAAGGTAGAGGGCTATTTCCTTTCAGCATTTCCTTTCTACCTTACAGGTGACCAAAACACTTCAGACCTTGGGCGTTTCCCAGTAAGTTAAAGAGTAACTCTGCAAGTAGTAAGTGAAGTTTCTTGACCTGGATTATTTCATTTTAAAACCATATTTCCCTGAAGGATCGTGAAATTCTATATCTGATTTGCTTTTCAGAATTCTAAAGTAAGAAAAAGTGCATAGTTGGTGGGACTGGTCCCTGTGTCAAACAACACTTGGTTGTTCCTACAGTCTGTAGCACTGATTCCAAACCTTTCACGCACCACAGCTGCGGCATCCCGTCTGTTTTCCACATGCATTATGGATTGTTCTTGTGTGGAAAACAGTCCTGCTTTGAAGTGTCAGAGATTTTATTCTTTTTCAAAATAATTGTTTTTAAAATTCTCATACCCTCTTAGCTGTGCTATTAACATTGAACCCCCTTTTTGTTCCTTAACTGTATGCAAATTGCAAGACGGAGAAGAACCTTGTGCTAATAGCTCGAACTAGCACCACCACAGACATAGGAAGAAAAAGAAAATCATAGAAACATAGAATCATAGAATGGCCAGGGTTGGAACGAACCTTAAAGATCATCTTGTTCCAGCCCTCCTGCATAGGCAAGGACACCTTCACTAGATCAGGTTACTCAGAGCCCCATCCAGCCTGGCCTTCAATTCTTCTAGCCTTGAGGCAGCCATAACTTCCTTGGGCAACCTGTTCCAGCATCTCACCACCCTCCCTCACAGGAAATAATTTGGTCCTCATCTTCAACCCCAATCTCCCTCTTCAAGTCTGGAACCCTTTCCCCTTGTCCTCTCGCTACCACCCGTGTCAAAAGCCCTAACCCCATCTTTCTTGTAGCCCCCTTCAGAGACTGGAATTCTGTTAGAAGGTCACCTGGGAGCCTTCTCTTCTCCAGGCTGAACAACCCCAACTTGCTTAGCCTGTCCTCATATAGGACGTGCTCCAGCCCTTCGATCATTGTAGTTGCTCTCCTCTGGACACCTTCCAGGAGCTCTGTGTCCTTCTTACATGTTGGGGACTCCAGAACTGGACAGAATACTACAGGTGGGGTCCTAACAGTGCAGAGCAGAGGAGGAAAATCCCCTCCCTTGACTGACTGTCACTGCATCTTTTGATGTAGCCCATAACATGGCTGGCTTTCAGGGCTACAAGCGCACACTGACGGCTCCTGTTCTGCTTCTGGCCCACCACCACTCCTGGGTCCTTTTCCTCAGGGCTGTCCTCAATCATTTCTCCTCCCAATCTGTATTCGTGCATGGGATTGCCTCAGCCAGGGGCAGAACCTTGTACTTGCCTTTATTAAACTTCATGCAATTTCCACAGCCCACTTGTCAAGCCCACAACTCTTTAGGTGTGACCAGCCAGCCAGCTCCTTGTCTAACGAATGGTCCATCCATCAAATCCATATTGTTCCAATTTAGAGTAGTCACATCATGATCACTTGAGTGGGTGGGTGGATCAGTGCCAAAAAATAACAAGTATGTTAGAATATGGGACAGTGAAAGGTATGGCACAGTATGTAAAGCATGCTTATATAGCATCTTCTCAAGCTGTGAAAGGTGTATGGGACCGTTTCTCAGACTGCACTCGTTGTCTCACTAAAGACATCATTTTGTATCACAGTGTCCGGGTACTTTCTTGAAGCAGGGTCAGCAGCCCTTCCTTAAATGTCCCCGAGAAAGAGTTTGCTTTTAAAAGAAAAAAAAGAAAAATTACATTTATTAAATATTCAACCCAGACTCTCCCCTCTGCAGCTTCTGATTGTAATAAATGTACTGGGGGTTAATCAAAATAGTAAAGCTTTTGTAGTTCCTTAATGTTTCTGTTATATATTAACATTAAATGAAATAGTGAAGTTTGAACAGGTTATATCCTTTGAACTTAATGGCCCAGATCCTTGGCTGCCGGTAAGGAACATACAAGGCAACTCAGGTGAAGGGTATTCAAGGATGTCTTTCAGCATTTCTTACCACATTGTTCTCCACACAGGACAGATAACCTAGAAAACGACTCTAAAGTGTGTCTGCTGCTAATTGCAATTACAGTAATTGCAACTGAAAGGTGGGTAGTGGACTCTATGACTTTTTGCTGCCTCTATTTTAGGATAATCAGATATCTGAGATTTTATGTGGTAGTAACTTCACCAATTACAGCTAGAAGATACCCATCACCTCAAGAAATCTCATTAATGAGATAAATTAATCAACACTCATGCTATCCTGACACCATCATGGTACTGAGTTATTCTTATTTTTAATGCTGCCCCTACAGTTCTTTTGCATGAGTTTTCACAGGTAGACAGCTTCAGATCATCTTTATGGCAGCAAAGGGCTGCGAGTGATTGGGTCAGACATCTTTTTAGAGACAAAACACATGCTGGAATAATGCTTATTACCAGACTTACACAAAAGGAAATCAATTTTTAGCTTCTCTACGTATTTTCGTTTATTTTCCTCACAGGTATGATGTTTAAGATGCCTTTGTTAGGCATTAGCTTTAAAAACTTTACTGGAACAGTAATGCTGTCTCATGCACGTCACAAAACATGTCCTCTACACCATCACCACCCACACTTTTATTCCCTCCATTCCTCCTTCTAATTGCATAGTTGACTTATTCAAAAGGAAGGTCAGAGAGAACCAGCAAAATGCTCCACATGGTATTTCACATGTGATGGTGCTGGAGTCATAACTACTTTCATTCCTCACGCGTTGCAGCCTCAGTGCGATCTGCTGTCAGATTGAAGTTATTAGCATTTAGGATACCTAGACAAAAAAATCCCATCTAGTAAATGCATTTAGTTGATAATAACAACCTGTTTCTCACCTTTTTCTTTCAGAATCCAGGCTAATGAATGGCTCTGTAAAGCCCTCAGACTGGATTCTTTCTGTTAACATTTTAGCTCTGTGGGTGGGAAAGCGGGCTAGAAACCTGCACAGTTTTTGTTTGTGAATTTTCCCCAATGAAGTAGATTTTTGTAGTAATTCTTTCCTGAACCACATACCTTATACGTATTTATCCAATACCTGTGTGGATTTTGCAAACCCATCATGGAAACAGCATACCTGAACTTGGCCCCACAAGATTTGATGGAGCAACATGAGTGTGTGCCCCCGATAAAGGAAGCTTCGTAGTGCTAAGTAACGAGGCAGAAGTCAAGATAGCAACAACCTCAGACTGTGTTCATCCTGGGGAAATTTTGAATAGCACTGGTAAAAAAATGGAACATCCTTCTCATCTCTGCTTAACCCAGTCCTCTCATCCTTTGCTGCACAGAGGTTCTCCATCCCTTAGAAGATCCCCCCATAGACTCACTCCTGGAAAAAGATGCATCAGAAATGGCTGCTCTGTGCCTCTGTGTCAGGCAGGGTCTTTGAGTAAGAAGTTTCTCTATTCAGCAGGGGACACGTTGTCCGTCATTTACTTGAGCATGAAATTGAAATGATGGATTAACTTTCCCAAATACACTTAACACTCTTCTGGTGTGCCAGCATGGATCTGTTACAGAATGACAGGATGTAAGGGATTGGAAGGTACCTCAAAAGATCATTCAGTCCAATTCCCCCTGCCAGAGCAAGATCACGTACAACAAATTGCACAGGAACATGTCCAGGAGAGTTTTCAATGTCTCCAGAAAAGGAGACTTCACAATCTCCCTTCATCTCTGTGGTTCTGTGCTGGAATCTCTCCAGCAGTTCCATGTCCTTCTTGAACTCAGGGGCCCAGAACTGGATGTGGCCTCACTAGGGCAAAGTAGAGGGGGAGGAGAACCTCTCTCAATCTGCTAACCACCCCCATTTTGATCCACCCCAGGATGCTGTTGGCCCTCTTGTCCAAAACAGCCCACTGCTGGCTCATGGTCATCCTGCTGTCCACCAGGACGCCCAGGTCCCTTTCTCCTACACTGCTCTCCAAGAGGTAAGTCCACAACCTATACTTATAGCTGGGGTTGTTCTTGCCCAGATGCCAGACTCTACACTGTCCTTTGTAAATTTCATTACATTTCTTCATGCCCGTCTCCCCAGCCTGTCCTGGTCCCGCTGAATGGCAGCACAGCCTGTTGGAGTGTCGGCCACTCCTCCCAGGTTTGTGTCATCAACAAACTTGCTGACAGTGCACTCTAATCCCTCATCCAAGTCATTTAGAAATGGTTCTCTGAGGAATTAATTCTATGAATATGGTACACTATAGGTTTTTATTTTGGAAGAATTGTGTTTTATGAAGGAATTTTTCCAACCAGAAATATCTACGTGCCTTTGTCTTCCACATAAAGTGCAGAGCTTACAGCACTGAGAACGGGCAATTTGAGCAGTGCTTCTTCGTTCAGAGCTTGGTTCTCTTGTTCTGCCCTTTGCCTTTCCCAGCCTTGTGCCTGTATCAGTCTGCACAAGAAATGAAGCACTTGGGAGAGTCCAGTAACGCTTCCATTGGGTTTTTTATCAGCATTACAGAATCAAATCCTAAACACCAAAGCTCTATCACGTTGATATTTAGTTTCAGAAAGTAACTTCAATGATTTTATACTTCCCCCGTTTCTGTTCAGTTTACTGCTAGTGTATTATACTCTGCATGTTTTCTGCAGTGATGGGTGAAGCTCTATCATTTCAAAGATCCCCTGTATTTGTAATACAAGGTGCACACACCTCAACTCATTTCCAGCCAGTAGGAAGTCTTTAACCTTCTCACAAATGTAAGGTCTAGTTTCTCCTTCATGAAGCTGTTATGTGCAAACACCTCAGCGCACCCTTTCTAGACTTCTTAAATGGCTCTCTGGAGTCCAGTGTTGGGGGCTTGCTCATCTTACTTTGAGGTCTGTACTTTTTAGCCCCCAACTCTGTGAGTCGGGCAGAGGGAGCAGCAACTGCTTTTCAGGTTTCTAGTGCATAAGTCTTTATGTGAGGTTTGTGCTTCAGCAAGTAAATCTTTGTGCGGTGAAGTCTTAATGTCCTGAATCAGGTGTAAAGACTTGAGGAAGTAATTCTGTATGCACTTAGGCAGCAAAGCCTGACCAATGCCTAATGACTTATGGGCTGAAGTTGAGGCCTCTAGGGAGATGTTAGACCTCTGAACAACCAAGTGTTTCCATTAATCAGACCATGGCTGATCAAGGGATGATGACCCTGAAACATTCTAATTGTACAGCAATGGATGAAAATTTGATATGGAGTCCCCAAAAGAGGGATATCGTTGTGTGTGTGGCTTCATCGCCTTGCCAAATCCCAAAGTCAGCAGCAAATCTTAAGGAGACTGATTTATCACCCTCTCTTCTCAGTCACAATCAAGCATCACACTCAGCATCACATCCTCTCACTAGTGATTTTTCTTTTTTCATCTGCTTAGCTGATGAGATTAGGGCTGTGTCATGTAAATAGGACAACCGACAAACGTAAGCTCGCTGGAACCTGGCCATACCTTTTCCATGCGTAAGTGAAGACAGAGGTTTTGATAAGACTGGAATGGCACTGAAATAAGAGCAGGAACTTGTTTACTAACGTTGCAAATGATGCTACAGGCATCACTTAATGTTTTATAAGGAAAGAGAGTGTGGAGGTTATGTGAAGTTTCTTGTTCTGCAGACACTGAAGGTCAAAAACCGGAACGTGTATTCTAAGCTGGTTATCTAGTTGTTTTATGCAGATGATGGCAAACATTTGAGTATCCTTACAGACGAATGTTTAATATTCTGTCAGCTCCCAAATATTTTCTTTTCAATTTTTGTTTTCTTTTGATTGGTGGAAGAGTGGGGGTTGGAGAATTGTTTCTGTTCAGTAACATTGTCTTCCAGAGCTAATATCTGGAGATGAAATAGATTTTCATTCATTCCAGTATTATTGGTATACTGAATAGTTACTGAAGCTTTCTAGAACCACTACATGCATCACAGAGATATTTAGCTACATAAAGTAAATGCTCTGTAAATGAATGGGGACTTGTCCAATTCAGTTTTAAATGTAGTTCCAGAATTGTTTTAAAGGCTTGTGCACCAGCGCCGTAAAAAATTTCCCTCTAAGACCGATGAGTGTAGCACCTGATCATTAAATCACAGAATCACAAGGGATTGGAAGGGACCTCGAAAGATCATCTAGTCCAATCCCCCTGACACAGCAGGATCACCTAGACCAAGTGACACAGGAACACATCCAGGCGGGTCTTGAACATCTCTAGTGAGGGAGACTCCACGTCCTCCCTGGGCAGCCTGTTCCAGTGCTCTGTAAATGTTTATCTACTGTAGTCAATTTAAATATCATACATTTGCTATGTCCTGTTTTTGTTAGTTATTGATGAGCCTCAAATCTGTTTCCTCCCTAGCCTGTTTTTCTCCAGCCTTCTCTCCCATTGCTTCACTGTTCTTAAAGCAAAGGGTCTCAGGTACAGGACATAGCAAATGTACGATATATTTTCATTATTACGTTGTCTAGCCTTCCTTCTGCATTAAAAAATAGGAATTATTTTCTTGCCCTACTTCAGATTTTCTATTGCTAATGAAAACAGGCAGTTACAAATATTCTGTCCTTTGACTCATTAGTAAGTTTGGTTTTGCTGCTTGTCAGACAATCTTGTTAAAAGACTGGAGTCAAGTTGTCCTTTTTGTGCTAGGCTTGTTTTCCATAAATTGCCAGAAAACAATTTATTCAGTCTGTCTTTCTTCCAGTAATTGATTATGTGGATATTATTTATCGTACTGCTGCAAGCACATCTTTGCATAAATTGGATGTGCTTTATCATTCTGTGTTACATTGTATTTACAAAGGCGCTGTTTTCAGCTCATCATTGACGACTTTATTCCATGGTAAACTCGTCTTCATTAGGAGGGCTTAAGCATTAGTGTGTTCATTTATCAGCAAGGGAATTTGGAGAAAAGCCCCACCATGTTTTCTATCTTTAGTAAATTCTTTTTCTGAACCAATACGTTCTTAAATCCTGTGGTTGTTTTTCTCCATGCAAAAATGCAATAAATAGGAAGAATTATTTTCTTCTTAATACCCCCACTCTAGGTATTTCTTGTAGCTGCTATTAAAGTTTGCAAGTTATTTTACTGCTTAAATAAAAGTGCCAATACTGTAAAGTGGAGCAGCACGCCTGGCATTTTCTCAAATCTTGATGACTGTGTTCATCAGGTCATCCCTGCTAAGAGAAGCAAGTTCCTAGACCAGCAATTTGCTTGGCTGAAGGCAGGGCTGAATGGGTATTTACACTGTTTGCTGTCTGTTTGGTACTCCTGAATCCTGCCCATGCATGATCTTTCAGGGTTTGCCTGACTCCAGGGAATGCAGTCACAAACATGATTTATTTTCAGGTATGGTAAAACCTTTCCTCTTCCTAGCTTTCCATTCTTCGTAGCTAAGAAACTATTTTGTCATTGCTTTAGCGAGATATAATTACAGTAATTCATCTGCAGTCAAAAAATTTTAGGTTTGAAAATCTCATCCTTGATTGCACAGGCACAAATGTTATGTTAAAACATAAAAGCTGATATTAGTGTAAATAAGGGCTTAACTTCCCATGGAGTGCGAGGCATTGCCTGCTTCCACTGCGATTAGCAGACTGTGAAAGTGCTCGTGAATACAGAGACTCCAGCCCTAGAATGCATACATCAAATCACAGCTCTCTCCTGCTTCATTCTCTTTGTTAATGGAAGACCCAGCTGCTATTCTTTTTTGCTCGAGAAAGAGTTTTCAATGCCAGCACAGTCCTCGTTCTTTACCAAGAAGTCTGACAAAAAGTAAAAGGAGAATCGGTGCGTCATCCATTATATTGAAGCACAGCTACTATTTTCAGCTGTGTGGCACCTCCTTTATGGAGACAGTGAGAAGGAAATGGATTTCCCTCACCTGATCATTCAAACTTGATGTGCACACATGCATATATGAGGTAGGGAGGTCTTGGTTTTAGACAGACACCATCTGAAGTGAATAGAGACTCCATCCAGAGCCCTATACCTGGTGCTATGCGAGATCAGGCTGGATGGGGCTCGGAGCAATCCGTTCTAGTTAGAGATGTCCCTGCCTGTGGTAGAGGAGGTTGGACTAGATGACCTTTGGAGGCCCCTTCCAAGCCAACGCATTCTGTGATTCTATGATTCTTCAGCAGAGGCACCTTATGACAAAAGGGCAGTATGCACGAGACTATTCCTGATGTTGTTGCTGATTATCTCAGAGATACCTGTACTGGACTAGATCTCTCAGGGTCTTTTTCTTTATTACTTTTGCTTTAGTTCTTTTCATATAAGACCCAGTGTCTGACGAATGCCTAAAGAAAATAGTTGTCGCTGTAGCAAGCGGTTCGGTGAGCTCTGTACCTCTGAATAATTAAACTTGAGCCATAGCATCTGCTCTGACATTTTAACATTCAAATGAGTCACCACTTGGTTCGCTGGTTTGCGAAGTTGCCTTTGGGGGTGCTAATTCAACATATGAATTGCATATTTTAAAACTATTTTAAAATCCTTTAAAGGCCTCTATAAACACCTTCACAGTGTTGCTCATGTGTGTGAACAATTGCTTGTTAATATTAAATTTTATTTGCTGCAGTTTTTTGGGAAATCGCAGTCATGTTGAAATCTTCTTTTTAAGGAGAAAAAAAACCTCCAGAAACTTTACAAGCGAACATTCACTGGTCCCCTGTAAAAGAGCAAGCAGAGTTGTAGAACATACATGTGATTTATACAGATTTATATATAGGAACAGGCATTTATAATATATAGGACAGATTTGCATATAGAGAGTATATGCTTTTAGTTTCCATCCACCGAGGATGTCTATGCACATGCTTCTCTTTCTACAAATGCTATTTCTTTTAGTTGCTCCTGTTGCAGGGCTCTGATAAGGTTTTTCTGGAACACTTCCCCTTACACCCTTTGCCATTTCAATTAGTTTCCCATTCCATAGAAAAATATACCTTATCTGATATGAATATGGAATCTGTGTAGTTTGGTTTCTACAAGCAACGATTGCTTGCTTGAATGTTCACAGAAAGAGAATCTAAAAGAGACCCAAGCATAGCTGGAATGAATTAGATTTAAATTTCAGGAGGCATTCATTGGAAGATTTTTTTTCACCTTTGAAGGCATTCAGTTCTTCTGATGGTAAAGGAGTCACCTGGCTCATGATTTGTAAAGGACTGTTTGGACTTTATTGCTAATTGTAAGTCACTGTGCAGGCTCACAAGCCATACAAGGAAAAATGAAGTCCCTCGCCATACATCTTCTCTTTGCATCCCTTTCCTCAGGGCTTGCTTTATTTCCAAACCCACAAACTCTAAACCAGAACAAATCAACTCAAACTGCTTAGTAATAATCACCTGAGGCCCTTCCAGCCTCAGCCAGTTGGGAGAAGACAACACAACCCCATCTTATGAGATTTTCTTTTGTACCAACCTCCTCGTTCCTTTCGCAGTGCCATCAAAAACACCATTACCAGCCCTGTAACCCCTTAGGTGCCAAACTGGCTGTAGCCTACAAAGCTATTGTTTTGCAGCAGCTGTGTATGCCAGGGTACCACATGTTCACTGGCACAATCCACTTTCCAGAGACAAAATGAGGTTGCTTTAAAAAGAATCAATGCCTCAACATAGGGCCTTTCATAACCTGCAACAGCAAGGATTGCTGAAGGAAATGCAAGGAATTGCTGGGAAACAGAGAAACCTGGGTGACCTTGGAGGAACTTTTTGCCTTGATTGCAGCTTGTAATGATTTTGAATTGTAGGAGGGTTTGGTTTCATTTGTAAAGGTAACTGGTACAGCTGCATTATACGTGTTCATTTTACTGCACCAAAAGAAGACAACCAACTGAAGACTGCATGTTCTCTGGATACTATCAAACAGGAGAAAATAATGGGAATACATATATTTGCATATACACATGTGCTTGTTTATAGAGATGAAACTTTGTGAATATGCAAAATATGGAATATTAAGTATAATCACTTAGAACGAGGGGTCGTGGTTTGAAGCTAGAAAAGAGTAGAATTAGGCTGGACACGAGGATTCTTTGATCTGAGGGTCGTGGATCACTGGAACAGGCTGCCTAGAGAGGTGTTGGAGGCCCCAGCATCCCTGGAGACATTCAAGATCAGGCTGGATGAAACTCTGAGCAATCTGTTCTAGGTAGAGATGTCCCTGCTTGTCATATGCAGGTTGGACTAGGTCACCTTTAGAGGTCCCTTCCAATCCAGAGCATTCTATGATTCTGTGATGTTTGTGTGAACTCATGCACCTGTGACGGTGTAACTTTTGCAATCCAGCACGGAAACCCCTTTCACCCCCAAGGCTTTGCTTTCTTCCTAGGAAGGGGTAACCTTGTAGCAGTATTTTGAAAACACTTGGTGTTTTCAATGCCAGTTGTTCTTGAGAAGAGCTGCACCATCCATCAGTTAGATGGCAATATACAGCCTGCGCAAATCAAATTCACTTGGAGTTTTATTTGCCTCTGTAGCAGCTGAACAAATATCACAGAGATTGAACCTGTGCTGCCATAACTGGTAGTCTAATTTCTTCCAACAATCTGGTTTCATGGAGCCAGAAGGTTAGCACAGAACAAGTTTATGACGGTGTGCGATGAGTATGTTGTAAATAAAAGTCAATAGCTTTTGACACAGGTAAACGGTAGTAGAGGATTTTGTGATGCTCCACTGCCAGTACAGCATGTAAAATCTGACACCCTTCCACTTAGCAGCAGCAGTTTAATTGTTACTGCAAGAGGTAAAAAAAAACCCAGAGACCTAAAGAACTCTTAAAAAAAAAACAAAACCAACCAAAACCTCTGAAAATGAAAATCTAAGGCGAGATAGATGTCAGACAGAATATTTAAACCTGGGGAAAAAAATTAAGATAATTAATAAAATGAAGCTAATACTTTAAAATTTATGAAGTCTTGCTAACTAACCAAAAAAGGGGGCTACTGTGTGGCCCTTTCTTGCCATAAAGCTTTAACTTGTACATCCAGGGGCTGGCTCTTCTGAAAACTCTCACTAAATCAGATCTTTCATTGCAATCTGAAATTTCCAAGATGGTTACTCCCTGTGCCTTCTCCCTTCTGCCACCTCCTTTATCTTCATCTCTGAGGCTGATTTGTAAGGCCTGTTGAGAAAGGCATTCTGCAGTGTTTAACAGCAGAAGAAATGGAGAGGTTGCCCCTCATCTGTGCCTTCCAGAGTGAAGATGGAAGGAAAGAGCTCTGCGACTGACTCTGCTTAATGCAGCCTCGAGCTTCTTGATTGCTCTGTGCTGTCTGTAAAGTAGAACCTGGGGACTGAAATGGGGTCTTCTGGCCCAGCCCCATTCCAACCTTTCTACTTGGTTGAAGGGGCAGGATTCTCTGTCACAGGGTGTGTTTGGAGGAGGAGCAGGAAGATCAATTGGTATGTGACTACGTTACGGTGCTAATCCTATTTGCAGCGTTTTCTGTACCCAGGTCTCCTAGGTATCAGGCTAGTTTTATAGGTGTGATATCTTTTCATGGTATGACATATAATAGACTGTATGAAGTACAGACTTTGCCTGAGATGGTGGCTTAGCAGGATTTGAGTCACCGGTACGTTCGCTGTCGCTAAAGGTAACCTCTGTTGGTAATCTTGTCAAAGCAAAGCAATTGGAATTAAGTGTTTTGGAAATGAAAGTGTGATCACTTATGAGTAGGCAGCCTATTGATCTAAACAGGAGAACAGTCAGGAACTGATGGTGGATTAAGGATGAAGCAAAAAGAAAAGAAGATAAAATAGGAAAGAGTAGCAAAATCAGCTGTAAAACAGGCTTTCTGCTATTGTACTATTTTACACTGACTATAACAGCAGATTTTTACGTGCTGCTCCTGGCAAATGCGATGCATGTTGTGGATTCACAGCCAAAGCCATATAAGTTTCAAAACCAGGCAGGAGATGAGTACGTGAATTATAAGAGCACGGCCCCACATTACCCCTGTGGATTGTCTCTGGCAGGTTTTGAAAGTCAGCAGAGTCGAGTACTGGACAAAGGAGGTTTTTGCAGCCTTGCGAGGATTCCTCACATGGGTTTGCATGGCAGAGATTGAATCTCTGGCAAGCAGCTTGCTGCAGTTACAATTTTAATGAAAATTGAAAGCTTAAGTGCTACCGTTTTCCATATCACTTTTCCCCTAAAATGATTTATTGACCACTTATACATGATACATTCTCCTGTCATGAATAACACACTATATATTTCTTTCCATGAATAATGGCTACTATTTTAATTGATAGTTTCAGACAAAGGAGTAGATTTATTTCTACAATGAATAAAACTGCTCTCAATATACAGTCCGTATAAATTAGTTTAGCGTGTACTCCAATTTTCCTTTGCAACCCAGTATGGTCCTCATCTTAACAGAAATCAATCAAATAAGATCCAATACATCACTAACCAGCAGCTTCTATAACGTACACTTTATAGAACATTTTTCTATAATGTTTTGAAAATGTGTGTTAAATGGTGTCGCCAGGAGCTTTTCACCTGCCTGATACATCTGTCTGTAAGATGTCTGCTTCTGCACTCCCTGTTACCTTGTTTGTCTCTTACTGACACCCTACCTCTATACAAAAGACATCTCAACTACTCTACTCAAATGCAACTTCTCAATCATGCTCCCCCTTCTAAGATAAGAATTTAAAATTCAACTATGTTAATAATCAAATATTGATTCCTGCGGCGCATCAGCTTGTCCTGGCAGGCGATGTGTTTTGCATTTGTTCCCAAGTGTGACTCCAACCACACGGAGTCAAGCCTGTGAAGAATTCTCTTCGCAGAGAAGGTGATTGCAGTTCAGGACTGAAATCCCCATTACTTGCAAATTATCTCATTCTGATATTAATGTTCAAGTCAATACATGCCGTGTGCTCACAAGTACGCCTCGGTTATACACTGCAGAGCTACAGATCTGTTGAAGGAATAAGCCTGCATACAGTTCTGTGTCTAGGACAAAAAGACCAAGCTTGCTGCGAATCATTGCAAAACAGAATTAAAACGTTACGGAGTGTGCACTGGGTGGCTTCATTAAAAAGAAGCACACAAAGGCCCAAACAAGCAGAAATTCCTGAACAAATTGCATTGCAAAGCACTGACCCAAATATCTTTGCAATAAATTTGCCTACCAGTAATTGTAGACAGCTGTTATTTATTCCTCAAAGTCAGGAATGATACAGTTCTCGTCCCTTATTGTAACCTGACTAGAGATTGCTAAGGCTTCACTTCAATTCCTATGTAAGGGATTTTACATCTGTTCAGAAACCTCAGAACGGGGCCACTAGGATTGGAAAGTCTTGACTGAGGCATGTTAATATTTGTCAGCGTGCTGAGACAGAAGCGATGGAAATATTCACAGAATGTTAAGGATTGGACAGGATCTTGAAAGATCATCTAGTCCAATCCCCCCCGCAACAGCAGGATCACCTACATCAAGCCACACAGGAACATCCCCAGAGAAGGAGACTGCACAACTCCCCTGGGCAGCCTTTTCCAGTGCTCTGTCACCCTCACTGGGAAGAAGTTCCTTCACATATTGGTGTGGAACCTCCTATGTTCCAGCTTACACTCATTGCTCCTTGTTCTATCACTAGCTGACACTGAGAAGAGCCTGGCTCCATCCTCCTGACATGTGCCCTTCACATATTTATAAACATTAACCAGGTCACCCCTCAGTCTCCTCTTCTCCAACCTCAAGAGACTCAGCTCCCTCAGTCTTTTCATCATGAGAGAGTTGTTCCACTGTCTTCATCATCTTTGTGACTCTGTGCTGGACTCTTTCCAGCAGTTCTGTGTCCTTCTGGAACTTAGGGGCCCACAACTGGACACAATATTCCACGTGCGGTCTCACCAGGGTATAGTAGATAGGGACGAGAACTTCTCTTGATCTACTAACCAACTCCCTTCTAATCCATCCCAGGATGCCATTGGCCTTCTTGGCCACAAGGGCCCATTGCTGGCTCATGGTCATCCTGCTCTCCACCAGGACTTGCAGGTTCCTTTCTCCTGTGCCACTCACCAACAGGTCAGCCCCCAACCTACTGGTACCTGGGGTTGTTCTTGCTCTGTCCTGTGAGGTATAGAGTAAAGGACAGAGGAAGAAGTTGGTGAGTGCACTGTATACTGACTGATCCAAATGGGAGTTCCCAGGAATGGATTTCAAAATGCAACAGGTTTTGGCAAAGATACCAAGGTAGAATCCACCCAAGATAAAAATACATTTGGGTCAATGCCTGGTCTCGGGTAAGACACCTCACCACCTACGACATCAGTTAATGAAATTCCAAATGACAGTAATATTTGGAGCCAGATTCTGTGTTTCTATTCACGTAGTGTTCCGAGGCTTTTTAGTTGAGAGAGCCGGTGTTGCGGGGTAGAATATTAGTAATGTAATTCATCAAGATGTTTTAATCACTGGAGGTATCGCTTACAGATCTGGCATTCATGCCAGATGTGCTGTATAATGGATGTAGAGCGATTTAGCATTTACTGTACCTTATTTATAATATTGTCTTTGCTTTTATGTACATTTCCTTAGCTAAAGCTACAGTATTTGAAAGAAAATGGAAATAACACGACTGTATGAGAATTTGAATAGCTTTTATCTAGGTCCACATTAAAATGTAATTTCTTTTCTTACTCTAAAATAAATAAGCAGATTTTTTTGTGTGTGTGTGAAGTCAGAGACATGGTTACTAGAAACTGTAGTTTTGTTACTTGAGCTTTGAAATCAAGATCTGTTTTAATAAAATATTGCAGTTGATTAAATTTAGCTGTTAAGCTAAAGCAAAGACTGATGAAAGTCAATCAAAACAGCCCACTCACTGCGGGGAGGCAAGTAAAGCAATAAAGAACTAGTCCTAAAGCTACGTAGTTCTTTTTGTTAGGTAGCAGCAAAGTAATTTGCATTATTCATTTCACCCTGAGAAGAAAAGAAATAATCTGCCAAACCCCCTAAACCAACACATGAATAGTTTGAAAAGACTAGAGGGAATCTAGCTGGCAAACAAAGTCGAGTCAAAGTAAGGGAAGCAAAGAAAGCCAAATCAAATGTAACAGGGCTACCTGGGTGAGTAAAAGAAGAGTAAAAGGGTTCTAGAAATATCTAGATAGAGCAAAAAGAGACCACTGAAACATAACAAAGGGACTGTATGAGTAAAGACACCAAGATGGATGAAAAATGTTCAAAACTGCATTTTCTTACTATCCAATACAAAGGAAAATGATGAAAGTGGAGAATATTATGTAGGAAGACAGAAAACTATTACAAGCAATGGGCCAGAATTGCACTTCACTCGCACACAAGGGCCCTATTTCCTGCCTTCTTTCTCATGTTGAATAATGCTTGTATTGCAGGTAGCCCCACGGCTACTCCACAGAGTGGAAAAGAAGAAAGTGCCAGACGGCATAAAGATGACACATGGAGCTACAGAATGCAGTGTAAGTACACTGCGCTGAGAGCGCTGAAACGTTCTCCTGCGGAGACATCAAAGATGTCTCGTGAAATGAGGATCCGTGCAAACCTAATGAGGCTTTTCCTTGGTTCAAGTCCATTGTGTCTGAAACAGAAGACAGCTCTTGTAGGGCATGGTGTCTCTCACAGTGCACACTAACACCGTGGAAAAATGTGGAAGGTGTGCTTTAGGATGCGAATGAGAGCCAAAGGAAACACAGTCCACATGCTCAGAATATACTTCAGATATAATTCAGTGCTAGAGAGTAACTTTCTTTCAAAACAGTATCTTACAACAACAATGGGAATGCAAACATCTTCACCTTTGGAAGACTTTTTGCAAACACCCCATAGTTTTGGTTCTGTAGATTCTGGAATCCCCCACCTTGGCTGTATTTTGGTTTTGGTTTCTGTAATACTTGGTGAGGTTTGTGTATTCATTGGAGACTGTTTTGCTGGAACACAAATGTTGTAGAAGGAAAGTATAAGTGCAGTACCTGGAGTTTAATTACCTACATCAGGGAGATTCCGTTAGAATCTTCTACTACGAACGTTTCAGTGGGAAATGTCGTTACTGTCTCTTTGCCGCACAAAGTGGAGAATGTAAAACATGCCTAAACATAACAGGTCTCGACAGCTTGATAATGCTCCTTTTTTTTTGGTTCAGTAGGATTTTCTGTTTTGAAATTACTTGAGTAAATTGAAAAAGTGACTAAACTTAACCAAAACTACCTTTTTATCTAAACAGAAACCAAATGTTTCTGTTTAGATAAAAAAAATGTTTGATTGACCTGAATCATTCATTTTCCAATAGAATTTCATGGAAGATTTGTACATTTGGGGTTTTCAATTAAGTTTATAATGGGAAAAGAAAACCCATGTACTCTCCCATGAAATAAAAAATTGAGTTAGTGTAAAACTGTTGCTACAATGCCATGTGTCTAAGGCCATTGAGTAGAGAAATGAATATAAAGGACAATAGAAGGGACATTTCTCAGCATCAGTGAAAAAGGCACTGCTCAGTTTAAGAAAACAATACAAAAATCTGTAGAATAAATTATTCCCATTGCCCTTATTCTTGTAGATTCCTTGCTTCTTCAGAGGGATTCACATTCCGAGATCTCTTTTTGCACAAGAAACTTAGAAAACAGCCCTCCTACAAGGGCACTCACATGCACACACCGATGGGCAGACACATGTGGCACTTAGCAAGACGCAGCACTTGTGACACACGCCTGAATCCAAATAGCAGTGACGACTGTAATGTGCTCCCTGTCAGGATGCTGAGTGCTCCCAGTCACTGGGAAACAAGAAGGTGGTTGAAGCAGCTCAAGCCCGTTGCTGTCTTCAAAACTGCTGGATGAAGTTGTTCAGCTTTTTGCTCTGTGTGGGACTGACTTAAACGCAAAACATGTTGGAAAGATCTTTTGGCTGTTTCTTTGACTCCAAGTCCAGGTCAGTAACTTCAAAGGTGAAGAATCAAGTAGGATTTACTCAATCTTTGCTTTGTTTTGATTGTAGAGGAGTAGCTGTTTTGTTTGCCTTGGCTATTTTCATCCTATGAGTCTTCTGGGCTAAAATCTCCAACTCATGCCACTACAGCAAGGGATCTGCATGGGAAGATGTGGGAGAAAGGAGAACTAGTCAAAGAGTTGTAGCCAAAGCCTTGTTTTATGTTTTATTTATACTGACTCTATGACTTGGTCTGAGTGATCCTGCTGTGGCAGGGGGATTGGACTAGATGATCTTTCGAGGTCCCTTCCAATCCCTAATGATTCTATGATTCTGTGATACCATGATTTGCATGTATCCCTACCCAATTGGAACATTTTAAGCAAAACGTATTTATAGTCTGACCTTTCTGCCCTTAGCTGCAAGGAACAGGGATGCAAATACATCTGCCACAGCTGAACAGACCTATGCACGTACGGAGCACAACGATCCGGCATAGCTACTCAGCGTTACATGTGAGGCGGATCCCAGAGCAGCTAAACATTTGGGAAGGAGTTGATTTCAACCTGCAATAAATTTAATAAATCATTAATATTAGTCTTTATAACCCAGCTGGATAGATGAGACCATTTCACACATTTTCCATAATTTCTCCATAATATTCTTTGAAAAAGAGGCCACATCGTGCATTACACTAGCTGTCATTGACAGGTCACAACACTGACACCATTTTTATGTCTCAAATAAGAGGATGCACTTGCAGCTCAAGGTTTGGGATGGATCCTTGTCTTATTTCCTGTCTAGATAAAGACATCATATAAACAGTCTGCTATTAAAATGTGAAATTGATGAAAGTGAAATGTAAACAAAGCATTTACTCATTTTGATGTGATTATGCATAAAAATTGCAGGAAAAGTTGCAAGCAGGTTGAAAGGTTTGGCTTGCCTTAAAGAAAAATATAGGCAAGAACACCCAGCTGGATTTTCTGTATATACAGGTCATAGAATTTCACCAGATGAGTCCTGCAGCAGGACAACAGCTCTGCACAGGCTATGGGATGTCTCTTGCTTTAAGATTTTACAAATTAACAGTGTGCATGTTTTAAGCAGATAATTCCAAGGGTTTCTTGTCACTTCTAGTAAAAGCACCCACATTTTTTGCTTTTAAACTTCCAGTCATTAAGTTTTGTTATGCTATAGAGCCTGCTACTGTACAATTTCTATCCCCATTTATGTCCTTGCTGGTCAGGAGCAGTTAATCTGGTTTCCCCCCCTCTGTTAACCGAAATTGTCACCCAGTCCGAAATGTATGTTCCACATCTTTCATAATATCTGTGACTTCTTTCTGAATTCTTTCCACGGCGTCAACACCTTTTCTGTGACTTTAGATTTGAGCAATATAAGTGGTTTCCAGAGAAAACAAACTGAGGCATGAGTGTCAGTCAGTAAATGGGGAAATGTTTATTTTAGGAATGAGCTGTCAGAGAGGAGGTTGCAATTAGACACTGTCGGAGGAGAGAAAAAGCACCCCAAATCCAATAAAATCATCCTTCTGATGTTTCCACAGAGAGGTTGGAATGTAAGCTCATAAATATGAGAAGGAACCTCTTCGTAGTGAGGGTGATGGTGGACTGGGACAGGCTGCCCAGGGAGGTTGTGGAATCCCCTTCACTGGAGATGTTTAAGACCTGCTTGGACGTGTTCCTGTGTGACTTCATCTAGGTGATCCTGCTGTGGCAGAGGGATTGGACCAGATGATGTTTCAAGGTCCCTTCCAATCCCTTATGATTCTATGAAGCTGTGGCCCCAGACAGGACACTCCCAACTGACTTGAATAGCTTTGAGTCAGGCCTTAAGTGTACCAGGAAGATTTATGTGAAGCTAGAGAAACAACCATGAGCTTTGCCAGTCTCTGGTGGAACTAGAATTGTGCAAGCTGTTTCTCACTGCTTGTGAAAACTCCAAAAGCAGGCAACAAAAGTGATGAAAAGTGATGAAAGATCTGCCGTGAACCTGAAAGAACTAGATGCATGCAGTTTAAAAAAGAAGGCAGCTTAAGAGATGCACAACTGCTCTGTAAATTCCTTCCAGGAACTGATATATCAGCCTGGAGTTTCTCTGGGAACAACCTCTCCTCAACTTGTTCAAATGCACGCTATACAGAAGGGAAATAATGTGATGTGCTCTGTAAGACACAATCACTGTCCTTTTTATGAGAAAAATCCTCCCCTTCCCTCTCGTCATCTGTTTCTCAGTTGGGTCACTCGGCTGTTTGTTTTTCAGCTCAGCTCTGAGCTTTGCAGTCGTGAGTTCAGTGGAAGTATTTGCAAGTTATAAGGATTAGTTTCTTTAAACTCCTCGTACCAGTATTCCCCACAGTATAGAAGAAAAAGAAGTGTTTCTGTGAATTAGAGAGTAGCAAAGCATCTTTACGGTTCCTTGTCTCTGCCCGTGATAAAGAGTAGAGCTGGAATCTTGGTCCCAGTGAAGAGTGTGGCAGAATTCCCACTGAATTCAGCAGTGTCTATTATTGAACTTTCCATTAGCATTTATCATTTTCTCCCCTCAGCAGTTCTGCAGTGGTGAAACCGTCGCTGTAATTCATTGCACATACAAAATATGCATGCAGAGCTCTTGGCAGAACCAGCTCTTGCATAACACAAAACTCATACAATTCATTTCTATAATGCAGTGGGGGATGGGCAGTGTATGTGCTCAGGTAGTGAGGTCGACCGCGAACTGGCTGCAGGATAGAAGCCAGAGAATAGTGGTCAATGGGACAGAATCTAGTTGGAGGCCTGTACCTAATGGAGTTCCCCAAAAGTCGATACTGGGACCAGTACTATTCAAGCTATTCATTAATGACTTTGGATGATGGATTAGGGTGCACTGTCAGCAGCTTTGCTGAGGACACAAAGCTGGGAGGAGTGACTGACACCTCAGCAGACTGTGCTGCCATTCAGCAGGACCTGATCAGGCTGGAGAGTTGGGCAGGGAGAAATTTAATGAAATATAACAAGGGCAGTGTAGAGTCTGGCATCTGGGCAAGAACAACACTAGGTACTGGTGTAGGTTGGCGACTGACCTGTTGAAGAGCAGTGTAGGAGCAAGGGACCTGGAAGTCCTAGTGGACAGCAGGATGACCATGAGCCAGCCAAGGGCATCCTGGGGTGGATTAGAAGGTAGGTGGCTAGTAGATAGAGAGAGGTTCTTCTCCCACTTTACTCTATCCTTTACACATGTGGAATATTGTGTCCAGTTCTGGGCCCTTCAATTCAAGAAGGGCACAGAACTGCTGAAGAGAGTCCAGCACAGAGCCACAAATATGCTAAAGGGAGTCAAACATTTCCCTGATGAGGAGAGGCTGAGGGAGCTGGGTCTCTTGAACTTGGAGAAGAGGAGACTGAGGGGTGACCTCATTAATGTCTGTAAATATGTGAAGGGTGGGTGTCAGGAGGATGCAGCCAGGCTCTGCTCGGTGACATCCAATGATAGGACAAGGGGCAGTTGGGTTAAGCTGGAACATAGGAGGTTCCATAGAAGTATCAGAAGGAACTTCTTCCCAGTGAGGGTGACAAGAGCGCTGGAACAGGCTGCCCAGGGTGATTATGGAGTCTCTTTCTCTAGATATGTTTAAAAGCCACCTGGACATGTTCCTGTGTGACTTCATCTAGGTGGTGGTGGTGGGTGGATTGGACCAGATGATCTTTCGAGATCCCTTCCAGTCCCTAATGTTCTGTGAATCTGTGGTATACATAGTCACATACACTCCTTGTGGGTTAACCAAGATATGGATGTTCTTGGGAGGAAAGAGCCTAAGGCCAGAATTTTAACATCTCATACGTCAATGAGTTATTACTTATTTCCATGACAGGTGTGTATGTGCTCAAAAGATGACTATTTTTATTCAGTATAAAATAAACCTTATTTCCTTTATTTATTTTTAATGTCCCATTGTCTGTCCCTTAATCTTGAAAAACTAGAAATATTCAAAAATTTAGATATTCTATGACTGCTTTGACTTCTCTGTGTAAAGTCACAAGGAAATTGATCATAGATACCCAGTGCTTCAATCTGTTTGCTGTACGTGGCCATTTTCCCATGGAAATCTATTAGCTGTAGGTCTTTGAGAACCAGTGGATCAGTGGTGTCACTGGATATCATTTTCAGAATAATATTCTGCTGCATGTCTCCCCAGTTTTTTTTCTCTCAAGTGGAAATGCAGTTGTAGAACAGAAGAGAACTGAGGAAAAGACTAATTAAGGGGATGATTAAGGCAAAATAAAATTAACTACAAATATTTTAGGACTGCATAAGGCAGAAGTGTTATATATGTTTTTAAAAGAATGCACAGGTCAACCATATGCAGGTGAATAGACTGCGATTGGTAGCTGCTAATTTTGAGCAGGCTAAATCAGGCTGAAGAAGCTGAAGATGAGAGAAAATCCATCTTAATAAGATCATTTTCCACAGTAAACACTGCAAATATAATTGGAGACAGTTCCTATTTTACATCTTATTATTTGTTTAATCTGAACATGGACAAGTAAGATAATTTATGGTGCTTTAAAACAAGTTGGTTACTTTAAACACATCCTTTTTGAACTGGCATAGGACTATATTTAAGCCATGTATATACCACAGAGGATCTGTTGTGACCTCACTTTGCTGGGCTGAACTTCACAAAAGCAGCACCTTTTTTGCCTAACAGTGGCTGGAGTGAAATAGCCTGAGTGTGTTATGAGGAACTTATAGGAAAACCCAGGCGCCGTGAACTGAGGAACAGAAATCAAGGACGTTGTAGAGATGAAGGTCAGAGAGCACCATGTTAAGTTTGATTTGCCACTGCCACGCACAAGAAGAGTGCATGTACATTGACCATGTGCATGACCTGCTAACCCTCTTCATTGCTTTCACTACAGAAGTGTAAGTGATTGTGCAGGTACATGGCAGTCATGCTCTTTTTTTCCAGTATCTGTCACTGTCCACTAACTCCAGACTACCTCTCAGCTCACATGTGATCTTGAGATGGAGGTTCAAGATTCCCTGAAGTAAATCCTGTGATCATTTCCCACCAGTCTTTTGCAGGCAGACCCCAGGGTATTCACCTGCGCATGCATTGCAGAGCTTTTGTGCTCAGGAGTACACAGCACTAAGCATTCCCTTGCACAGGAGCATAAAAAGGAACAGCGCATCACAGAGCTGAACAAAGCTAAGCTAAAGCTAAACCAACTCAGAAAGTAGATACCTGGTCATTAGATATTTTCTACAATGGCTACATGAAATAGAATCATGGAATCATAGAATAAATCAAAGCTGCTGGCAGGTAGAGCCTGAGAAATCCTGGGGCTGGTGTTCTTAGCTTCACATGGAGTTGGTGGCCACACCATGTTGAGTGACTGCATGTTCTGCTGATGCTTGGCTGTCAGCAACTCAACTTATCCAAGTGCCTAGTTGTCAACTTCTTGTGGCACTTAAGTACCAGCACTGGCGAAGACCTCACGCTCACCTTTATTTTTGCCTTAAAGTTGCTGATAGAGTGGTGATATTTGCCATATACTCATACTCTGCGATTTGGAAGGTGTTTAAAGTTGTATTTCACAGTAACTGAGCTTCAAGTATGAAATACACTGACTAAAAATCTGAGCTGATATCCATGTAGAAAATTTGTACATAGTGAGTATTAGTCAGCTGCTTCCCATCTACCTTTCCATCTATCTGGGAATGCTTCAGAGTACAGGATTTATTGATCCTAATGTAGCTGCCATATTCAATCAGAGCAATCTGAAAAGAGAAAACAGGCATCTGCTGATTGATTCCCCTTTAAGGTTTTCCCAGTAGCATAAACTGGTAAGTGCTGCATAATAATTACTTCACCAGTAAACAGCTGATTAAGTCTGACATTTTTCACCCATGGTGAATATTACTGAAGAACCACCACTGAAGCTAAAGCAGATGCTACACAACATGATTAACTCATGAAGAATAGAACTGAAATGAATATTTACTTCAGTAACTGATCTATTGAACTATAAACACTTGCGCTGGGAAATAAAATGCCTACATAAGCATTAGATTATTAAAATGCACTGACCAAGGCAGCAGAGTGCTGTTTATGATCTCTTCTGTCTAGCAGGAAATGTAGTAGCAAGAGGTGACAGAGGCATTTGAAGTCCTTGCTACTCAGCATTGTACTCTGCTCTGAAATACATGTTCAGAACTACCCAGAATCATAGAATCACAGAGTCATAGAATCATTAGGGATTGGAAGGGACCTCAAAAGATCATCTAGTCCAACCCCCTTAACACAGCAGGATCACCTAGACCAAGCCACACAGGAACACATCCAGGTGGGTTTAAAACCAGAGAAAGAGACTCCACAAGTCCCCTGGGCAGAACTGTGTGTAAAAAGTACTCCTAGAGTGAACTAAAACACAGTACTCAAAGTATCATGTCTGAACAGTTCTCTGTGACCTTTCCAACCCCAAAACAGCGAGGAACACACCAAGATTAATTTGTATTATGGTGCCTGGCACACAACTTAGGAGCTTGCCAAGGGCCGTTAGTGTAATTCGCTTTAGATAATCAGGACATTATTTGAGAAGCTGAATGCAAAATCATGTTTTATTATTTATTGATCGCTAGCAGCACTTTTACCCAGGTAACACACCCTACATTGCAATTGTATGCTTCCCTTTCTCTTCACAGATAAACTGTGCGGATGTGTGGAGTTTGCAGCTTGCCAGAGGGTAACCCACATCTGGCAGTCGAGGTAGTGCAACGACCGGTGTCTATAAAATACTTCTACTAACATTGTCTTGTGGGTTACGATTCTTACTGTCTTTTCAGTCTTACTGCTGGACAGGTCGAGTAGCAGTGACTGGTAACAGCTGCACCCATCTGAAGGTACCCGTGTGCTTCAGCAGAGAACAGCGTGCTGGAGAACCCATCGCCACAGGGTAAGAGACAGTCTTGTTTTTGCATATGTTCTGCAAAGAGTTTTGAGTAGATCTGCTCTGGATAAATGGGAAACCCTCTCTGGGCTCCTTAAAAGCAGGGCTGAGTGTTTTCCTCTCTGGCTACAAAGAACAAAACAGCAGCATTACGAAAAGGAAAGGAGACATCACAAAGAGAAGGGAACACAACATCTTTTACTGAACATGTTAAATTCAATATTGATTGCCCATATTTGCCACAGTTGTTTTGCAAGCAAGGAAACTCAGTTGTGTGTATGGAACTGTATGTCAGCACAAAGCCTCTTCTAAGACGACTGCGATCATCATCTGACTGCAGGACTCTGCTGAAGACGAAGTGTTACTTAAAACCTGAACACTCAAAGCTTTTGAGTTAACTTCAGAGGGAATTTTGTTTCTACTTTTTGTGGTTCTCTGGTACCTCTGCATGTTGTTACTGCATTTCACTGGAAACCCAAATGTATGTCAAAATATTAAGAATTGGGAAGTTCCGTCCAATGATGAGATGATGCCATCCCTTTGTTTGGAGGGAGGTTGTGGGGGTGTGAAATATGTGCTTGATTCAAACAGTCATATCAGTCTAAGGTCTGGAAGCTATGTTAGTTCAAGCGAGCCAAGACTGGTTCCTTGGAAGAGGACATTTGCACACAGAGTGCAAGGGAGAGGTACACAAAGGGGCCGTCGCAGTTCAGAGTATGAGACAGTTTCCCAGCTGGGAACACTGTGTTTGCCCCCTGTTCTGTGCTGATGACATGATGCAGAGATGTGATATCAGGAAAAGTGAGAAGCCAGAACAGCTTTTCTGTCTCCTGCAGGGGACCAGCCTGCAGTACTGAGGTGCAGACAGGTCCAGCTGCAGCCTCCATTGCCTTAATGGATCTTTTAACAGCAATTGCAGGAGAGGTAGGTGGCAGAAGCTGCTGTTGCTTTGGCTGTGGTGTGGTGGTCCTATGAAACTGCTGCTGAGCTGGTTTGTAGTTCCAGGCCTGTGCACAGTGCAAATTAAAGGAGAGAAAGATCCTACAAGATGTCCTGCACTAGGAAACATGTCAGTTCCCAGCAGCTGGAACACAGCCGCCCCCATACCCTGGCTGCACTGGTGTAATCCAGCAAGGCAGCCCATTTTGCCTGCTCGACAGCAGCATCATCTTGGGAAACAAAGAATCACAGAACATCAGGAATTGGAAGGGACCACAAAAGATCATCTAGGCCAATCCCCCTGGCACAGCAGGATCACCTAGACCAAGTCACACAGGAACACATCCAGGCAGGTCTTAAATATCTCCAGTGAAGGAGACTCCACAACCTCCCTGGGCAGCCTGTTCCAGTGCTCTGTCACCCTCACCAGGAAGAAGTTCCTTCTCATATTGATGAATAAATAGGTGACATTTGTGGGTCAAATGCTCATCAAAGCACTTTCACAGAATATTCAGTAATGAAACCTGAACCACAGAATGTGCTACTGGCCAACTCCCTGCCTCAGTTGCAGGCTCAGCTCATGCTTCCGGACGAATCACTTAGGTGAGTAGCACACAGGCCTTTGAATGAGCTCTCTTGTGGAAAAAGCCAAGCAGGGAGATGACTCCTTGGGCGGTGCTTCTGTGCAGAATCTCAGCTGTGCTGGTAAAAGCCACACCAGAATCTGATGGGTGCAAAGGCAGTAGTCAAGGTTTTCACCATGCTCCAGCCTCTGCATCTCTCATTCTCACAAGCAGCACAGTGCAAGTTCTGTGCAAGGTTGAGAAGACTCCCAAGCAGCAGGCACATTGCCTAGGGCATCTCAGGTCTCTGTGTTACACTGGGTACTCCTTTTATTCTGTTAAAAATTAATGCTTAGGTGAAGATAATAATTTTGGTCTCATATAAAAATAGGAACAGAAGTGCTATAAATATTTTCACATGGCGTGTAATTTTTGCTTTGCTTCTTTTTTCTCTCCCTTTGAGTTCTCCTCTGTAAAGGTATCACAATAATAGGAATAATAAATAAAGAAGAAATAGTAAGATAATGATTTTACAACAAATAAAACCGAACCCTTTCTCATGACAGAAATACTCATAGGCATGGCAAAAAGTGCCAAATTATCTGCTTCATAGAAGAGGGTTTTACTAGACGAGTGCTTCAGTAACTGACCCACAGTGTATCTTGACTAAATAGCTCTTTGAACAAATGAGTAGCTAGATGGAAGCAGTTGTCCTCAAGATGGTCTAAATACCTCATGCTGTGTTCATTAAGGACATCATTCAGAGTTCTGTGTTAGGATTCATGGGGTTCTCTGCTCAATTTGATCATCTTTAGAAGCTCACACGATCACAGTCCAGATCAATCAAAGCAAGGGATAAAAGAGATTTTCCTTTGTACATCTTGGATGTGGAGTTATTTTAAATTAAACAATATTTTCATAAATTTAGCCTTCGCTTCGTTAATAGTTTTGCATTTCATAGTGGATGGGTGGATGACTGCTAAAGCAAGTACAACAGCAAGTACAATGAAAACCTTATTTTAATGTAATTTTCAATTTTATACCAAAACCTTGTTGTCTTGTAGAAAATGCTGTTGATTTGTGACTGTCTTAAGATAATAATAATAAGGAGAATAGGGTGTCATGGTTTAACCCCAGATTGCAGGGGGATTGTACTAGAGGATCTTTCGTGGTCCCTTCCAATCCCTAATGATTCTATGATTCTGTGACAATTAAGCCCTACACAGCCACCCACCAACTCCCCACTCTTTGGGAGAGAATTGGAAAAGTTAAACATGAGAAGCTCTATAAAGAAAATTAATTCTACCCCAGCTAAAACCAGAACATAGGGTCTCTTTATGTGTTGTGTAATTTCCCTACAGGATATAAGTTGTACAAGATGATAGACTGTTGTTTGCTGCCCAGGGGTTTGTGGAGTCACCTTCTCTGGAAACATGTAAAACTCACCTGGACATGTTCCAGTGTGACTTGATCTAGGTGATCCTGCTCTGGCAAGGAGATCGGAGTAGATGGTCTTTCGAGGTCTCTTCCATTCCCTAATGCTCTGCGATTCTGTGAATGTCAAACTAGTAAAAGGACAAGATTACTCTAACAAGGACTGGGTTTAGGATCCTGCCATCGCTGTTTTTGAGGGCCTATGATTGTTTAGACAACAGGAACTAAATATGTGAAGGAAAATCGTGACTGTGAAAGTTGTAATGGAGATGCAGTACAACTGATGGAGTTCCAGCACATTTGAACATTTTGGGACCAAATAAAACCTGAGTGTGTCTGTAGTGGAAAACATTCACTGCTTTCTTGGAACCCATTACCTGAGTGGCGTGTAGAGTTTCTTATAAAAGATTATTTCATCACTCAGGAGACATCTTTTCTGTGGAAATAAATTATAGTAGTTGAATTTTTTTTTATTCAGCATTGATGGGATATTTTTACATATGGAATTGCTACCTTTTGGGATTTGCAATTCAGATGTGTCTTTCTGCCATCTTCTTCAGACACAGATTTGCCAGCCAAGCTATTTTTTTCCACACTTTTTCTTTCTTGGACTGACTACAGAATGTTTTGGGATCCCCTGTCAACAGTGCATTATCAGAAGTACTGACTTAGACCACATAGTCCATGATTGGGGCCATAACAACTGCTGTGTGCTTTATACTTAGAAAATGTGCTGACTTTTCCCAATATCAATAGAAATGCCAAACACTGACAATTTATATCCCTCACCTCCAAAAGTAAGATTTTTAACTAAACTTAGCAGAAAAAAAAGAGTATTTATGTATGTATTTCTTTGTCTGTCTATCTATTTGCAGTGCTAGAATTAACATTCAGACTGATTATCCTACACTTGGCATGGAGAATCAAATTAGATCATTACTGTTACAGGCAGAGAAGACGAAAAATAAAGAATCTTAAGTAATTTTAAATTTTCCTCAAACTTTTTCTTACTGCTGCACGAGCAGACATACACTTGCTAATTGTTAAGTTTTCCCAAGTTTAATGGGGCTTAAATTACTGTCCGATGTGTCGGTAATGTTGATGCCACATTAAAATCCCCTCTGAACGCTCAATTAATAGACATGCTAGAAACTTTTCAGGCAAGTGCAACAAGTTTCAAGAAGAAGCATTTAATGTAAAGGCTTTCAGACAAATCATTATCCTTGAAGGTTTTTGTCTATCACGCAGTCAACATGACTGCTGAGATGGATGCTCAACCACGTGCATCAGTACTTCTGAACATACAAATGCTGTTCTGTTACAGCCACCGGTTAAGCACATTTGTGCACAGACATGGCTCTGAGAATAAATGTCTTCTAGCACTTTAAAGAGAAAAAGGTAGGTTTCCTGTCCATCAGAGGAAAACATTGCTGTTTATGTTATTGAGATAGAGTGTTATTGTGAAAAGGAGACAGGACAGCAAGATCCAACTTTGCTTAAGACATCTCAAGAATATTTCTAGTCCTTGCAGAAGCAAGGCTGAATCCTTGAGAAGGACTAGGTGTGCAAATATGAAGGCTACACTACGATAAACTGAAGAGTCATCTACTCCGGTAGCCTTTCTCCACCAGAGATCACAGTTGAGTACCTGTGGAAGGTGATGGGAAACAATATATTAAGGTACCCAGGAACAAGATATGAGTGGGAAAGCAAAACAAAGACAAGAAGGAAAACACGCAATAATGTCACAATCTCCTTTGTCTTTTGATAAACTAAAAGCAAGTGGAGGTTTTTATTCTTTGTCAAGCATGACAGTAATGATAAACAGCCTTTTTTCAACCTGATCAGACAACTGGGGGTCTGAATTCAAAACTTTGTCATAGGGATGCTACTTTAAAGCATAGAGTGAAGTAAGTAAAATTACCCAATTTATAATAAATGTCTTCTAATATAATATCTTTGATAGAAGGTCTCTTTCACCAGTCAAGCTACTTTCTTCTCAGTCCTTAGCTGACACTCTTGGTACTGAGCAAGTCTAGAAATATTATATAACAGCATAAACCCTGGGGTTTAGTGCCCAAAACGTACTGCTTCTGGTTGTCTGGGCATTTCTTGCTGTTGTGTCTCCGAGTTGTTCCTCGAGTATTAATTTGATCAGACAGTTTTTTGCTTAATATGTGTGTACAAGTTGCTCAGTTCATCATTTTACTGCCGAATAAACTTTATTTTAGTATTCAGCTTACTGGTTTTTGAGTTAAGCACTAGCTTTATGGCTGCAACCTTTTAAAGGGGTAAGTGTGCAGCCCTATTCCCTTCCTCACGCTTTCTGTCAGGTTTCTTTCTTGCATGAGGCAGCATCTGAGTTCCAGTTTCTTTTCTGCTGGACTCTTTAATTCAATTATTGGCAAATGTTTTCTGACCTACCTTCTGGTCTTCCTCTACAGCACGAAGGCTTTAGATTGTCAAGCCAGACTTGGTAGCTCTGGAAACTGGAATTGGTTTCGCTTACGATGTGGCTAAAACAGTCCCCTCACTGCAAGAAACAGCTTTTGTTGCCTATGGGCCAGGCATTTTAATCTATTACTGCCCGATGGCTCAGATGTTGTCCTCTAGCTTATGAAGGCACATTATACAATGACTGAACAAGTAGCTTGAATTTTCTCTGATCAGCTTGTAACATGTAATAAGGGGCAATGGGTGTAACCTGGAACATAGGAGGTTACACATAAATATGTGAAGGAAGGTTTAAAACCCATCTGGATATGTTCCTGTGTGATGTGATCTAGGTGATCCTGCTGTCACGGTGAGGACTGGACTGGATGATCTTTTGAGGTCCTTTCCAATCCTTCATGTTCTGTGATTCTGTTATTTGTTACCAGCTGTAGTGGCAGGCATATAGGAGGTTATCTTGTGTTTGTTGATCGATCAGGTATTTAGCTATTCAGTATTTAGGGTTTTTGTTGTTGTGGCTATGGTTGAACTAGGTGATGTAAGAGGTCCTTTCTGTGAGTCTGTGGTTCTGAGAATGCCAAAGTACATTGTCATCCTCATTAGTCTATTTATTTTGCTTCATAAAATATTGAAGACCACAAAGGATTCTGCTAAAAGCAACTCATCTCTTCTCCTATGGGATCCTCCTTGGATTTCTTGTAAAGATTGCGGATAGACCTTGACTGAACTCAGTGGGTCAGGCTTCAATAAACAGCAATGCAGTAGAGAAATGAACACTTATTTTCCCTCGAGGCTTCTTGGCAGAGCTGTTCTTCAAGAACAAAAGACACAAGTTAAGCACATAGTCTTTAGTACCTTGCTTATCAAAGGCTCATGATCAGAGGAAGTATGATTAGGTACGCATTAGTTGAGGAAGCTCACGGAGAAAAAGCCCCACAGTAGCAAAAGATCTATTGAAGCAACACTGTATGGACATTTCCTGCATCACTTATGGCACTGTGTCAATAAAACACTAACCTAAAGAGATCTGTCTCCTATTTGCAAGAAATACAGGAATAGGGTTCTAAAGAGACTTGTGTGTACAGTAAAGTACAATGTGTGATGCCACACAGCATATTGAACAGAAAGGCTGAAAATAAATCCTGATACTCTTGTTTTACTCTTCAGCTTTCATATGTACATTTTTGAATATTATTAAAACGAGGCATCAGATAGTTCTGTAATGAAAATCATGTCTGCTTCTTTGCCCAACTCTTCCTAGAAAAGGCACAAGAGGGAGATATGGGTATGGCTGAGATACTTTGCATTGAACGACACTGGGCTTCAGTGCTCTAACTGGGTCTCCTTGGTCTGTGGAAGGACACAGACCATAACAGTAAAAAAGCCCATCAGACACCCTGGACAAGAGTTTCTTCTCTACTACCTGATGATGTGTCCTTCTGGTCAAGACACTGCTGATAGAGCTGGGACTTCTCTTCATATCTCTGTTTACAGGGTAGGGTTTGAGAATGAGGTTCTGCATGCAGCTACATTTCTCTTTTGGTTTTATTATCTTGAGGTTAAAAATCACATCTGTCATTTCCATGTTGAGTAGGAACTACTTAAAGCTCCTGGTCTGTGTCATGTATCAAAAGGGACAGGATTTGACTCCGGGGAAATCTGGAAGGCAGAATCATCTACCACATCCTGGGGGCCCTTCTGAGTTCTCGGTGAAATGGATATTTTTCCATTACATGCACTGTCAGGATCTCCAAGAGACTGATTGATTTCTTAAGTGTGAGGGTTTTTGTCTTCTAAGTATTTGTTTGCATATAGTAGTTGTGTGATGTAGTAACACTGGCTTTACTGATGCAAATACAGACTTACAAAAGCATCAGTGAGCCTGGACTCTACCCTGCCTTTCTGTGTTAAAAAGCTTCCAGGCATCTACCCAGTACTTTTCAAGGGCTGTTTTTCTGACCCTCCGTGTGGCAACTCACATTAAAAACCAAACCCGAGTAGAACTCTGGTTATGAAGAGGTACTGTGATTTCAGAAAACCACTTGATGCAGATCAGGGACAGCCAGTACCCACAGCCATCTGTCTCATCCCGTGAGCAATCCTGCCTTTCTTTGACTTGAGTTTGCAGTTTACTGCTTCTGACATTGGGAGTTCACTGCTCCACCCACAGAGATCATCTTCTGGTAGGAATTTCTCCCATCTTGAGTGGAGGAGGCCAAGTTGCATAGCAAATTCAGAAGGAAAAAACCCCCAAAAAAGTGAAAATGAAAAGCATCCTGCTGCATATTAGATTAATGTACTGTCAAGAAGTGTATGTGTCATTGCATCAGAGACAGAGAAAACAGAAACACAGTCTTCAAAAATCAGCTTGTGATGTTTTCCTTTTCCTGAGTGTACTGCAGGCTCTCCAGTCAGGGAATGCTGATCAGCCCCTTCTTCGTGTTTCCATTTTCACTTGAAGATCAGTGTGTGTGAATCTTCTTCCAGTGCAGGAAACCTAAAGCGGGCTTCTAGCAAAGCACAGCGCTGTTCTTGCTTGACCGCGCAGGCAGTCACCGAAGGAAACGAGAAAGTTGCTCAGCCCTCTGAAGTGTCACCACTATTTATTGCAACAGACTGCTCCATTAACAAACTGCAAGTCATGATACAGCTCTAGGAGAATCACACCATTTTCTGGAGGTGTAGGTTCAGTACTCAGATGTGTAGATGATAGCTCTACTTTTGAAGTCTGAACTATCCTGCGACTCCATCCCCTTGCATTTAAGGGAAATGACATAAGAACAGGAGAATTCCTTATGTGATGGAATCCAGCAGTCTATACGAAGGATTCATGGACCCCTTTTCTAAAGGAGACCAGGAGTGGAAGAATCCCATACTGCTTAGGTGATGGTTCTTTGAGTACTTCTTGGTTAGTCTCCACAAACCTAAACATATGTGAGCTCAGCCTCTCTGTGCCTCTGGAATCATGATGCTCATCTGGTTCAGTTGCCATTTCCTTGTTGTAAAGCCTTTTATTTTAAAACCTGATTTGAAACTGGGATAAAAAAATGTCTCTTAATGGATGGAGGCTACCTTTTTTTACTCTTAACCTCCTAGAAGAACAGTTTTATTAGTATTTTTAAAGCCAAATAATTAATAACATGTCTATTCAGGCAGAAAGCATATGTGACTTGGTGTAGGTGATCCTGCTGTGGGAGGGGGATTGGACTAGATGGTCTTTCGAGGTCCCTTCCAATCCCTAATGATTCTATGATTCTGTGAAATATATTTATGGTAAACACTGAAATGGTTGTTAACATGGTAAATCGAGAGATTATGGCAGAAATATGATGATCCCCTGCATAACTAGTGCTACTGAACACATCCTACTATTTTATGTGTCTTTATATTTCTTGATATCCACAGGTTTGTGAGACATGACAGTCCTTTAGGCATATAGATATGTATATAAAATACATACACATTTTAAACATCGCAAGCTCTTACACTGCACTGAATTAATGCACCATACCGCACACTAAAAGGACTCTCTTTTTGTCATCCTTCTTCACAAGTGCCCAATCGTAAATGTGAAGTAGGTAAAAATATTAATGCCGAGCAGCCTCTTAAGAAATCCTTACCTGCTTTTACCACTGACAAAGCAATCCATTTGAGCTTTGCTTTAAACTGACACATAAACACCATTATTTACAACAACATTACAGAGAGGTAGCAGAGAAGCCCTTTGGATGATAAGCTGTAAAGTTTAATGACAAAATAATCATCTGGAGTCGGAATTTATTAGTAGACATTAAAGTGTTGATTCCTTACTAAGGTGGCATTCATGTATGTAAAGCATAACAAAAAGAGCCCTCCTGAGTAAATCCAAATGAGATCCTTCTGCATGCGCTGAGAAGTCCTTATGGTTACCTATACCTGCGAGTACTGCTGCTGCAGACTGCATGGATTGCTCTTCTCTCCCGAGGAAATAATTAGCTCATTGTGCACTTACAGCATGAGTGTTGTCTCTCAACCTGTGCCTGCAAAAGGTGGGGTTTTTTTTTACTTTTTCTAATGATGAAACTTCAAACACTTTCAAACAGTGAGAAAGACAGAACCAAGCCTCTGCCTGTATTTTCTAATGCAGAGTGGCTCACGAGCAGTAACACCAAAATCAACACAAAATGTATGGATCAAGGAGATCAAGATCAGTCCCCACCAGTCAAGGTAACAACACTAGTCTTAGCAAAGACGTTTTGGGCAGAGCAGGAATACCCAATTCACTGCATGTTTTACTGTCAGCTTTATTTTTTCACAACATATTTATCTTCAGCATCACTCAACCTCCAGAGTGTTGTGTGTTGATTCCATTTTTCTGCTGTCATTTATCACAGAATCATAGAATCAATAGGAATTGGAAGGGACCACAAAAGATCATCTAGGCCAATCCCCCTGCCACAGCAGGATCACCTAGACCAAGTCACACAGGAACACATCCAGGCAGGTTTTAAATGTCTCCAGAGAAGGAGACTCTACAAATCCCCATGGCAGCCTGTTCCAGTGCTCTGTCACCCTCACTGGGAAGAAGTTCCTTCTCATATTGATGTGGAGCCTCTTATGTTCCAGCTCACACCCATTGCCCCTTGTCCTATCACTAGATGAGATTGAGAAAAGCCTGGTTCCATCCTCCTGACACCCACCCTTCAAATATTTATAGACATTGATGAGGTCACCCCTCAGTCTACTTTTCTACAAGCTAAAGACACCCAGCTCCCCCAGCCTTTCCTCGTCAGGGAGGTGCTCCACTTCCTTCATCATCCTGGTTACTCTATGCTGGACTCCCTCCAGCAGCTCCACATCCCTCTTGAACTGAGGGGCCCACAACTGGACACAATACTCCAGATGTGGTCTCACCAGTGCAGAGTAGAGGGGACCTTATCTTACCCAGTTTATGCATTTTTTAATTTTTTTTTACCTTTTCACTTCACTAGAGTTGTTGGTTGAGGATATTCATTGTATTCTCAAACCTCACTGAAGTCTCACATTCAAAGATACAGAGATCCTGTCTGACTCTATGACTTGGTCTAGGTGATCCTGCTGTGGCAGGGGGATTGGACTAGATGATCTTTTGAGGTCCCTTCCATTCCCTAATGATTCTATGATTTAACTAGCATCATCACTGGGAAGCAGCAATATTTAGAGCCAGATGTAGGGGCTAGACAGACAGTTTTTCAGTCTCTCCAGTGTACAAAGCAGACACTCTTATACAGAATTCAGACCACCATACACTCTACTCATTAGTGAGAGGTGCTCCTCCTCAGTCTTTACTGATATTTGTATGTGAAGTATCTTGATTGCAAGTTTAGGACTGACTTTCAAAAGTCAACCTTACATAGCAGGAAGACAAGCTGTCCTTTAGCACAGCCTTTGCAGTGAGGCAAGGGGCTGAACTTGCAGGTACCAAAGTCCAGTGCCAGCAGATATAAAAATCTTGTTTTGACCTGCAAAGTGAAGAACTTGCTCTGGGTGTCACTGACAGAACAAATACAGCAAACCAAGAGTCATTTCTGCGCTGTCACACAACTCTAACCACAGCCATACATTAAAAGGGAGGCTTCAGCATAAGGAACATCCCAGACACTACATTCAGTGAGACATCTACAAAAGATTACAAGGAAAAATTGACTTTATTAGAAAGATGTGTGCTTTGATCAGTGTTAATGAACTGTACATGAAAGGTATGGATTTCAAAGAACTGATGGAAACCACAATGCAGGAGGAATGTAATAATGCACGGGCTTTTTGCCACACGTGCTTCACATTTAGTAGAAAATTAATGACTTCTATGGCTGGAAACTGCTATTTTAAGGTTATTATTTGTGAAGTGCTATTAATTAGTCGTAATATGGTTATTTTACTGTGGACACAAGAAAACAAACAGTTTCATTCTCTTTCTTGGTGTGTATATTGCTCCCTGAGGTCTGAAAACTGCAAAACAGCTACAGTAAAGCATCCCCAGAGTGCCAAGTTAAATGAGTCTTCCCATAAACTTGTACCAATTGATTAATCAGTTTTCTTAATAATCACTTGCTTCCACTCTGAAGCCAACATGAGAAACATAGCAGTCCCTGAACACTGGATTAAATTTGCTTCTCTGAGGGCACAAAACTAATGGTTGATATTGCTGAGAAAGCATTTGCTTGGGGAAAAAAGTGGATGCTGCTATTGCTCTGTCTTTCCTTATGTGTTTTCCAGTAAATGGCAAAATTTAAATGAATCTGCAGCCACTTGTCCATGTACTGCACATGAAAGCTATAGCTGGACATTAAAAAACTAGCTTTCTTTTCCGTTCATGTACCAAAAACCCCAAATAATCTTCACCCCAATTTTATCCAAAACTTTTGACTCTTTCCTTCCAGTTTCTTTGCCTCTGTTTTTACTTACTGCTCATTTACATGATCTTTCTCCAATACCTTTCCTTAAGCCACAAGGCTAGCCACAGTGTTTGCATCATCATGGAATCACCAAATCACACAGAATCACAGAACTTTAGGGACTGGAAAAGACCTTGAAAGATCATCCAGTTCAATGCCTCTGCCACCACAGCAGGATCACCTAGATCAGGTTGCACAGGAACATATCCAGGTAGTTTTTCAAACTTCTCCAGAGAAGGACACTCCACATCTCCCCTGGGAAGCTCACTCGAGTGCTCTATCACCTTCAATGTGAAGAAGTTCCTTCTGATATTTATGTGGAACCACTTATGTTCTGGTTGACTTTCATTGCCCCTTGTCCTATCATTAGATACCACTGAGAAGAGCCTGGCTCCATCCTCCTGACACCCATCTTTCACATATTTATAAACATTAATGAGGTCACCCCTCAATTTCCTTTTCTCTAACCTCAAGAGACCCAGCTCCATCAGCCTTTCTTCATAAGGAAGGTTTTCTACTCCCTTCGTCATTTTTGTGGCTTTGCCCTGGACACGCTCCAGCAGTTCTGTGTCCTTCTTGAACTGAGGGACCCAAACTGGACACAATAGTTCAGATGTGGTCTCACCAGAGCAGAGTAGAGGGGGTGCAGAACCTCTCTCGGTCTACTAACCACTCCCCTCTGATCCACTCCAGGATGCCATTGGCTTTCTTGGTCACAATGACCCATTGCTGGCTCATGGTCATCCTGCTCTTCATCAGGACCCCCCAGGTCCCTTTCTCCTAAGCTGTTCTTTGTGTTGTTCGAGCCAGCTCACCAAACCATCCGACAGCTCACCCTGAAGTAGGAGTGATTCGTTTCCATGTGGAGATGTTAAGGAAAGGCTGGATGATGTCAATGTGAGGTAATGGCTTCAGGTCTTCAAGCTTTTGTTTCTATATATCTTATCTGTAAATATATGTAGAACAAATTGAAGGAGGATATCTTAACCATCACCGTAGAGGCTTGTGCAACAAAAAAGTTCTCTTCCTGTTGTTTTTGTCTTTTGCCTCATGGAGATCTCCATGGCCATCAGATGATGCAGCTCAAGTTCAATGTCCTGGCTACAGGGCATATAGCACAAAAGGCTTTAAATTCATCTTATTGTTTTCAGAGAACCAGTCATCCAAATGAAGGCCCTGCTGGCCTGGTGTTGTGGGGCATGGGCACTTCACCAGTTGGTTTTTGAATAGCGGATGGTGATCACAGTGTGATGCCAAAGCCAGACACTGACAGACAGATGAAATACAGGAACAGCCTTGTGTATGAACCAGAGCAGAAGGATATGTTCCCGCTGATCATGTTTACTGCTTGTGTGGTACTTATTTGCATAAATGATTTCCGTGGCACGCATCAAAGCACTGGAAATCCTGGCTCAGATTGCCAAGGCGTTGGGTGTGTTTTGAACATGCAGTATCATTCCTACGGCTGCCACTTCTAATTGCTTGGTGCTGGCCACTCAGACACGTGGAGAGCAAGGAGAAAAATACCCTATTGACACAATTCACCAGGAATGTGACCTTGGGAGAAGGGTTTGTTTGTTTAATTCTTGCTGTTATCACTTAATTAGAGTGGGAAATCTTCAGACATAGAGAAGGCGGCAAACCTATCTTAAAAAAGTTACTCTTTTATCTCCATTTTATCTTTATTTTATTTTATTTAGAGATATTTTATTATCTCTATACTCAGAAAACTCTTAAAGAGTTACTCTTTTATCTCTATTTCTTTTCTCATAAAGCCTCTTGTCCTAGAAGGGAGGAAAACTAACCAAAATACTTTATAGAACTCAGCTAACAGGAAGGAGTTTAAAATGCATTCTAACCCAGACCATTCTGATTCTATGATTTTTGAAAGAGCATGTGAAAATGTGACCACAGATACTCAAAGCTACTTCAAGAAACCTGACTGTTTCTCATTCTGTGTGTATCGAGTCCACATAAGGCTGTCTCTTCTTTTTCCAGGGCTTTCAAAGGGAGACACCTGACCATATACTGTCCATTCCTTGTATAGAAAACGAGTACCAGAAGTGTTGAGAGCAGAGAGCTAGAACTTGTGGGACAACAGGACATGAACTGGACCATAGACGGCATTTCCAGGCAAGCACCTAACGCTACTGGGTAAATTGTACAGCTGCAAAAGAATTTTGAAAATACATAAAAATAAGATCTAATCCACAAACTTCCCTGTTTTCCTTCACTCTTGCAGAAAAAAAAAAAAAAGGTCTCAATCTAAAACCAGCTAAGAACAAAGTTAGAAAGTGGTTGTTTTATTAATGACACCTTTTTATTACTCCCTTTGAATCTGGGCTGACAAGACTGCGGGAAAATGGTGTTTTCAGGCAGGATGTGAGCAGGCTGTAAATCACTGTGTCAGCCCACTTCAGTGTTGAAGGAGCAAACCTGCACAGCAAAATGATTTGAAACGGCTTAAAATCCAGTAATCTAGGAATCCAGTGATCAGAGTTGTATTCTCTTTTAGAGGAAAGGGTTACTGAAAGTGAGAGATGCTCCTTTTTCCTCATCTCTGCAAAGCGGTGTGAGCAGGCATCAACGACGCGGTGTCACTCTCCTCCTCTTTCATTGCAGCCTAACAAGGGGGTAAGCTACTAGAGCTCTGGCACAATGGGAGAAATTGTGAAAATCACAGATCCTGAGGAAAATCAAAGAGAAAAGAATTCTCTGCAGATTTGCACAGGAATAAAGTACCTGAATGCCCTAGAACTATGATTCAGAGGACAAATGCAAATGGATTAATACAAATTGATTGTTGAACAATTTCAGCAAGTTCCTGTGTGAAAATAACAGTGGAAATCACGCTGCTCATTCTGTACAGGAAGAAATTCCTCCTTTATCCAGGTAATCCTAGACAGAGGCTAATGGGATGTTCACATCACATGGCTTTGCTGTTCACCAGTCCAAGCTAGCCATCTACATTTCCTCTGCAGGCAGTGATGGAGAAGCAGAAGCTTTATCATACAGTTAATCCCGTCTTAACATGTGCATCTAGGAGGGGTCAGTGGAATAATAGAGGCAAACAGTAATTGCTTTCAGATAGCCACAGCTCAGAAAGAGATGCCCCATGTTTTTCTCTTTCCTGGAAGTCTAAATACAAGGTGTTCAGTTTGTACTTAACAGTGGCTCATACACTTTTCCAGCTTTGGCGTTCTGTATCGTGCATAATTATTAAGTATGTACTTAATTCTGGAGGCAGGAGAAGGATAAATAGTTCAGTCGTGTATTTTGAGTTTTGATACCAAACGTAACTTGTGTTGGATGGACTGTCACTGCAAGAAAAGAAGAGCTTAGTACATAACACGAGCGGAAAGTTGTGAATGATATCATCTGCGCTCCCTTTAAACCTCAAGTGAAGCACCGGAGACTGATTTTCCTGCTAGGAATTAGTCATAAGCCATTCAGACATGAATAGCAATTTGAATGTAATTGTCCCTTGATTGCTGGCATGCCAACCAGTTTCTGATGTGGGTTTCCAATGGTTCAAAATGAGGACATTTGCATTTTCTATTTTATTTGTTTTTAAATAAAGCCCATTTTTTAAGTATAACTGCATTGAGAAAAGCCAGCCTTTAGAAAAAGCCAGATTCCAGATTGCCTCTGCCCAATTTGAATTATCTACATAGAGATTTTTCACAGGCTATTCCTTAATTTCTTCTCACAGCCCAACTTCTATCCGTCTCCGTTGACGCCGTGACTGGGCTGCGTTTTTGCAAATGAAAACTTTGCTGTGACAAGATAAGCACTCGGAAAATGAGGAACATCCTTCCTCTCAAAAGTCTGGCTTAAGTGACTTGCTTTGAATCATAAGGTAATCTTGTGACAGATGATGATATAAAATACATTTCCGAAGTTGGCATTATGTTGCCTTAACTGTAGGAATAAAGCCCGTTGGAAAACAGATTGCTGTTTCAGTCTTGGTATAAAGCTGAAATTATCAACTTGCATGATGAATTGCCGAGTGGCTCAGAACAAAAGATTCCGGCTACCTCAGAAGGGAGAAGTGCTCTCTGAATTTATTATCCGAGTCTTCCATAAAGTTAATGACCTTACAGAAACATTTTTTTTTGTCAAATAAACAATTTTTGTGCAAAGCAATACTGCCTAATAGCTTTAACTAGCTGAAATTCTTAGTGCTCTTGAGTCCCACATTTATTAATTTTATAGCTTCCAGTGTCTGAAAAAGTAGGATGAAGGTCTCGAAGTCTTGAAGGTGTGAATAAGTTGACATCATAGCATCACTAGGGTTTGGAAGGGACCTCGAAAGATCCTCTAGTCCAATCCCCCTGCCACAGCAGGATCACCTATTTTCTGGGCATTGGCCATCTTGTTCAGTGTCTGAACATAAAGACGCAAGTTAGGACCATATAAATAGAGACTTTATCAAGTTGCCTACAGAAAAGAGCCTTGAGCTGAGGATTAAATGGACAGCTTTAGTTATGGTATCTCCCAATTTGGAGTGGTGCTTCTTCAACATTAATTTCTTACTGTAGTTTTTGTTTCCCGTGAAAAAAGTAAGGTAGATAACCCTTTGTTTAAGGCTTTTCTACTTTCCTACTTAAATTTAGTTATTAACCCTTTGAACTAAGGGAGGGCCTGACTCCTTTCTAGTATCTGGAAATACATAACCGATGCGTTAATGGGAGATTATTAGTAATATGGTAATATGTATAGTTCTGTAATAGATACCCCGGAGAAGATGAGACGCAGGGGGTGCCTTCTCCCTCTCTATAGCTACCTTAAGGGAGGTTGTAGTCAGGTGGGGGGTTGGGGTCTCCTCCCAGGCAACTAGTGACAGGATGTGCAGGGCCTGAAGCTGCCAGGAGACGGTTAGGTTGACTATTAGGAAGCCCTTCCTCATGGACAGGGTGATCAGACCCTGGACTGCCCAGGGCAGTGGTGGAGTCCCCATCCCTGGAGATGTTTAAGGACAGACTGGATGTGGCACTTAGTACCATGATCTAGGTTGTGGTGAAGTCATCAGCTGGACTTGATGAGTTCAGAGGTCTTTTCCAGCCTCAATAATTCTGTGATTCTGAGAACTGATAGGGTTTTACAATGACACTTTAGATTTTATATCAATGATCATGATCAATAATCAATATTTGCTGAACAAGATAAACTTAGCAAGCCATCTGACATACGGCAACAGCTTAACAACATGTTAGAAGTAATGTAGGGCAATTGCACTGTTTGTTATTGACACACTGATGCTGATGTGTCATCACCAGCGTTCCCTCCCCAGTTCTCATTTGGATCGGATAATAAACAATGTGGTAGACAATATGAAATGTTAATTAGCTAGACGGTGTTGAGAGCAATTGACTGATGTGGGTTTAGTGGCCAACACTTAGGTTCAGCTACTTCCAAACTAGAAAGTAAGGGTTACATGGAGGACTGGAAATCCTTTTGGTACCAGCAGTGTATATGCAAAGCCAAGCAAGGGACAGTGTAAGCTTAAATCTGAAACACAAGTGACTACTCGAGCAATACTCCTAGCAATTTGAACAGGAGATTTTCTGGAGTCATTTCTTTCTTGTCAATGTAAATAAGTCAACTCCAGTTTTATTTCCACAAGTCCATGAATCATACACGGTAGAGGATAATACGTTAAATATAGACATAAAATATCATCACTCTTGCTTATGGCAGCTGCATATTCCCTTAAAAAAAGAATACAGAGATACAGAAATAGGGTAATTCATCAGGCTACAAGAAACTGTGGCTAAAGCTAAGCTATTGCACAAATTAATTACTAGCAATGAAGGAGTAGTTTATGGGAAAGTACAGGAGCACAATGTTACTGGCTCTGGCTTGTTTCTCAAGACTTTGAGTAGGATGACCCTAAGACTTTCAGCAGCTTTAGCTCTGTGCAAAGACCAGCATGCCTGTTGGTATTTGTAGCTTTACAAAAAATTCACAAAGGAAAGGTCTTCCAGAGTTTTTTTGGCCTCCTGACCTACAGAAAACCTTTTGACAGTCTAATTACCTGTATTTCTGTAATTTCCTAACATGTCTTACTAATTAGAGGCAAAGACATGGACAGGATCCTCAATGCACTTTCTTTGCTGCTTTAGATACAAGGCTGCTCCAAGTGTGTATTTCCCACTCACACAGTTCCGAACTCATGCAGTTAAGATTTTGGTTTAAACTTCAAAATTTTACAGCTTCTGAAAGAAAGGGACTTTGGTTGGCAACTGACTCTAGTGAGGCTTAAGCATGTTTGAAAGGCTTTCTTGAGTAAGCCCAGGTTAAGACTTCCTCCTACTTGAAAGCTCAGCGGGGCTTAATTCTCCTTGCCTTTCATTGTCACCTTACTTCTGTTAGAGATCCCAGCACTTCACTGTAATTAATTGTGCAAATGAATCCTCACAATGTAAAGATAGCAGCAGTGGGCCAAAAGCAGAGGGCTGCATTTCATGTGCTCCCCAGAAGCGCCTATCCCCAAGAACAAAGAGAATGAGGTCAGAGAAAATCCCTCATTTCCACTTCAAATGAGAACTAGGCACAAAGAATAACTGTAGCCTGCAGATTCAATCCTAATTTTAAAATTGATCAAGGAGAGTTCTGCTAGAACGCTGCACAATGATATTAGCAATATTAATAGGACATAATTATGAAGAGAAATAATACCTTTTCTCAAACAAGTCCTGATATAAAGGAGCATACTGCTGAAGGAAAAGCTCAGCCCTCTTGGTATTCAGTGCCACATTAAAAGAATTTTTATGAACTAATTCAAGAAGGAAATATGATGAATGTCTCCTTCCAAATTCTGTCCCTATCTTCCGTTACAGTAGTATCTGCTAATAGAAAACGCTCCTGGCAATGCTTATCTGCATAGAATGCATAAATTTTTTAAGATATAAAAGGCCTGTGTGGAGGACAGCTACTTGATCCATTCCAAGATTGTCAAAACATTTGCCGCTTCGATTTAAAACTAAGCCTAATAGTTGTGCTACTTATTTGGATCTTACGATCAGGAGCTTATAATACACGGGACAAATTCTCAGCAGAGGAAACTGCAACAGCTCCACTGACTTCAACAACAGCTTGCATCACCTGCCAGTCTGGCCCTGTGTCTGTAGGCCACCAGAAATGGCTGTCTCAGAAATGCGCCCGTCAGAATGCTTTTTATAATGATGAAGGGGTCATCAGGCATTGGAACAGGCTTCTTGGAGAGGTGGTTGAATCACAATCCATGTGTGTGTGTTTAAAAGTTGTGTAGGTCTGGAGCTTAGGGACAGGGTTAACTGTGGACTAGGGACAGTTGGTTTAAAAAAATTTAAAAATTAAAAAAAGTCCTATCTTTCTTTACAATTTAATGTAAAATAAACAATTTCATTTAGTTGACATTATTTATGTAACTGAAACCCTGAAAGCTGTCAAGTTCCAAGGGTTCTTACGAGTCGTAAGTTGCCAGCGCACATACCATAGCAGCACACTAGCACTACAAAGGTCTTCGTGCCTTTTACTACTTGCTTTGCAGTGTACAGGCTTTTTCTCCAGCCCCAAGCTCTCTCAGCCTAGGCGACAGCCATGTGTTGCTGATCTAAAGAAGCGGGCAGTTTAAAAAGTGCAATAGGTGGAGCATCACTTGTGTGACTTACCAATTGCGGCATTAGCCATCTGCAGCCTGGTAACAAATAATGCCAGAAAACAAGTCTTGGCATCAACTTAAATTTCCTATGTTAAACTGAAAAGTTGGGAGCTAGACAGGGTTGAGGCAGCATCGAAGAACAGATGCTTTCTGATGCTTGGCTATGGCTGTGATTCAGGAACACATTTAAAGATAGAGATTTGCTTAAAGGCTTTGCTGCATGGGGATGGATGTAAATCACTGCTTAGAGATAAACATTGGCTGAGTCCACCTGCTGAGCTGCCTATCTAAGAGCGGGATCTCTTCCACTGTCCTGTTCCTTAGGAATTCTCTAGTGACTGCTGTGGTACATCTTCTGGTGTGATCATCTGCCCATTATGTGTCAGAAAGGGATCCGCCCTCAAATGGGAAACAAAAATACTTTTCTGTTGTGATATTGTGATTGTGTTGTAGTTGTTTAAGGTAGACAATCTTATTTAATCTGAATAAAAGGAGGTGGAGACCTTATGATTCTCTACTACAACCTGAAAGGAGGATGTAGAGAGGTAGGTGTTGGGCTCTTCTCACAAGAAATGAGTGACAGAACCGAGGAAAAACTTCTTCATTGAAAGGTGTCAGGAGGATGGAGCCGAGCTCTTCCTAGTGTCACCTAGTGATAGGAAGAGGGGCAATGGTTGTAAGCTGGAACATAGAAGGTTCCACATCAATCTGAGAAGGAACTTCTTCCCAGTGAGGGTGACAGAGCACTGGAACAGGCTGCCCAGGGAGGTTGTGGAGTCTCCTTCACTGGAGATGTTTAAAACTGGACGTGGCACTTGGTGCCATGGTCTAGCCTTGAGCTCTGTGGTAACAGGTTGGACTTGATGATCTATGAGGTCTCTTCCAACCTTGGTAATACTGTGATACTGTGAAAACCCGCCTGCATGTGTTCCTGTGTGACTTGGTCTAGGTGATCCTGCTGTGTCAGGGGGATTGGACTAGATGATCTTTCGAGGTCCCTTCCAATCCCTAATGATTCTATGATTCTATGAAAGGTTCATCAGGCATTGGAACAGGCTTCTCGGAGAGGTGGTTGAATCACAGTCCCTGTGTGTGTTTAAAAGTTTTGTAGGTCTGGAGCTTAGGGACATGTTTAGCTGTAGACTAGGGACAGCTGGGTTAATGGTTGGACTTGATGACTTTAAAGGACTTTTCTAACGTAAATAAATCTATTATTCTGTGAGTAAACTAGAATAGAAATCACCTTAGGCATAAGACCTAATCATCGTCATTGAAATGATTTGTTTCTCCTTTAAAACTACCTTCAGAGCTGAGCTGCACATCAGCACATCTGGAGACAGCATGTGATTACAGCATTGTATGTACATCATTGTGGGCCAAGAGGAACGAGGTTGGAATTACAATTACTACTCAATATTAACAAACCATGTTAAATTGTCTAGTGTGCAATCATCCTCTTGGAGACTGGCCAGTAACACAGGCTGTGGCTATCTCACAGACCTTTGCTAACCCTTTCAAACATCTAGTCTGGGGGTACTGCCCCGTGAAGGTACTGCCACTGCAGTAGTTTGCACTGATATTCAGCCAAAGCTCATGAATTAGAACCGCACACATCAGTCACTCTTTTCTGGAGCTGGCATCAGTTCTTCTTACTGACATGCAGAAGAATCATATTTTAGAAGATTCAATTACCACATTGTCACGATGTATTTCAGTAAAACACATTTCACTGTCAACTACAGATTATTTGAGGGGCTTTTCTCATTGACTTTTGGAGAAATAACCTAATGTCACCCAGAGTCACTGAAATAGTATAGAACACACCACGGGAGTGTTAACAACCAGAGCTGATTTTCAGAGGTTTCTTTGGAATCTGCTTAAGTGATGGTCTTAGGAATCCCCTGCTATTCAAGGTGTGTTTTGAGATGAATGAGAGACAAGCTTTTAGAGAAGCATTTGATCGCACATGTTTGCTGGGTGTCTTTAGCTTGGAAAGAAGATACTGAGGGGTGACCTCATTAATGTTTATAAATATGGAAGGGGCAGATGTCAGGAGGGTGGAGCCAGGCTCTGCTCAGTGGTATCCAATGATAGGACAAAGGGCAATGGGTATAAGATGGAACAGAGGAGGTTCCACATAAATATGGGAAGGAACTTCTTTCACAGTGAGGGTGACAGCACCGGAACGGGTTACCCGAGAATTTAAAACCCCCTTGGATATGTTCCTGTGCAATTTGATCTAGGTGATCCTGCTGTGGCAGGGGGATTAGACTAGATGATCTTTCAAGGTCCCTTCCAACCCCTGATGTTCTGTGATTTGAAGAGATGGCATTTTTATACATGCCTGAAAATCCATTTCAGCCTCTCCCCTTAGTCATGACTTGGCCAGTGAACATAATTTCACATAACCCCTGTAAGCAGCTCACCTTCATGCTTGAGTATTTCCACCGTTGTATTTAGCATCCCATTATTGTTAGCTCTAGAAACTAATTTAAAGGTCTCAGTTCTCCTCTGTGATAGGAAGAAAAATGTTGGTTTCCATATCTAAGGACCTTTGACCACTGGGCTGGGGCAGCCTAAAGATACTGAATGCAAAATGCCTAGCTCTTCTAGGGGTTCTTGGTGAACTTAAGATGCTTGGTAGAAAAGAGTTAATTCTTAGAGCCTGGAAGATAAATGTTGCTCATCAAGCAGTCAGATCCAGATGCTTCCTCTACAAGGAAGAAAGGGGGCTAGTGAGTAGTGAAGGCAAGAACCTGCCTTTATCCCAGGAGATGCAGCTGCCACGTAAACACCGGGTGTGTAGTGCCATCTGCTTAATGCCTTCGGTTGCATTTGTACCACAGAATGGAAGAACACTAATTTGAAGGCGGTGTTTGCTGTTTAAAGAAAAACCAAAGAAGGGGAAGCAGCCCTCATTCTTGTAGACTGTGCGCTGTGCTGCACCATTTAAGTATTAAGCAAAACAGGAAAGAAAGATGTATGGATTCTGTATAGAAGATGGAGACTCAGAAAAACAGGACAGTGTGAATGAAAGATGACCTGGGGGACAAAGAGTAGTGGCAGCTCCCTGTGCTCAGCAGTGTTTTCCAAAGCTGCATAGAAAACCTGTAGAAAAAAAAAGCCTGACTGTTTGAGAAGAGCAGGGGTTCAAGTCTGAAAGTGAAAAGCAGTGTTGCGGGCTCTTCTGAGTGCAAGAGCTGCATTTGAATATGGACTAGCTTTGCCTTCTTGCCACAGGTTAGTTCCTGGCAGGTTCCTGCCCCCGTACTAGAGTATCGGTAGCCGCAAGCCTTGCTCTGCACGTTGTGCAAGTGTTTTCCCTTTGTGGGAAGAACTAGTGTGTCATTTCTTGGATAAGGTAGTACAGCCAGCTGTGGCACAACTTTACAGTTCACCAGCTGCTCTATGTGTTTTCACTTTGCCTTAATGATGTCCATGAAGACAGTTAGGAAGAGCAGTGAGTGCTCTGTAAGCCCTGCACTAGCTGACTGTGTGCCAACTTGCTGGAGTAGAAAAGCCTGGAGAAGTGATTGTTCTTGTCAAATGCTGGATAATTCAATATCTTTTAGGGCCACACTGGAGAAAATGATAAATCATCTCTGAAAAACAGATTAGAAGCAAAGATGTTTACTGCTGCGTGTTAAAGCACAGTAACATTTTAGTGTGGGTTGGAACCCAGCTCAGAAAAATGCAGTCTCCTCATTTGCCTCTGATGTGTGAGAACCCCCCCATATATTTATTACCTTATTTGAAAGCAAGTTTAAGAAGGATTTGAAACGCTGTGTTAAATCTTTATTGATAAAAACTGTGTGGTTTTGTCTCTGAAACTCACTGGGAACCAGCTAATCCCTGCACTCAAGGTACTGCAATTGACAGCCCTGAGGTTTAAAGCTGGGCAGCAGTTTATGAAAGGCTAATACTCTGTCTGTTACCCTGGCAAAGCATGGAGCTGGGGTGAAGGCAGTGGTAATAACAGAGCTGTGTGGATCTAGCACCCAAAAGCTGGAAAACGAACAGCCAGGAAACAAAATGTGATGTTAACTTGTTTATTCATTGAGCCAGCAGTGTGCATTGGCGGCCCGGAAGGCAAACCAGATCCTGGGCTGCATCAGGAGAAGTGTGGCCAGCAGGTTGAGGGAGGTGATTCTCCCCATCTACTCCTCTCTGGTGAGACCCCACCTGGAGGACTGCATCCAGTTCTGGAGCCCTTATTATGAGAAGGATGTGGACGTGCTGGAGCAAGTGCAGAGGAGGGCCACGAGGATGATCAGAGGGCTGGAGCACCTCTGCTGTGAGGCCAGACTGAGAGAGTTGGGCTGTTCAGTCTGGAGAAGAGGAGACTCCCAGGTGACTTTATTGCGGCCTTCCAGTATCTGAAGGGGGCTACAAAAAGTCTGGGAAGGGGCTTTTTAGGATGGTGGATAGCGACAGGACTAGGGGCAATGGAGCAAAGCTGGAGATGGTTAGATTTAGAGTGGATGTGAGAAGGAAGTTCTTCACTGTGAGAGTGGTGAGAGCCTGGAATAGGTTGCACAGGGAGGTGGTTGGGGCCCCATCCCTGGAGGTGTTTAAGGCCAGGCTGGATGGGGCTCTGGCCAGCCTGATCTAGGGTGGGGTGTCCCTGCCCATGGTAGGGGAGTTGGAACTGGATGGTGCTGTGGTCCCTTCTAACCCAGACTGACTGTATGACTTGGTCTGGGTGATCCTGCTGTGGCAGGGGGATTGGACTGGATGATCTTTCGAAGTCCCTTCCAATCCCTAATGATTCTATGATTCATTGCTGGAGGTAACTCAGGGAAACGACCTAGAGAGCTGTTAGCATTCCTGCTGCATGAAAGTGCTCTTTTCCTAGAAGAATAAGTGGTAGAAGTAGGTATGTACTGAAAATGCATGTTTACTGTAAACAACTTGTAAACAGGCACAACAAAAGTAAGAGCTATTCTCTTTGCTTTTTACACAAGTTCTTCAAAATTCACAGCATTTTAGCAAACTGGCACTAAATGGAGGATGTAGTTTGATCAAAACACAAATGTGGTGGCACAGCTCTAGATTGTGTTTTATTTTGTTCTCATGCTTGCCTTTGGAAGGCCTTTATAATGCCCTCTTTCTCTAATAGGTACATATCTACCATTTTCTTGAGATATTAGGGATTGGCTCCAGGATGCTTGCCTTAGTTCAGATGGAAGCATAAAGACTGATATTAATTTGCATAGTCTAACTCTAGAAAGTTACTCTAATTTGCCTTAGTGTCCTGTAATCCCATAGCCCCGAGCATCTTAAACAAGGAGAATGGCAACAGCTCATCGTCTCCCATTCCTTTCTCTCTGCTTCCCCAAATACGCACAAATAGTGTGATAAGAGATCTGTACCCTCACACCTCAGTACAACCTGTCTGCAGATTTCTGAGCCTGGGAAGGTTTACAGCAGTCTCTGGCATTGCTATGATCGGGCTAACCACGTTCTTTTACTCATTTGCTAAACCTTACACACAAGTAGCAATTCCCTGTTCCTTCCAGCGCACACCTCCCCCCTTAAATTCAATTAGCTGGCATAGATGCTCATTGGATTTTACTGTTACCATTGAAATTCTCTTATATTCATCTGAAAATGAATAAATACTTAGTGCAAAGTCTTATAAAATTAGTGATATTGTCTCTGTTAATCACAGAATCCCAGAACATCAGGGATTGAAAGGGACCTCAAAAGAACATCTAGTCCAGTGCCCCTGCCAGAGCAGGATCACCTAGACCAAGTCACACAGGAACACATCCAGGTGGGTTTTAAACATCTCCAGAGAAGGACACTCCACAACCTCCCTGGGCAGCCCGTTCCAGTGCTCTGTCACCCTCACTGTAAGGAACTTCCTTCTCATATTGATGTGGAACCTCCTTCTCATATTGACGTGGAACGTCCTATCTTCTCCTCTTGTAGGCAATGAGCCTATATTCCTCCACAAAGCAAACAAACTCTAGCTTAAAGCTAGCCAGGTTTTCTGCTCCTGCTATTTGTAGTGGAAAGGCTACCACAGAAATTCAGTGCTCTGAGAGGTTACAATTTTCAGGCTAAATGTACTCGTGGCTATTACGTATGTGGTCATTCATCTGTCAGCGTTGTCTTGCATGCAGTTGGATTTCCATTGCGACAGCTGTGCTCTTGATGTGCATTTAGAAAGGAACAACATTGTTTTAACTTTCAGACCATGACGCTGAGTAGGTCACAGAGTCACAGGATGTACTGAGGACCTCCAAATGTCACCTGGTCCAACCCCCATACAACAAGAAGGGACATCTCTAAATAGAACAAATTGCTCAGAGCCCCATCCAGCCTGACCTTGAATGTCTCTAGGGATGGGGCCTCCACCACCTCTCTAGGCAGCTGTTCCAGTGATCCACTACCCTCAGATTAAAGAACTTTTTCTTCAAGCTTTCACAGTCTTCTCCTAGGACACCTATCCTTGCTGTAGTTGAAGTTCTTCCTTCAACATTGTACTTTGTGCTTTTAAAACTGATCCAGCACCTCAGGCAGAACCATCTTCTTTCTGATGGTGATATTTAGATTTCCTGTGTGTTGAGTTTTGAATCCTTAAGTAATTTCATTGCTTTTCTACTGCTTTTCATGCTTGAATTAGTAGTGAATGGTTGCATCAGATTGGTTCACCACACTGAGCCTGGAGAANTCCTCATAAGGGAGGTGCTCCACCTCTCTTATCATCTTTGTTGCCCTACGCTGAACTCTCTCCAGCAGCTCCACATCCCTCTTGTACTGAGGAGCCCAGAACTGGACACAATACTCCAGGTGTGGTCTCACCAGGGCTCTTAATCATCTTCCTGCTTGTTGTCAATCTTTCCTGATGAACTTCACTCAGTTAACACTTCTTTCACTTATTCATCTTTCTCATTAGACTAAGACTTACTAAGAGTTAATCACCTACCACATGTCATATCACAAGATTCAGTGACACACAGACTAACATCATTCTTAAGTCTAAAAAGCTTTGTGTTTTAGTGTAGAAATGTTGACAGAAAATGGACACCAGCCAGATAAATAGGTCTGCTGTTACAGGACTTCTGTGAAGGAGACTTTAATAACCAGAGTGAAAGAAGAATTTGATGCCTTCTCAGTTCTGGCTTTTTTTGGTGGGTTTTTGGTGTTTTTTTTCCTCTTCTCCCCTAATATATTAAAACCATGCAATTTCACAGATAGAGGCACCTGTTAGAAACTGCCTGCCCTTCACTTCAATTATGGCAATCAGTTTTCCTGGGTGTGGCCTAATTTATAAGGACTGTGATCAGGTTGTTTGTGTCTTTCTTCCTGGCAACTACCTCTGGTTCTTCAGAGAACTGCTCAGCTCAGGTAAGTTTAAACAGAAGAGACTGAATAACAATAATGGGCTGCTGTGTTCTGTCTCTTTTGTGGGTTCTTATTTCCACTCTCAGGATGCTCAGAGTGACCGTAGAGACGTTTGTGTCTGTGCTGTAGTTTGTATTCCCATTAAGTGCTGTGTTATCTCATCACTTACGTTTGAAGGCTGTTGTACAGAAACTTGTGCTTTTTCTCAGTGGTGCTTGGAATTTTGGTCTGACTAGCCTTAAATGTTTGATTCTTTTTCATAAGGCAGCTTAATGATTTTTCTTTGAAGGCTTGTGATCCCTTATTTTAAAGTAACTAGATTTATATTTTATAGCAGAGCTTGGTTTCTTGGCAGATTTAGTCAAACGTTCTGAGCGTACCTTTGATGGGTTGAACGGGAAAAAAGCGTTTCATAGCTGTCTTTGTAGAGGATAAAGGGCAAAGGCTCGGCTTCATTTTTATTCATAAGGTTTGTGACGAGAATTGAGGTTCTAATCCCGCATCTGGAGTGAGCAGAAAGAGCCATCTTGCTCATGGAGTTACTCAGGGAAAGCTGTGACTAGCTCAGACCAGTGGCCAAAAAATGAGCTCTTTATGTCTTTTTCTCCTTTTAGCTTCCCAACTTTCATTCTTTTGATGTTCCAGGCAAATCTCACTTCTCATAATATAGAAGATGCTGACTTTTTTTGAGGTATGGAGTCCTATTAAAACACAGAATACTATTAAAATATAGAATAAATATTGTTGAATAACAAAACCTGAAAAATCTGGAGGATGTACAGGGATGTGGATGAGGAATTTGACTGAATTAGATGCCTGCAGTCAGAATCTGTATCTCGAAATTTTTCCCAAAGGAAGATTAAGCAATTGCATGTAGTTTGTGTGCTGTGTGGGTGAATTACCTCTGGAGTGAGAATTGGTCTGCACTGGTTGTGCTGAAAAATGGCAGCGGTTTTGATAGAAAGAGCTTTCGCCTTGTACCTTCCTCTCAGGGTTTTGCAGCAGCGGTGGAGAAATGCGATGATTACCTGTGGGTTCCATAGCAGTCAAAGGATGAATGCTGTGCATTAAAAAAACCCTCAGAATTCCTTGCCTAGGAATGAGTGACTGCAGTATTTTACACTCTGTGACCCAGGGAGACTATTTTCACAGCTGCTGAGTGTTGTTTTCCAAAGCTTTTGGGTTCACAGTCCCGTGAAGCTTGTTTCCCATTTGCTGGACTTACCCTAGACTGCACCACTTGTATCAAACTTGCATTTTTCTACAAAAAGTCCTGCTAAAAATGCTTTTTTTACTAATGAACATTAGTATCTGAACTGGATTTATGTGGCTGAGATTTGGAGGGAGGAGAGGTGGATGTGGGGTAGGTGAGCAGGCAGAGAGGCTGCAGCTTGCCTCAGGAAGAGCTTGGGGCTGCTCTATGCTAAATGTAGCTGGTTCCAGCCAGCTTAAAAGTGATGACACAGTTAAACTCACTGGTGAGGATGGTGCTTCTGAGAGATTGTGTTTGAAAGGGCAAAAAACACCAGACAGGGAGGAAGGAACATCAAGGTTAGATGAGATGATCCATAGTGGAGAAAACAACCCCACTCAGAGAGCCTGCGGGTGTGGATAAGCAACCCCCAGAGCAGGTATTTCTACAAAGCAACTGCAGCCTGTGAGACCACTTCAGGTCTAGGTCCAGATGGGAAAAAGCAGAAGCCTGCTTTTCATCATCCCACTGTACCGGACTAACAGTTGAGTAGAGGAAGCTTAGTTCACTATCAGGAGACTGCTAACTTAGTTTAGAGCTTTGTGTAGTTTCCCTGAAGTCAAACAAAATAATACATCCTAGAAAAGGAAAGCTATTTCCCACCAGTGACAGAACTAACATACTTAAGGGAAAATATCAAAAAGCCCAAGTTTTAAGTGGCTATGAGTAATTATTTCATAGAATCATTAGGGATTGGAAGGGACCTCGAAAGATCCTCTAGTCCAATCCTCCTGCCACAGCAGGATCACCTGCAGTTTACTTGGAAATTACTTCAAAATGAAGCCCCAGCCTGTGACTTCTGTAATAACCAGTAAAGCAGCTGTTGTGACTTTGTGACGTGTAACCTGTAGGATATTAACTGCTTAATCCAGGTTTGCCTTAACAATAGAGATAACTGTTTACTTGGCAACATGAAACTTCTTGTTTGACCCCTGCTATAGTCTCTCCATCAGCTTTTCTGTTGCACTTTTATCAGGCTACCTTGTGTTTTTGTACTTGAGAGAACATTAATTAGAAAAGGTTAATAAGGTGCAGATTAATTCAGTAATCAGTCCATTGAATGGCTTGAGCACTTCTTGCTGGGAGCTTGAATATTACCAGTGATATTTGTGGAGCATTTCTACAATGGCTCTTTCTCTGAACTTGAGTGGCCTTTTATCAGAAGCAAACTGGAGTAAGAAAGATGTCAGTGCTCTCCCATTAACTTGAAACAGGCTTAGCATGTCATAGAATCATAGAATCTTTAGGGATTGGAAGGGACCTCGAAAGATCATCCAGTCCAATCCCCCTGCCACAGCAGGATCACCTAGACCAAGTCATACAGTCAGTCTGGGTTAGAAGGGACCGCAGGATCATGCAGTCCCTACTCCCCTGCTATGGGCAGGGACACCCCACCCTAGATCAGGCTGGCCAGAGCCTCATCCAGCCTGGCCTTAAACACCCCCAAGGACATGAAATACTAATGTTGGGTGGAGAGGCACACTCTAGAATAAAAAGAATTATGGGCCCATCCTATGTTACTTGTGGTCAAAACTGTGCTACTTTTGCATGCTTCTAAGAACTCTATCTACCATCCAGAACCTTCAGGACAAACTGAAGAAACTCTAGTTGCTTAGCAATTTCAATTGCTTTCCCAGTGTTAACTGTCTTATGGTGACAGGTTTTGTCTAAGATGCCAAAATTGGTCTGATCTTCTCTGAAGACACACCCTTTTCTTCCCCCCCCCC
>VXBP01007035.1:129314-253686 GCA_013400115.1 Rhinopomastus cyanomelas
CCCGCCCCAGACACAGTTGGCTCAGCTTTGCTTTATCCATTTCCACACTCGCTGTAATGCTCAGCGTTTGTTGTATTCTCCAGTCTGTAGTAATTTCATCATTTCCTCTGCGTGAGTTACTGGAAGCTATGAAGCATATCAAGCACTGCAGAACTAGAAAGTGCCCAAATTAATGCTGCTGGCTGGCTGTGCTCCTTCTCGCTGGTAACTGTTCTTTTCATGAGAAAAGAACCACGGAAAGCCTTTTGCTCCTGTTTTCTGAGCACTTTGTAATGATGGGGCTTTTTAATACTGGAATGGGCTTTCTCCTTCAGGCTTTTGCGTTTGCTATATCCACGACTCCTTATGCTGCTCAGAAAATTGCTCAGAGGCAAGTGCCTAATAGATGGTGCCTCAGTCACTGGTTTGACAGATAAATGTGGTGCTACCTGATCCCTTTACAAAGACAACCACTCCCAAAGGAGTCTGAATTTTGCTGGGACACTGGATGCTTATTTAGTGCCTCTTTAAGATAAAATACTTTAACTCTCTAAAGTGTAAGGACTCTTCTCCAAAGGTGATCACCTTTTGCTGCCTGACAGAATTTCCTTTAGCAAGACAGGTAAGTTATCCTTGCAGAGGGAGAGAGACTTAGATGTGACCCTCCACGGCTTGAGGAAATGCATTAATGTGTTTGGGAGGCCCAGGTTCACAGTCTCCTCTGGACCCTGTCTTTAGAGACTCTGGAGGACTCAAGTAAGTGTTCCGGTTTTGAGATGGAGTGTGCCAATGCAAGTACAGTAGTTTCAGCACAGCATACCTGTGAAACAGGTTTTTTCTCTTTCCTCATCCCCTTCCCTACCCCCCTCTCCCATGCTCTTTTGTATTTATTCTTAGGTAGAATCACTCTCCAATTAACCATTTGCCCTTGCTGGTTGTGTGGGACTGGTTGGAAAGATGATGGGAGCACAAACGCTGTCCATGCAAGAAGTGTCAGTGGAAAGACAATGTCAATGATATGAAATAAATAAAAATTTGGGATCCGACATGTAAGCTATAGAGGACGTCAGCGTTGGAAACAGAGTTCATGAGGCTAAAAGTTGGGGAGACCTTCTATGACATTATTTAGCACAGGAAGGAATTGATGTCTCCGGCAGGGGGGTTGGACTCGATGATCTCTTGGGTCCCTTCCAACCCCTAACATCCTATGATCCTATGATGTTTTCCTCCATACTGGTTAATACCTTGAGATTTGATCATGTTGGTTTGGCTTCCCCATTTGCACTCTATTGAATCTCAGCTTTCACTAAGTGCTGCTTCAAGAACGTGGCAAATACTTGGCACAGCAAAGAGTGGTGACAGCATCATGATGTTGGAAAACATCTCTTTGAACACAGAGTTAAAGTCTTAAGTGGAGAAGGTTAACCTCCAATTGTGTAAATCGGGATTAATGCCTCATAAATTCCAACTGCTATGGTCATGTGGCAGTTCCAGCTGAACTGGGGACCTTCGGGGAGAAAGTTTAGTCTGTGATACCTGAAAGACACTCGGACTGAATTCCCTTTCTGCAAATGTCTGAAATTCTTCAGAATTATTGTTTATGCAGGTGGAGCATAGTGCTAGGAGTCTCCCATTTGTTAAATAAAACTACAGCTTTGTTTTATTTAACCAGTAAATAACAGGTTAATTAGATTTATTTAACCTGTAAACTACAGCTTATGGGTCTCTTTAGCTTGGAGAAATGGAGACTGAGGGATGACTCCATTAATGCCTATAAATATGTGAAGGATGAGTGTCAGGAGGATGTAGCCAGGCTCTTCTCAATGGCATCCAATGATAGGACAAGGGACAATGGGTGTAAGCTGGAACATAGGAGGTTCCATATAAATATCAGAAGGAACCACTTCCCAGCGAGGTTGATGAAGCACTGGAATGGGCTGCCCAGAGTGGTTGTGGAGTCTTCTTCTCTGGAGATGTTTAAAACCTGCCTGAATATGTTCCTGTGTGACTTGTTCTAGGTGATCCTGCCCTGACAGGGGAATTGGACTAAATGATCTCTTGAGGTCCCTTCCAATCCCTAGTGTTCTGTGAATCTGTGATACAGCTTCTCAAGGCACAGGACACAGGGTGGCATTGCTTTATGGTCCAAACCAGAGCGTGGCTCCAGAAGGTTCACTCTAAACAATAAAACAGCCAAATACTCAGCTATGGAGGGGAAAGAATTGCTCATGCCAAAGAACATTTGGAAATCATATTTGTTGGGAATGTATTAGTCTTTAAGAAGGATGTGCCAATTAATTATAAGAAGGACAAACTTGCCCTTTCTTGGAATTAAGCAAATCTTTCCTGCAGCTTTTCCTCATCAGCTAAAACCTCTGATTTGACCTGCTACCTTACCATAAATAACAGACAAGAGGGTTCAGTGAGTCAGAGAATGACTTTATGAATGCACATTTCTGCTTGATCGTCCTTTTTTATCAGCCTACCATTACAAACAAAACAGTAAAGAAGCCTGTCAGACTGGCTGTCTCCACAGCTGTCTGTGTGCCTTTTGCAGCAGCGCTGGCTGTCAAGCTCATTATTCTTTCTCAGAGTTGGTTTGACCCGTTCGTGTGCACTCTTGCTAGGCTGATGAAGTTTGTGGGGTCCTGTCCCTGGGGAAATAAATTTGAAAGGATAAGTTGACTCTGCTTCTTCCCAGGAAACAGTTCTGCCTGACTTCTCAAGGGCCACTATGTCTAGGAAGTCTACATTGCCTATCCTGTGAGACCAGAGCTGAAACCCTCCCCTTTCCCTACTTATCTGACTTGGTACTGCTGTGTTTTGTTGTGTGTGCTAAAGAGCTGAGGAACCACTGAGAGCAGCTAAATCACAAAAGAAGTCCTAACGCTGTCCTTGGTTTAAAAATCAAGTCGTTTCCATAGTTATCCATACAACACGTGCGTTTGAGGAGAGGGATTTACAGTCTCAGCTTGCAAACACGAGTCAGGGTGGCAGTGAGAATTTAATATGTATATAATTATGACACATGAGCATAGCAATTGGAGAAGGCTGGAACTACTCACAGGCTGTGTGATTAGGGAATGCTGCTGAACACCTACAATGAAGGATCAAGGTCAGATTTATGGAACTGCTCACAGGCAAATGCTGTTCACGATGGCCAAACCTATATGAATTACTGGGTTTGGGAGTTTTATTTCTGATCCATTGGCTGAGTAAAACTGACAGAAGAACATTGTGTTAGGTCATAGGTTGGGCTTGATGATCTTTAGGAGTCTTTTCAGCCTCAGTTCTGTGATTCTGTGGGTCTTGTAGAGCGCAAGTCTCTGGATAAGGAAAAACTGCTTTTAAGGAAAGGAATATTAAGGGAGAAATGTAATGAAGTATAACAAGGGTAAGTGTGGAGTCTTGCATCTGGGCAAGAACAACCCCAGGTACCAGTATACAAGTTGGGGACAGCTGCTGGAGAGCAGTGTAGGAGAAAGGGATCTGGTGGTCCTGGTGGACAGCAGGATGACCATGAGCCAGGAATGTGCTCTTATGGTTAAGAAGGCAAACAGCATCCTGGGGTGGATCAGAAGTGGGGTGGTTAGCAGATCAAGAGAGGTTCTTTTTCCCCACTACTCTGCCCTGGTGAGACCACACCTGGAGTATTGTGTCCAGTTCTGGGCTCCTCAGTTCAAGAGGGATGTGGAGCTGCTGGAGAGAGTCCATCATAGGACAATGAGGATGATGAAGGAGGTGTGAGCACCTCCCTTATGAGGAGAAGCTGAGGGAGCTGGGTCTCTTTAGCTTGGAAAGGAGAAGCCTAAGGAGTGACCTCATTAATGTCTATAAATATGTGAGGGTGGGTGTCAGGAGAATGAAGCCAGACTCTTCTCAGTGTCATCTAATGATAGGATGAGGGGCAATGGTTGTAAGCTGGAACATAGGAGGTTCCATATGAATGTGAGAAAGAACTTCTTCACGGTGAGGGTGACGGAGCACTGGAACAGGCTGCCCAGGGAGGTTGTGGAGTCTCAGTCATTGGAGATGTTTAAGACCTGCCTGGATGTGTTCTTGTGTGACTTGATCTAGGCGATCCTGCCGTGTCAGGACGATTGGACTAGATGATCTTTCAAGGTCCCTTCCAATCCCTAATGATTCTATGATTCTATGAATAAAGAGCTGGAAGCTCTCTTCTCACATTTTCCTGGGCACATAATTTCAGATAGCAGGCTTTTCCTTTTTTTAACTTGTTTAGGTTTGTAGCTGCAAAGTACACTCCTTACTCAGTTGTTTTTGATTTTACTAGTGGAATACATGGTACCATGTAGTAAACTTGAAAGGTAAAACAATTTTGTAACACAGACATTTAAAATGGTCTTTTTTGTGTGAAGATTTTATTCGCTAGGTGTGAAGTTGTTACTGGTTAAAGGTGGATCTTATTTCCTTGCATTAGAATATTAAGTGTTCAACTATCTGATGAGTTCTGACATTGTAAATGCTACAGCTTCTGTTTTTTCAGTATTCCTAGGGGTGTATCACTGCTGAGGGATATGGTTGAGCTGTTTGAGAGATGTCTTTAGACCACAAATGGAGACATTCAGTTTCTGTGATAGTCTTAAATTGTGTGTATGGTCTGTACTTGGCTAGGTGAGAGAAACCCTTGTCTGATTGAAAACTAAATGATGTATCAATAAATGGCTCTAGGAGTTGTAAACAAACCAGAATAAATGGCAAATTCATTCTCACAGAGCTTGAATATTTATTTTTCCCTAAACTGTTATTAAGAAAACCTCTCAGTAATGTAAGTCTTAAAGACAACCACCTAAAAAAAGGAATGTTGTGTTTTCATGAGGAGTGACGTGTCAATTGCCTGCAGACATCTTGTTGGATTAATGAGTGAAATAACCTAATAAGTAATTGAGACTCCAGTGAAAGAGAGTCATTAGGAAAGTAGTATCATATCTGAGTAAATTAACTCCATTTTCTATACTGAATTATCTAGCTGTTGTGCTTTGATCACAGCTGAATTGGATCATTAATTAAAAGTGAAGCCAATTAATAAATGCAGACTCTTGTACAAAGATACTACTCTTCTCTTTCGCAAGATATTTCAGTAAAGGGTCTTGGCTCTTTGAAAATTTTCTTCTGCAAATGTTTAGGGATATGGGAATGGCTGATGAACTGTTGATCAGGAACAGATCCTTGAGACCACTAGTTAGAGTATGGTCTAGCAAAACAAGACCTTAGCTGGTGAATATCTTTATAATCTACTGTACTTCAAATGCCTTGAAAAACTGTAGCTGTTTTTTTAATTATTTTTTAAAAATTAATTGTAATGACTTCCTAAACATTTGTTTGTCCTGCTGGAAAATCTAGGGTTTTAAAGCCTTAGGCAGCCTTTGCAGAAGGAGGTGTCCTCTTCCAATGGAGATTCATATTCCAGTCTAAAAATGATTTGTCTAAACCAGATTATTCTTACAACGCAGAATCTTTTCAGTGTCATTACTATGTGGGATGCAGGGTATGAAGAAAGTAGTAGAATCATTAGGGATTGGAAGGGACCTTGAATGATCATGTAGTCCAATCCCCCTGCCACAGCAGGATCACCTATCTAATCCAGCTTTGTAATGGAGATAATAATGGACATAATAATGGAGTGTTCCTGTTGTGTGTTTAAAGAGCTGCATTTTGCATGGAGTAAAGCTAACATGGTCAGAGAACATGGGTCTGTATTTGAGGTTGCAGAAATCTTCCATTTCAGTAAATACTTCAGTGGAAACCTTACATCCTTCAGTTTGCTTCAAGACACAAGTTTACTAGCTGTGTCTCCTATCTTCATCAAATGATAAGAAAGTGAAGGTTTTGCAAGTGTTTTGTCTGAGTTAAAATGGAAAAGGATTATAGAATTGTAGGAATTCTAAGCATAGGGATTAGGGATTGGAAGGGACCTTGAAAGATCACCTAGTCCAGCCACTCTACCACAGCAGGATAACCTAGACCAAATTGCACAGGAACGCATCCAGGCAGGCTTTAAACTTCTCCAGTGAAGGAGATAGATGCATACCTAGACTAGGATGGAGAGGGGATCATTGTCTTGTAGCTCCTTTAGTCTTGTTAAGATCAAAATGAAGGTGAGAGAGAAAACCCTCTATGTTTAACTTTCCTGAGTTGATCCAGTCTGTTCTTTTAGAACCAAAACCTTCTGTTTTTATTCAGCTACTCTGTTCATAGCCTCCTACATCTCAGGAAAGGAAAGGAGATGGAGGAAATGCGTCCCTAATGGGAGCCATTTAACAGCACTGTCTTATTTATTCCATAAAGAGAAAGATAGCTTCAGTGACTCCGTACCTGAAGCTGCCTTTGCAAAGACACCAGTGTGTCCCAGGTGAACTATGGGTCTGCAGAATCTTTAATTGAAAGTTTCTTGTGATCAAAAGCTCTATGGATTTCCAACACTTCACCAGCTTCTCCCTAATAGCATATTTTCTGGAGTAAACCAAGAGTAATTATTCTTCCAGCTTCATGTCTGTAAAATTTGCTTGCTGGCTGCTCTCCCTGTGAAGAAAGCACCTTTCCCATTTACAGTGAGTAGATATCGCATAGAGTGGTAGGGTAGATCTCTTTCCAGGTGTAGTGATGGAGACTGGCCACACATGACCCTGTAGCTCTAATGCAAAACAGCAAACTGCATGAAGTAAGATCTTAAATGCATGTTGCTGAAGGGTGAAATACAAATGTTCAAGTAGAGTGAAAACAGTCATGAAGGGTTAATTTGCCGAGTGTGAGACATACATGTTTTTTAGCTACCATCGAGTCTCAAAGGAAGTCATAAAGGGTACCTTAAGTAGAGGTAAAATTTCTGCTGGCCCTCTTCCCAGAAGTAGATATTAACTTAATAGTCAATGTTGTTTAATTGCTAGGTCAACAAATATAGGTCTGAATCCATTATATTTGCTGTCAAAATGCCAGAAAGGGATTGCTTGACAGTGAGGTATGGGACAAACTTAAAGAGAACACTCAGACATTTGTTCCACGGATTCTTTCCTAAAGAAAAATGCTCTTTTTTTTCCCCCTCCTCTTCTTTGGAATTAATTTGAAGCATTCCTTTAAAATAAATAAATTATCCTGACATTATCACCTCTGTGAAAGATGCTGGTTTTAAATAGAGCTGTTATGAAGTAGGTAGGCAGCTACAGTTTAGCATATGTGAGAAGCAACCCACACTTAGCAGGAAAAAATATGTAATTTAATGAGAAAATACTCTTGTATGCCCAGTAAAACTCCTTTAGTATAAAAAGCTTTGCAAGAACAAACTACGACTTATGCTGGCACATATTTCTTCTGTAACTTCCAAAATAATTTCCCAAGGCAGCAATTTGTGTTGCTTGTTTAAAATGCAGCATGAATGATTATGAGGTGACAAAGACTAACGAGACTCCATTGTTACTCAATTGGGACTTATAAGATTGTGCATTATGTAAAAGACTATTTAAAGGGAATCGTATTCAAGAAAGCTGCAAAAAAAATCAACGCAGTAAAGCTCATTAATTTTAAATCTGAATTAGCTATTAATTCACTTGGTTCTGCTTTCAAAGTCAAGAACAAAATAGCGTTATCTTGTTAATAAAACTGTTGGAATGATAAAATGTACAGTTGAATTTATTTTGGCAAGAAATAATTATTTTTGCTTCCATTTATTGCTGAGCAGCATTGTTTCCACAGCAGAAAAACTGATTACAGTTGTACACACTTATTTCGTGCCTGTTGTTTCTTCCTTCAAAATAGTCCCTGACTCTGAAAGCCCAGAAAACATTTTTGCATTCACAAACGCTCTCCATGCTTGGTTTTTGTCTCCATTTATGATTTACAATTCTACTAATGCTATGCAACAACTCATTTTAAAAGGCTTTTGGGGATGGCTTCTTATGGATTTATTTGTCTTTCTAAGCTTCATTCTTTCTAACAACTTTCTTGGCAATCTGAGAAGGCTACTACTTTTTCTTTTAACAGATTTATCTCCTCTTACCCATGAGACTTTGATTTACTGTTGTAGGAGTCCTCCTAAGCAGAAGGCAAACGAAAAGAATGAACCGAATATGTCTCTAGATAACTGTTGTCAGTTTTTACTTGGTCTAATATTCTAAAGTGTAGATGCTTTTGCATTGCTGGTTCTGTCATCTAATGACACGGAACCATTCACAACTGGCACCGGTGCTCAGTTGAAATTCTCCTGCTACACGACGTTTCATCAGAACAACCCAAAATAGATTATTTTTGTTGTTCTCTGGATCGATTTGTGATATGGGTACAGACTTCTGATTAAAACTAGTATCTCTTAGTAAGGAATAACCTGGTAGTTTGAAAGATAAACCTCACTGAAAGTATAAATAAACATTGTTAAGAGAAAATCACAGTGAAAAGAACAATATAGTGAAAGGGAGCGCAGCTCGTTTCTTTGTTTCTCTGCCTTACCCTGGTGATACTCTATCTGAAGGGTGATTCTGATAATCTTTAAGGAGTAGCATCAGGGTGTTGGGTGAAGGTGCTGAGGAACCCCTTACTTCTCAGGCTCAGTTTGCTTGGGTTAATTTGGGTGCATCTGTTCTTCCACTTGGTGCTCAGGGAGGTCTGTGAGTTTGCCCCAGCATCTTCCTGGCATCCACATGGCTGCTAGTAGTTCCTTAGGGACAGCTTGAAGAGGAACAGACATCTCCCACACCCAGCTCTACTGAAGCCAGTGCCTGTAGAGGTGGTGATGCTCATTTGCCTACCTTACATCTATCATCACTGCTAAACCCAGCTGAGGCTGTGGCAAGACCACCCCAGGCCTTGGATCTGATATTGTTGGCTCTGTACTTTGTCTAATGATGTTTCACTACAATGACAAAAGCTTTATTGGGCTACAGGTGATTCTTAAGTTCAGCTTGAATAGTCATTCCATGAGATGAGCAAGATCTCAGCTAGGGAATTCAGCTTTGAATCTAAGTCTCTAAGCTGTAGGTGTTTTGAATTGCTTATGTTCTCATTGTTCTGTTGGCTCTACTCCGCTGTGGGATGATGGGTAGTTTTAGGGTTTTTGAACTATTAATGGTATTTTAAGAATGGCAAAAATATACTCTGGTGTTTAGTGGCCTTCCATATGAATTATCTGTAAGAGGATTGTGATTTAAACCTCATCAAATCACAGATTCAAAAATGTTGGTATGGACCATGCAACTACTGAGATTGAAAAGAATAAACTGCATTTAACAAAACATTTCCTCCAAATACAATTGTCAACAAAACCTCTATCGCGGGGAGAGAAAAAGTGGACAATCAACAATACAGAATTTTCCCTTGTTTCTTACAAGAAGTTTTCAGAGCAAGATATTTTGGCCTTTTTCTAACTGCTCTTTGCTGTAAATAACTTTTCGCTGTTCATGTTATGCAATTACTACAAAAAAAAAAGAGTTTGTCTCCAGTTGACTCTGTTTAGAGGACAGTTTGAATTACAAGTTCTTTTCAGTTTGGAAAGGTCCCTCTTTTTTATCCTGATCCTTTGAAAACCAGTTTTTGTCTTTACCCAGTGGACTTGGGGGTGCTTGTGGATGAGAGGCTCAACATGAGCCGGCAGTGTGCACTTGTGGCTCAGAAGGCAAACTGGATTCTGGGCCGCATCAGGAGAAGTGTGGCCAGCAGGTCGAGGGAGGTGATTGTCCACCTCTACTCCGCTCTGGTGAGACCCCACCTAGAGGACTGCATCCAGTTCTGGAGCCCTTATTATGAGAAGGATGTGGACGTGCTGGAGCAAGTGCAGAGGAGGGCTATGGGGATGATCAGAGGGCTGGAGCACCTCTCCTATGAAGCTAGACTGAGAGAGTTGAGGCTGTTCAGTCTGGAGAAGAAGAGGCTCCCAGGTGACCTTATTGTAGCCTTCCAGTATCTGAAGGGGGCCTACAAAAAGGCTGGGGAGGGACTTTTTAGGATGGTGGATAGCAACAGGACTAGGGGGAATGGAGCAAAGCTGGAGATGGGTAGATTTAGAGCGGATGTGAGGAGGAAGTTCTTCACGGTGAGAGTGGTGAGGGCCTGGAATGGGTTGCCCAGGAAGGTGGTTGGGGCCCCATCCCTGGAGGTGTTTAAGGCCAGGCTGGATGGGGCTCTGGCCAGCCTGGTCTAGGGTGGGGTGTCCCTGCCTGTGCTGGGGGTGTTGGAACAGGATGATGGTTCCTTCCAACCCTGAGTGACTCTGATTCCATGGCTTCTCCAGTCAGGTGATCCTGCTGTGGCAGGGGGATTGGACTAGATGATCTTTCGAGGTCCCTTCCAATCCCTGATTATTCTATAATTACTTATTTACCTAGAAAATGCAGAGTATGAAATTCTTAGAAAAGAAACAATCCTAGACTATGATTTTGAAAAAAAAAAAGTGTACAAATAGAAATCCAAGAAGGAGCTTTTCAAAGCTTTCACTATGTCTGAACAAGCCCTGAAGTGTACTTGGAGGCTTCTCTTCTGGCAATTTGCAATCACTTGCAGCGTACTACATTTGTTGCATTAAGCAATTTTAAAAGTGAAGAGCACTGGGTGTGGAAAAACAACTGTTCTGCGTGTAGCTTGTACTGGCCAAATCTGAATGCTGTCTGGAAACAGAATCATTTAGCTCAGGCATAGGTTGCTGTTGCTAATTGTGCTCAGTTTTCTGGTTAGCTCAGTGTTATAAACCTGTGGTGTTCTCATAGAATCATTCAGGTTGGAAAAGACCCTTGAGATCATAGAGTCCAGCCACCAACCCTACTCTACAAGTTCACTTCTAAACCTAATCTCCCAATACCAAGTGACTTTTAAACATGTCCAGGGATGAGGACTCAACCACCACCCTGGGCAGTCCATTCCAGTGCTTGACCATTCTCTCTGGGAATAATGTTTTCCTGATGTCTAATCTAAATCGACTCTGAAGTTTGAAGACCTTCCCTCTGGTTCTGTCACTGATGCCCCGTGAGAAGAGACCAGCACCACCATCTATACAATGTCCTTTCAGATAATTGTAGAGAGCAATGAGGTCTCTCCTTAGCCTTCTTCCTCAAACTAAACGGCCCCAACTCTCTCTGTCTCCCCTCAAGATACAGATGGATAGCCCTGTATAACTGACCATGTCCTCAATGATACTATGTCATAGTTATTCTAGTCATGTTGTGTTAAATCATAGAACATTAGGAATTGGAAGGGACCTGGAAAGATCATCCAGTCCAATCCCTCCACCAGAGCAGGATCACCTAGACCAAGTCGCACAGGAACATATCCTGTCACCATAAAAACTAGCACATAAGGCCTAAGGGGAGCATGCAAAATCCAGGGCTCTAGAAAGATACACTGGTAAACCACCTCCTACACTTTCTTAGTCATATTGGTTGGAGGATTTTTCACTGGTTTCTGCAACGAAGATTTAAAAAAATGCTATGGGCAACATCAGCTGCTTGGCCAATTAAGTGCATTAGTAACTACTTTATGAGAAGGTAACTTCTGCTCTGCAGGAATCAACCTTTCTGAAGATCCTGATACTGTTATCACTTTTTTTTTTGCTTTGTTTCTTTATTCTTGCAGTCCTTTAATAAAAAGAACAGTTTGAACTATCAGTTGTAGAAGTTGGGACATCCCATGGGAACAACCTAACATTTTTGTAAATCCATAGTACTCACAATTTCTTGGTTCTCTCATGGCCTGTCTCTGACATCCTGAAGGGATCATGACTGAAAACACTGAATCCGTCTTGTTTGACAGATATTCTCTTAGGGTTCCTGTGTCTGCAAGTAGCTTTCAACTAGGGTAACCCAATGCCTGTCCCCATGAGTGCTTGGTGAGGGAAAGCCTTGGTTTCCTGACTTGTAATGGAGTTCTTGATCTATCAGTTAATTTCACCCTCCTCCAGGCTTGGAAGTGATAGAAAATTTTTGAAGTGGAAGAGAAAGGGATGAGATTGCTGAATTTTGTAGGCTTGTTTCATAGAGTCATTAGGGATTGGAAGTGACCTTGAAAGATCATCTAGTCCAACCCCCCTGCCACAGCAGGATCGCCTAGACCAAGTTGCACAGGAAAATATCCAGGTGGGTCTTAAACATCTCCAGAGAAGGAGACTCCACAACCTCCCTGGGCAGCCTGTTCCAGTGCTCTGTCACCCTCACTGGGAAGAAGTTCCTTCTCAGATTGATGTGAAACCTCCTATGTTCCAACCATTGCCCCTCGTCCTATCACCAGATGCAATTGAGAAGAGTCTTGTTCCATCCTCCTGACACCCACCCTTCACATATTTATAGACATTAATGAGGTCACTCCTTAGGCTTCTCCTCTCCAAGCTAAAGAGACCCAGCTCCCTCAGCTTCTCCTCATAAGGGAGGTGCTCACACCTCCTTCATCATCCTCATTGTCCTATGATGGACTCTCTCCAGCAGCTCCACATCCCTCTTGAACTGAGGAGCCCAGAACTGGACACAATACTCCAGATGTGGTCTCACCAGTGCAGAGTAGAGAGGTAGGAGAACCTCTCTTGATCTGCTAAACAAGCCCCCCCCCCTTCTGTTTCCTCCTCAATATGTTATCACAAATGTTGTACAACTACCACTGATGAGCTTGACCTTCACCAGTGTCAGCTCTATCTTGAAGCCACCTGGCATGGGTTTTGCTCAACATAGGTGAGACTTCTAGCATCTTCTTACAGAAGCCATATCTGTAACCCAAATGACGTCACAGCTTTGCTGTGCAAAGCCAATACCGTGCCAAAGGAGGCAGAAAGTAGCAATCCAATTAACTTCTCAGTGTGGTGAGGCAGAGAATCACATCTCTTCTTTTTCAGTGGAGTGTATTAGCTGGCAACTGTAGATGCACTTCACCCGGAGAAACGTCTCTTCAGTCTGCTCATGCACAGCAAATAGCTCATTTCCAATGTGAAAAGGAGCCAGTGAGATGGTGTAGTTTGTTAGACTAGCCTGAGTTTCACGTGCTGTTTCTATTCAGTTACTGTTGATGTAAAATATGTGACCTGGCTAAAAGTTTTCCATAACAATTCTTAATGACTTGTGTTTGGCCTCCCTCAAGAAGGTTTGGTTTGTTTTTTTAAACTTTAAACCTACCACTGACTGTGGCTTCGCTTCAAAAACAAATCTTGGGACACGCAACTAAATGGAATTTCTGTATCACTTACCTAGACAAACCATTTAATAATCTGCTGAGAAGGGGAAATCTAACAGTTTAATTTATGCTGTACAAAGTAGGTGAGATAAGTATGTGACCAGGAGGTAACAGATCTGGAAACCACCTTTCACAGCTGGTGCTAGTGCCAGCAGTAAGCAGGAACCTCATTATCAATGTTCCACCAACACACTGGAATAGTGTGAAGTCACTGTGTGTGCTGAGGTCTCAGTCATGCGTCCATAACAGCTCTTCAGTCATTCCTTAGGCACCTCCAGTTCCTCTTAAGTGGCTTGCTGTGTTTGTCTGAGAAGGGAAATGAGATGTGTCTTTCCTGGCACGCAGGGATTGTGGGAGCTTTCTGATGCATTCATCCATCTGCTGCCCTCCTCTACTTCTTCTGTGGGACGCTCATCATGTTTTAAGTGAACACTTGATCTCTTTCTGGAGTGGGAAGTGAAATTTGCTGAAAGAAGATTATTTGTCTAATGTCACTTTTGTTTTTATGACTTTAGCAAACTCATAGAAGATGTCTGTCCTTTCAGAGAGCTGGCAGAAAAATTGTAGTCTTCTGTTAGTCACTTTTCATCTGAGTTTTTGAGACTTCAGAGCTACCTTCTATTCAGTGATGGGGAAGAGGGTGTGTGCTTGCGGATGTGGTGATATTTAAAGGCTGTTTTTAAAGAAAGCATGGCAGAGTAAAAAATTCCTCAGCTCAAGAAAAAAAGTGTTACAGCACTTGTTGAAGTAATTGTGGCAGTAAAAGCTCAAGGAATTAATCTTGTAAACAGCAGCTCAGATATCACAGCACAGAAGTAGAAAACTTTGTTCTACAAGAGATTGTTGTACAAAGTAACAGATCTATCAGGTGGCTGGTGAAGGGTGGGGAAAAAACCCTTAAATACATACATATATTTATTTGTTAGAGCACTTAGAGGATTTATACTGAGCAAAACTGAAATTACAAAAAAACAAACCTGAAAAAGGCACTAAATTAAGTCGTTACTAACAGCCAGTTAGCTGCAGCAATATCTGTGATTTTATTAAAAAGTATTCTTTCCCAAGATGCCTGGATGTCTTCCTGTGTGACTCGGTCTAGGTGATCCTGCTGTGGCAGGGGATTGGACTAGGTGATCTTGCAAAGTCCCTTCCAATCCCTGATGATTGGTTGGCTTGTGCCCACCTCTCCAGCCTGTCCAGGTCCCTCTGGATGGCATCCCTGACCTCCAACATGCCTGCTGCACCACACAGCTTGGTGTCGTCAGCAAACCTGCTGAGGGTGTATTCAGTGCCTCTGTCCATGTCACTGACAAAGATGTTGGGGGATTGGACTAGATGATCTTTCAAAGTCTCTTCCAATCCCTAATCGTTCTATGTTTGGTTTTTTTTTTTCCACTGAGTGCTCGCTGCTGACTTCCCACTGAAACAGTAAGGGTGGTATTTAGTTACACTCAGGTTCCTGTGTGATTTGGAACTGTATGTTTAATGCTATCAGGCTTTTTGAGAAACATGGAAGCTGGAAAATCAAGTCTGAGCTGTGTCATCTTTTGTGTAGACACCATTTCTCCAGTGGTTAACTCTGTGTTTAAATCTGTTGCTGAATTGTGAGTGTTTAAGTAAAACCTCTTTCATCAGGAGAATCGCAGCACTGACTGTGGTGTCAGTGCAACTGCTCTGTGAATGCATTTGGTGATAAAATCAGAAGTTTAGTTCTACCTAAAATGTATTTATCCTCATTAGAAAAGGCTCTTTGAAATTTTTGGACTGAAGTTTCACATGAGTTCGTGTCTTTCCTCCCAAGTTGAACTGTTATTTACTGATTGTGTATACTTTAAGATATCATTCAGGGTTGATCTGAAAACAGAGATTAAATTCAACGTTCTAGTTACCACAATAACGAAAAGTTTCTAAGCGAAACCAGTACATTCAAAACCACTTTATAGACTAGGAAAAAACACTGAAATCAGCAAATAATTTTATGATGTAATGATATTTATTTCCTGTAACATGCTGACAATAAGTAGTCTCGTGCTGTTGAAGTAACTTTTAGGTGTTCTAATGTATTTTACACATTGTGCTACGTTAGTCCATTTTAAAAGACTAATTAACATTATCATCAATGTCATAATTTCAAGTGATTTAGAAGCAACATTATGTTTAGTTATTACAGGAAAAATATCTTTTATCTCTGATGGATATTAAATACTGGTTCTATGAAACTGCAATCACAGTTGTTTGGCGTATTAGTAACACTTTGTTTTAATCATTTTAATAGCACTGATTGTAATAAACTCATTTGGGATTCATGTAGAACTAACATTTATTTCCATAAAGTGTTTCACAGTAATTGAACATTAGTTCAGTTATGAACGTTGGACTGCTGCCAAAATATTTCTTGCTTTCTTTCTTTTTTTCCTTCTGTTTCCTGACTGTTGATTTTGCTAGCCAGCTAGCCTTTCTGCTTCATTACCAATGAGATCATTAAAGCTCGGGCTGGATCTTAGCTAGCACAAATGGGACCTCAACGGAACTATTCTGATTAACACTGATTGAAGATCTGGATGTTAGTCTTTGCTGTATTTTAGTAAATCAGGGACTTTGAAATCCCAGAGTATTTTGTGACTAAGTCGGCTTAGGGTGGGGTTTCTATTTATGTTCTTAGACATGCAAATTAAGCATCTTCCCACATAAGAGTTGGAAAAAGAAAGTAAACAATGTGTTTATATGCTGTGATCCAGGGGATCTGTTTCAGGTTTACATTTGAGTTTACTGAAAATATCTAAAGTAAAAGGAGTACTGATTTACAACTAGGTTCAGGAGTTTCCCATTTACTAAAGAGCAGAATCAAGCTTAACTGAGCCTTGCATACCAGTTAAATCATCTTTTGTGGGATGTATTTATGTCATGTACTTAGAAAATACCAATTTTAAACAATTTGTGTTGTTGAACCGTTTTTCTTCTGTTCAAAATTAGAAATTTGAACAATTTTGGTTTTAGTTTTTTTCAACAGCTGCAATCCTGTTATTCTGTAGAGTCATAAAAATCTGAGGTTTTTTTAAATCAGGTGGCTTCACTATGTCCTTCAGTAAATGCAGCAAGAGAAGATAATTTCCTATTAAAAAGAAAAACACTTTACTTGCAAAAATATTTGGAACTGTGTTTTGAGCCTTAGAGTTTTGGTTGTTGATTGTGTTTTCTCCCTTACCCTGTGAATGAGTACCGTGTACGGTACGGAACAGCCTTTACTGAAATCATAATGTGACTGGCAAGAAAGGAAAGGGCATCTACTAGTACCGAAGACGTTTCTGACTGAACTGAAAGCAAATGATATGCAGGAATCAGCAAACAAGGGTTCATTTCCTCAAGTTAAAATTCGAGCACAAAAATCTACACCAGGAAACAGATTTGTAAGTAGTACCGGGTCTATCTTGTAGCTGTGGTTGCGCTGTTTATAGCTTAGGGCACTTTTTCTTTCCTTTTATTGCTCTCGTGTGAGTATTTGCCTGCGCAGTCGTTGGTACCTCCACTTGCAGACCGCGATGTGTTTTGATACAGCACATGAACCAGTTGTTGGCGAATCCCAGACTGGTAGCTCACCTAATGCTGTCAGACCCAAAAAGGGAATGTGAAGGTCTAAACCCATTGGTCCTTTAGACAGCTTTGATCCAAGTGTGTTTGGACATTGACTCCAGAAGACATAGTCTGAAAGTTTCCAAGCGATGATGGTAATAGTATGCACTCAGCACTATGTGCTTTAACCTGCTTTGATTTGCTGATCTCCTGTTCTGCTGAATTGCTAATGTCAGCCCAGTCTCTTTTAATAAAAAGGTTGAAAGTAGAATGGAAAAAGTGATCAGTACCACTGGAGCAAAAGACTTGTGGAGCCCATTATTAGGAATGAGTAAGTGACCACACTGAGTACTTGTGGAAGGCAGTCAGGTAACTGATTAAAAAAAGGTCCTCTGAATATGAAGAAAGCAAACTGCTCAAATGTGAATTTTTTTGGCATTTGTAATTTCAGAGTAACCCCAGCTGATAGTTAACAGCTACTCTCGTCTAGACAGTAACAAATAAGAAGCAAATCTTGAGTGTCAAAGGGCTTGACACAGGTTGTCATATCTGTGTCTACTCTGATGGTCACATAAGGGGTTAAAAGAATAGTCTGTCTAATTGAACTTATAAAGACCTTCTCTGTCTTCACATTAGACTTTAATCTGGCCACAGTTCTTAGCGTTTTAATATCAACCTCTAGGAAAAAGTGAAAGCGTTTTAGAGGTTTAAGGTCATAAAGCTTCTTTGCCATAAAGATGACAACAAAAAAGCAATTAGAAAACTGTCAAATTAATGTGTCTTCTAAAGCTCTGATGCACTTAAAGAAACTAATTACAAAGAAAACTCCAGCGCTGAATGTAATGATTAACAATATGCAAATAATGGATAAATTCAGGCAAAGACCTACAGAGACCAGAAGAATGACTTGTAAATTGAGACTGTGATGTTATAATGTGATATATGACTCTTTTGGAGCCCATCTAGATTGGTGCTTCCCTTTATCCTTTTCATAATGGCCAAGGTGTTTGCTGCCTTGGGATGGAGGCTGTCCATTTGATTCAGCCACTCCAGTGTATGAGAGCCTTCTCCTGGAAAAAATACCATTTCTACTAACATTGAGTAGGGTTACAAAAGCATTGCCTTGTTTTTGTATTTCTCATCTGCCTATGCAGACTACAAGCTGCAAAGAAAGACATTCTCTACGTCAAAAGAAACCACTCCAGCTGGGCACTGTTAAATGTACATTTGGGTAGTGGAACACTGTAGTGCTAAGGGGGAACCCAAAAGGTGGTCCATGTCTTACAGTAAGAAGCAGAACAGAATGCGTTTTGGAGGTACATGCTGGTGGGAGCTTACCCAAACAGTGAATTTTGGTGTGAAGTGCTCTGCTGAGAAACACTACTTTGAGCTGACTAGGTGGAGCCAGTGATGATTCTCTGTAAACTGATGTCTACTAAACTGTACAAGGATATAAACTGTATTTTCAGTCAGTTTATTCTGGTCTGCTCCTAAAATGGCCGGCCTGCCTTCCTTCAATCTCTCAACCATGAAGCTCTAGTACATTCAGCAACACTGAGTATTCAGAAATACAGCAAAGAGCAGAACACAAACACTTGATAAATACTTGGTGGTTTTGTTCAGAGAGTAAAGCCTATCTGATATGTTGTTGTTTTGAAGCTTTGTAGAAATGAGAACACCTGTTATCAATGTAAGCCTTACTTTTGCTCCTTTAAGGGAAGCACAGAGCTAAATTCCCGATTGCAAAAGGGGTAATCTATTCCCCTTTGTTATTCCTTGAGATAAATAAACTCCTATCAATGGCAAGGGCAACAAAGCTCACCATGGAAATAGCTAGTACGGCTTTTTTAGGTGATAAGCAAGTGTTCCTTTTTTTGTTTTTAATATTTAGATTAGAAGAGAGGCAGAGCTGTGTTTTCTAGTGGAATATTTAACCAGATAAATGTAGATGCTCGGTTTTAGTACAGATATCCTTGGGTGTAGAGCTTCCTACACACGGTGCAGAGTATTCCTGCCTGTGATAAGAACAGCCTTTCCAATAACCTGTAATCAGATGACAGTTCTTATGCAAAACCAATATATTGTCATCTGCTTCTCGGCATGTAGAAGCAGACTTGATTTTTATCTGTATTTTGTGGCGTATGCTCAAATCAAAACCGAGACCATTTTTTACTCTAAGTTAGTTGTGTGCTGCTCTCTCTCTGCATATTTAACTTTGTCTCAGTTGAAGTGCTATGAAAGTGTATAAATTCTCATCGCTCATTAAAGCAAAAGATGAAAAGTATGGGTCACTTGTTATCTTAATTAACACTTACCTGGTGTTTTCCAAATGAAGTGTCAAGAAGCAAAGGGCAAGCTTGTGCTCAATTAATGCATCTGCAGTATTTCTCCCATAATGCCTCCTAATCCCCTTTAGAAATTGTGTTCATCCGGGGAAGAAATATTTCCCCCTGATAAACATGCGATGTGATGGTTTGTTTTTGTTTTTCATATTGTCCTGAAGTCTGAACATTTCTGAATTTGACCTAAAATAGGTCACAGTGCATAAGAGAAGGGGAAGTGTGTTTTTTCCTTTCTGAGCAACATTTAACCTGGGCAAATGCATTCTGCAAGATGAACTGTAGTATTTTCTAAATCAGAACCATCACTGTTAACTGACCTGTACAGTATCTTTCTAGAGAATACTTTATGTAATTAATAGAACAGCAATCATAATTTAATGAGCAAACAGTAGCTGAGTGTAACTACTTCTCAGTGCTAGTTTATTCAGAATAAAAGCTCACTCCTGACATGATGATTTGTTAATAGGCTATAGTGGCTACATGGCATCTCAGCCACTGGATTGCTCCTCTTTTTAACGAGGGTAGAAATTACATGCTTTGCTAGCTGGGTACTCATGGTGCAAATCGAACATACTGATCTTCTCTGCTTAGATTTGTTGGACTACAATCAGCAAAATGATAAAAATGAAATGCTTTTGAGTGGAAATCTGAAGGATTTCTGTAACTATGTTGGATATAAAAAATTAGCAGCTGGCCTCTGCTCTTTCAACTCTTGTAAGAACTCTAACAGCCTGCAGCTTTTTGCTTGGCCAGTAATCACAGCTGGGAAATGGTCACTGAAAATTACAGACCTCAGTAGATAAGATGGCTGCATGGAAATCATAGAATCACAGAACATTAGGGATTGGAAGGAACCTCGAAAGATCACCTAGTTCAATCCCCCTGCCACAGCAGGATCACCTAGACCAAGTCGCAAAGGAACATATCTAGATGGGTTTTAAACGTCTCCAGAGAAGGAGACTTCACAACCCCCCTGGGCAGCCAGTTCCAGTGCTCTGTCACTCTCACTGTGAAGAAGTTCCTTCTGATATTTATATGGAACCTGCTCTGTTCCAGCTTGCACCCATTGCCCCTTGTCCTATCACCAGATGACATTGAGAAGAGCCTGGCTCCATTCTGACAACCTTTTCTGGTGCAATTGAAGCACCAAGCACATAAAGATCTTGGCAAACCTAACTGGCTTTGTGATTCTTAAATAGTCATGAACAAACTTAAGTTGTTCAATATTATATTAAGATGTCATTTAAATCTATAGAAGGATTTTCTGGGAGATTTTCAATGCCTCTGTTAAGGATGCAGACAATATGTTATAGTCTTCCTATTGCTTTCAGTGGTGAAACTCTTTCTGCACCAGTTTCATCCTGCATTTAAAATCCGAGAAGTCAGACTAAATGTGTGGTTGGCAGGTTTTTTTAATGTTAGAATCATGAATGTTTGTATTGTGTGTTGTCATGGATGTATTCTTAATGGACACCAGAAGCATTAGGTGTGCAAAGAAGGGAGGTCAGAATGGTTGTGCAGAGTTAGCTTGGATCTCCTGGTAAAACCACATGATAGGAGTAGTTTCAGGAGAAGAAACAGGGTAACAGCTAGTGTCCAAGTTGAACTTGTCTTTGAATGAATTTTTTGGTCTGGGAGACAAACTATATTGTATATTTGGAGTTACATTTGGAACTGTGTTGGCTTGGCAAGATTAAAGCAATATGAAGCTCTTATTGTGTGAAAGCAGTTTTAGAAATAGCTTCTGAAAACACTTTCAATGACAGAACGCATTGGGTTGGAAGGTGTTGCAGTTTGAGCACTGCTAGAACCCGTAGAAGTGCTTTCACGAGGAAGAAAAGTTTTGTTGTGTTCTGGGGGACCTACTCCGGTTGCACAGGTAACGGGACCCCCTCCCCCCGGAGGCGTCTGTCCTGGGACCTGCCCCTGAAAAGCGGGCTGGGGAGCCTATAAAAAACCGGAGCAGAGTCTTTGTTTGGCTCTTTTTCGCGCCTCTTTTTTGCGGGCTGTGGCCCTGAGGGGAGCGCCCCCCCACCGCCCCGGGAACGGCGGTGGGGGGGGNCCACAGAAGGGACCTCCAAAGGTCATCTAGTCCAACTCCCATACAACAGGCAGGGACATCTCTAACTAGGACAGATTGCTAAGAGCCCCGTCCAGCCTGGTCTTGAATGGCTCCAGGGATGGGGCCTCTACCACCTCTCTAGACAGCCTGTTCCAGTGATCCACCACCCTCAGATGACAGAGCTTTTTCCTCATGTCCAGCCAAATCTACCCATTTTTTAGCTTAAAACCAGTATTCCTCATGCTGTCGTTCCCTGTTCTTGTGAACAATTCTCCAGCCTTCTTATAGGCCCCTTTCAGGGATTGGGAGGCTGCTATATGGTCCCTGTGGAGTCTTCTCTTCAGACTAAAAAATCCCAAGTCTCTCAGCCTGTCCTCATAAAAGAGGTGCTCAAGCCCACTGACCATTTTAATGGCCTCCTCTGGACTCACTCCAGCAGGTCATTATCCTTGTGCTGAGCTCCAGAACTCCCTGACCCAGGTGCAAGACCCCCTCATTTCCAACTCAATCAGACACTAATCCCACCCAGTCAGTAGTGTGTGTGTAGTGTGAATTGACCTTGCAGACAGTGTTCTTTTTGTCATCTTTATGGGTTTAGGTTTCTTTAACCATAAACAAATGAGATGTTAGGGAGCTTCTGATATGTTGAGTTAGTTTACACCTGATGAAAACAACACACAGTTTGTGCTAATGTGCTAAAACCAGAAGTAGATGTGTTTTAAACTTTCCTGGGATGAATGATTAAACAGTGACCAAGCTGACTTAAATTTGAAGCTTTTTAGTAGTACGGGTGTTCTTGGAAGATGGAACAAAATGAAGCCACGGTGGGTTTTGTGAGGTTTTGCTGGATGTGAAGCGTGTCAGTTGTTCACAAATGCTTCCCTGTTTAAAGCTGGCTGCTTTACAGGAGGCCACTTGTGTTAGGGCTGCCCCAGAATGTGAAATGACTGCATTGTGGCAGATTAAGTTGCTGATTGCTCTTGTTCTAAATGGTTTATTGATCCTTGACACGTTGAAATATGACACCTGCCGTGATACTGTGGCTGGAAAACTTTTGCTGAGAGTAAGTAAGTAATGCTTTTCTTTTGATATATATTTAATTCACGATTACAGTCTCCCCCCGTCTAGCGTGTGCTGAAACCCTCATTTTTATTAAGTGCTTACTTAATTTTGCCTATCCTCAGCTTTTCTGGAGGAACCCAGCTGCAGTCACGCTATGCTCTAGGTAAAGCTGAATCATGGCTAGATCGGAGCCAAAAATGTATAGAGAGGAGGACTGTGACTATACTTAGGTGTATGCACTCATTTCACCCAAAAAAAGTGATGTGACATTTTTCCTGTCACTCCTCCCTCCTTTTTAAAATGTATTTGGCTCATTAGTGGTTAAAGCTGTTTATGTATCAGTAATCAATAAAGCTGAAATCGAGCACTGCAATGCCTCTGGATCAAACTGATCTGTTTCTTCTGTGCAGTTTGAATGACAGGGAGGCAAGGCAAAGATTGGTTTATTGGTCTAGATATTTAAGCTACTTCTAACATCTGTGTGCAGGGCTGTGGTGCTCTTGCTTCAGGATCCAAGGCCCAAACTGGAGTGGCTTACCATTCTATTTTCTCAGGTTCTGTGAGGGCATTAATGACACAGTGTGTATGCACCGACTTGCATAACCTTTTCTGTGTATAGTTACTGTTAATAAATCTTTCTGGAGTTTCCCTAAGCCATCAGTTGTCTGGTGAATTTTATCCGAGATGCCATTGAGACCTCACTGCTTTGCTTTCCTTTCTTTGATATTGAATTGTGGTCCTGAACCCACTACACACTGGGAGTTGTTCTTGCATAGAGCAGGGCACGCGTTGTCTGACCTAGCAATACCATGGAACAGCTGAGCTTCAGCATCTCTTCCCTTGGGCTTGACTCTGAGTGCATCCAAGTAACTCTTACACTGCAAATCAAAATAAATCAAGGATATTTTGCAATGTACAGAAGGAGGAGGAGCTACTTCATGGTGTCATAGCCGTTAGAGTCTATATCCAATCCTCTAATTAAACCCACCCTTTAACTGGAATTCAATTAACGAGTTTCCTGCTAACAAGCAGCTTAAGAAATGTGTTTTATTTTCCTTTCTTGGCCTGTACTGCAGTTTGTACCTGAAATTAAGCATATTGTGTGTAAATCTGTATATAGGAAACACTTCTCAGTTATCAGGTGCCCTCGTAGGGTACTGAGGAGCATGGAATGGCTTGGGAAAAGAAAAAAGCAAAGGGAAGGGAAAGTGCCCAAATACTACTTTAAAATGAAGTTGAACTAGGCAAATAGCAATCAATATTGACTGCTATATTTGGTAATATACACGAATGCCTATAACTTGAAGGTGGGCTTAAAGCCCGGGAGACTAGGTCCTTGAGACCAGGATCTGCACTGGATCATGATTGTCACCTGTGACCTGTGTTGTATACAGTAAGCATCACCTTGGTGCTCCTTGAGACCAGGATCTGCACTGGATCATGATTGTCACCTGCGACCTGTGTTGTATACAGTAAGCATCACCTTGGTGTTGTGCCTGCTGGTGTGTTCACTGTCTGCTGAACTGGAAGGTGCTGGCACAAATTTAACTGAAGTAACTTTCCAGTGACTCTGGAAATACCTTACAGAGAGTGGGAACATTCATCTTGGTGTTAATAGACTTTGTTTTTATTTGAATTGGCTACTTGCTAGGAATTTAGCTAAGGTATATGGAAGATAGATGCTGAGAAAGCTCCGTTGCAAATTTAAAATTTGCCCTCAAATCAAGGAGCTCAGAAAGATTAATGAGGGCACAACTGCTTTTTAGCTCTACATGAACGAGACCTCGAATATGAATCTTTTTTTTTTATTTTTTTTTTCTTGTATTTCACAACAGTACCAGTAAATGGATCTTCAGGATCAAAGATAGATAAAGAAACAGGGAAGCTACTTCCAGACTGTGTGAAGTAGTTCCTGCTTGTATGTATGGTGTGGGAACCATGAAGAATGCTTTACTCTAGTGCGGAAAGAATATGGAGATCAGGTTGCCAGGTTAAACTTGTTTTAATTAGTTGTAAATGAAACGGTTTTTAACAAGTCCTATTGGTGTTTACTTCACCCTTTTCTGTCTGACCAAGGTATATATCTCTTTGGGCCAAGTGTCTGTGGGGTTTCTTAAGTAATTGCATCTTTTTTTCTTTTTGTCATTGAGTAATAGCTTAATTACCATAGAAAATCTCCATCCTAACAGCTCTGTAAATAAATTAGATCTCTCCTTAAGCAGTTTTTTCCCTCTTCTAGCTTCATACGTTTTGTCCAGATTCCTTACTTTTTGAATAGCATGATTTCATGCTATGAACAGGTCGGTCCCTTTTTAATTTGACATTACCCCTTTGTGTTCTGACTAATTTCTCCGGTGCATAATGGAGTGTTTGTCACTGCTGCACAGGGGAGAGGGCTTTAATGAGTTGTGCACGGGGTGCACTCTAATTGACAGTAATGCATTCTGTACATTTTTTAATTAAGTCTGTAGAACTCCCTCATCTAAGGTGGATAATTGTTGCCTGAATTACGCCCTTCTATTTTTATCATTTATCTAATCTTTAAATTTAAAGTCATTGTCACTTGCATGACCATGAACGTGTGTTCTTTAATCAGCGTATAATACTCGATAGCAGCTGCAGCTTCAGAAATAGCTGACTGATGTAAAAAAACCAAATAAAATTGAATGGGGCATAATATAGACTCAGAAAGGGTTTCAGAACAATGTCCAAATGATTTATCAAAACACGGATGTCATTCTTCATTGTGTTTTCAAATTGGAAGAGCCATTAAAAAAGTACCCATGGCCTATTTAACTTGTAATTTCAGGATAGGTTGAATTCATTGCTGTGCTGAGGGTCAGTGAAAGTCCAGGAATTAATTAAATCAAATTGAAGCCCTTTGGGCCTGATTTAAAGCTCTTTTGAAGTTGGAGGGATGTTTCTTTTTTAGTTCAGCACAAATAAGAGTAATTAATAATCTCATTCTAAGTAGTTTCTGAGTGAAAGAAGTAGCAGAATAAGATTTTAAAAACTTAGCTCGGCCTGAATGAATGATAGAACAGTACTGGCAAAAAGCTGAGAGCAGTCAGTTACAGTCTGTTGGGGGGCAGACCAGTTTTTCGGAGAATTTGGAGTCTGTAATGCACAGAGAAATTATGGTAAGAGCTGATTAGCATCGTTCTTAGTAAAAGGTGAGCTGTCAGCTCTGATTTTGGCTGTTTGAAAGGTTTCTGTCACCTGTAAAAACTCTCATGGGTATTAAAAGCTGCTTCTAAGAGCCTTTTTTTCTTCCAGTGTATGTTTCTAATTGTCACAGTAATTAGTTGTTGAAGCAGAAATAGCTAAGATGCCACTAAGTGCAATTCCTGTTGGAACCAGCTATAGCATCCTAAGGACGCCAATTAATTGTGACTTTCTACAATTCAGAAAGACACGAGCTAAAGTAAAAAGGAGATTTCTTTGTGTGTACGTATGTGTATACGTTATGTTTGCCTATATCTACAGATACCCATAAGAAATTCAAAAAGCAAATCTAAAGTATGAACTTGAGAAGGAATTAGAGAAAAATCAGTTGTAAAAGCTCAACTTTTGGTCTTGTTTTAATTTATACAAAGCACTGAATGAAAATTTAGACATCTCAGTGATGATAACTTAAAGCAAATACATTTCTTTTTATCAGAGCAAGGCAATTTATTGTAGTAAATTGATCCAGTAGTTTTAAATTAATAGATGTTACTGGAATGATGAATCACCTGGAGTTTTGTAGTGAGGTGATCCTCTGTATTTAAATCCCCTCACTGGAAGAGCAGTTCAATAAAATACACAATTCAGTGGTAATATTAGATGGGATTAAGCTTGCTTAAAAGCATTGATGCTTGTTTCTTTTAACACTTGGCTATTTGCACCTCATATTGATTCTAGCCAAGGCACGAGTTCTACCCAACACGTGAATTCTTACATTTCACCCTTCTGCCAGTTATGCATTTCAAGCTAGTCAATCAAACTACAGGCTTTTCATTCTGTGCTAGTGGATTCGACTCAGGGTTGCATATACAACTGTTTCTATAGTAACTGACGCACTTCAAAGGAGGCAACAGGAGTTTAATAATAATAACTTAGACCAAAATAAGTGACATAACCAAATGTGGGGTATTTTTAAGAATGTTTTAAAATTCTATAGGCAATAATTTTGGAACACAGTGTACTTGTAAAGAATGTGTGGATGGCACACACGACTCCAGCAAATACTTGCATTAAGTGGAACAGTCTCAGTTTAGAGGGAAAGGAGGAAAAAACATGAACCAAATATAAGTATTGTACATAAAATTAGAGGTGCTCAAATTTCCAATTCTCTGTAAATAGTTTTTCCGCTGAAGTTGTGTGTTTGATACTACTTTTGGTGGTTTTCATGGGGAATATTTATCAGATGAGGGCTGGAGTTTTGATGAGAGAATAGACCATGCATGTACCAGATGGGTTTAGAATCATAGACCTGTTTAGGTTGGAAAAGACCTTTTGAGATCAAGTCAAACCATTAACCTACCAAATCCACCACTAAAGCATGTGCCTAATTTCTTTGTGTTCTACTTTTAAACACATCCAGGGATGATGATTTAATCACTTTATTTGGCAGTCTGTTCCAGTGCCTGATGATCCTTTCAGTGGAGATTTTCTAACCTGAACTTCTCTGGTTTAGTCCCCTTTCTCAGGAGACTAAATTGTAAAGGAAGCTGAAGAATAAATGACTGGTGTGATGATTTTGTTTGGGATTTTTTGAGGTGTGGTTTTTTTAAGGCATTAATTCTAAATTTCTATTCCCATATTCTTACCACTCCTATTCCACTAGATTTCCACAGACGGTTCTTGTACTCTAACACTCATTCCAGTATAGAAAAGCATATAAACGCAAGGTGATCTGGTGAAGCAGGACAGAGTTGATCTTTTGCTTGTGAGGAGACATTTTAAAAAAAGAAAAGAAAAAGATTGGGATTTTATTTGTAAGCACACAACCAAAGTAAAAAACTGGTTGTATTTTGTGGTGCTTTATTGAGGCTATCATAGTCTTTTAGTTTAGGGTATTCACGTTTCTTGGTGTGGATGCTGCTTCTCTGCAATTATGCCTTTGTAGATAGGTGGCATCTTGAATTTTCTCCAATTAAATTATTGGGGAAAAATGAATTAATTTTGGTACAGATGTTATAGACTGCTTTAGGGCAGCTCCTCCAGTGTGTCTGAGTGCCTAGCACTTACTCTCTTGAGAATTTTCAGGAAATTGGTTTCAATGAGCTTTCAGACAAATCTACCACGTAGAGGGTTACTGTTCACTAATGGTGGAGCTGTTGAAGACTGGCCTTTGGCAGCTTTTACTCTTTGTTACTTCAGATAACAAAATATAGTCTAACAGGTTAAACAGTTTGGGCTTTTTGAGAGAACTTTGGTTTTGATAACCTTAATTTGCTATATGGTGATGGCACTAAAGGAAGGTTATTTATGCTACACATTAATGGCAAAGGGTTCTGCCCTCTACCTAGCTGTGATGTGAAGAGATCTGAGTGACTACAGCCTAAGAGAAGCAGGTAGAAGCTAGATAAATAGTACTATTGACTGAAGTAATATTTACTATCTCAAAAGAGAAAGTACTTCAAATGTGTTACAAACTGTCTCTGTGCAAACCTGTGTTTAACTTTGAGAAGAGGAGACTCTGGGGACCTTCTCCACCTCTACAACTCCCTAAAGAGAGGTTGTAGTCAAGTGGGGGGTCGGGCTCTTCTCCAGGCAACTAGTGCCAGGACAAGAGGGCAGGGCCTGAAGCTGCACCAGGGGAGGGTTAGGTTGGATGTTAGGAAGCCCTTCCTCACAGAAAGAGTGATCAGAGCCTGAAATGAACTGCCCAGGGCAGTGGTGGAGTCTCCATCCATGGATGTGTTTAAGGACAGAGTACTTGTGGTCCTTAGTACCTTGGTGTGGCCGATGCGGTGATGTTAGGTCATGGGATGGACTGATGATTTTAGAGGTCTTTTCCAGTCTCAATAATTCAGTGTTTCTGTCAGTGTTTGAAGTGTTAATTGATGTGTCCCAATCAAGGTGAAATTGCTGAGGCATCAGCCCGAATATAGGCTGTACACTTATGATCTGGTGCTACAGGACAAATGATTGAAATTTAGGAACTCGGATTTTTGTCCCAAAAACAGTTGAGATTCAGTCTACCAATTGAGGTTACTGTACAGAGAGTCATTTATTGATCATACTTTACAATTTGGAATGGGTCGCATTGGCATAAAATTCTCATGAAATTGTGTTCGCAAAGGCTTATTTGTGCTGCGGTTCCCTGTTGTTGAAGCTGCTGCAATACGCATGTGGTCCAGGTTTCTTGTTAGTATTGAATAACCTACTAAATCAAGAGATTGATCTTTCCTGGTGCTGGGATAACTTCACACAGAGTTTTAAGACATTGGAGTTTTCCAAACTGACAAAGCTAGAAACGCTCCATGGGGAAGATTTGTGAGGTTCATTGAGGTTTTTTCACAGAACCACAGAATGTTAGAGGTTGGAAGGGACCTTGAAAGATCATCTAAGTCCAACCCCTGCTGCTGGAGCTGGGTAAGCCTACAGTACTCTCTCAAGATGTCCTACATGGGGCTTGAACCCATGACCCCAGGAATTCAGAGTCCCATGCTCTACTTTGAAGTAACCACAGCTGTAAGTGCTGGAAGGGGTGGGTGATGCTGCTGCTGTAGTAGTAGTAGTGTTTTTTCCTGCTGCTCATAAGGTTTAATTTAGCTTTTTTTTTCTTGCTGTGATCTTTTTACGCTCTCTATGCAGAACACTTGCATGGTGCTCTGTAAGACAGTGATTGACTGTTATCAGAAGATAGAGGAGAATGAAAGAAGGCAGTGAATACCATCTGTCAGCAACATCACCCATCTTCTTTACCTCATAAACATGTTGTCCAATATCCATCCACTATAACTTGTCTTTCTTAAGAATCCTTCATTTCTTTGGTAGTTTTATCAATATCTGTACATCACTTTGTGGTCATGGAGCAATCTGCCTGTGTTGAACAGGTCCTATGGAGAAAAGGAAGGATTGCCAGTAATGAGGGCATTGCGTCTCAAATTCGTCTACTCAAGACATTGTTATTTACTAAGGGTGGGTAATGTTTGTCGTGAAGCTGCTGAAAGTTCAGTTTTTAAAATGCTTTTTTAAAATTACTTCTTCTGATTGAAATACTAGTAGATCAAGTAAATTAAATGCATTGGTGATGAAACTGAAGGCATTATTTATTTTTTTAGGCAAGTGTTTGCTTGCTTTTTTTTTTTCCGAGTATCCTGTGTATCTTAATATACACAGCTCTGATACTGTCGGCCTCTTAATTGCAGTTGCTTTTGAGCCAAGTTTATCACAGCTGCATCGTTACCTCAGTGTTTGTTTTTCTTGACTTTTTGTTTCAGAAACCTGCAAAAAAAAGTACGATATCTTTCATTTTAAGCAGTTACAAACTTTATCCAATCTGTTTCCTTTCCTGCCTCATTAATTTTTGGCATATGTTTTAAAATCCATTGACAGAAGTATATTGGACCCTAGGGGGCTATTACCAGTTTTCTTCTGTGTTTCCCTAGTGGTAGTGGGCTCTGATAAAAATTTAAGTATGACTTTTGAATAGCTGGTGGAATAATGATATTTAGAACCAACAGATAGATAACAGACAAATTTTCCATTAATAGCACACAACATGCTATACTAATTCTCTATTGTTTTTTAATGCAGAAGGCAGAACTTGCTGTTTAAAAATTTAATATTCATAAGCAAGATACCGAAATGATCCAAGTTATTTCACAGTAACTGACTAAGCTTGTCTTTAGGGAAGGTGCTTCAATATAGGTTACTGGTGCATGCTTTCTTCTCAAGCCTTGTTGGAATTATATAGGGGATGTATTTGAATCAAGGGAAAAGTATGATGATAGAAAGACAATTCTGAATTTAACAGTGGTGAGTTGTGCGTACGTATGCAGACTGACAGCTGCTTTGAAATACTGCTTTTGATTTTTCCATGTTTGATAAACATGAGAATTTAATTTTGTCATGCTTTAAAATGCTGGAAAATCACTTAACATTGGATAAAATGTCGTGAAAATTGTATCGAAAACAATCATCCTGTTTGCACATTGTCTGAGTTAAGTTGGGTCTTTCTCGTTTGCTTTTAATATTGGAAGACAAATTATAGCCACACATCCTTATAGGCAGATATCCTTGAAAGCTAGAAAGTAGCAGAAGCTACTGAAATACACAGTTGCAGGGAGGCAATCTGAGAGGCTTGTATAACCTAGACTAGCTTGCCGTGGTGATGTAAAGTTACTGCAACACCGTCTGATTCCTGTTGGGTAGTGTGTACCCATACTTTCTACTTCTAGTCCCACCCCATCCCATTTTCTTTCTATAACCAACAAATTAAAGATACCACAGAGCAGATGAACTGCAGCTGATGATGGTGTGCCACAGGAGGGATTCTGTAATGCTTGTGCAAAGCACCATTGTGTCTTAACGCCACCAACCAGTGCACACTGGGGATGAGAGAGAATCTTGGCTCACACTGTGTTTATGCTGAGGTGGGTATCTCATTAGCATTAATGGTTGCATTGTGCTGAAATCCTGTGAGTTATGGCTGAGCATCACAATGCTGGAGTTCTGCTGGACTTTACTCACAGATTAGAATCTTCTGTCATTAAATTGATTTTAATTAAGTATAAATTTAGTGATCAAGTATAAATGTAGCCATCTAGTTATGTGTTTGGGTTTCTTGTTCCCCTTTAACCTTAAAGATTGAGTTCTAACCATGCTGCATGGGCAGGGACACCTCCTGCTAGATGAAGTTGCTCAGAGCCCCATCCAACCTGGCCTTGAACACTGCCAGGGCTGGAGCTTCCACAACTTCTCTGGGCAACCTGTTTCAATGTCTTGTCACCCTCACACTAAAGAACTCATTGCTAATCTCAAACCTAAATCTCTCATCTTCCAGTTTAAAACCAGTACCCCTTGTCCTCTTACCTTCTGTCCTTGTAAAAAAAGTCCCTCCTCACCTTTCCTGTAGTTTCCTTCAGGTACTGGAAGGCTTCTATGAGGTCCTCCTGGAGCTATCTCTTGCTCAGGCTTAACAGCCTCAACTCCCTCAGAACGATGTGTACTCCATTGCTTAGACTACAGTGACCATCAGTGCTGGGAAGCCTCTTGCTGGAGACTGATCACAAAGAGGTTATAGCCTTACAGCAAACCTCATGTCCCTCATGTGCACAGGGTTGATAAAGCAGGAATTTGTGTGATATGTGTACTACATTGCTAGATAACAGCAGTTTGTTAAATTTTATGTTATCCCTCTCAGTTAGAAGTTTGTGAAAGCCTTCTTTCAAGCCCAGATTTTAGAATCTTGTAGGATCGTTTCCTAGTTATATACAAAATATAGTAAACTTTAAATAAAAGCATGACAATATCACCTCAGGTAAATAAGGAAGGCTAGTTATTGCTCTTCAGGTTATCTCAAGTTTGCTACAGACACAAGAACTTTTTCTTACGTGATCTGAAACAAGGGCATTGTGCCTAGGTTCTTCAGCACACAAGGGTGCTTTTATCTTCTCAAGGAAATAGATACCTCTGGACCTTCTCTTGCACTTATTGACATAGTGCTTCCGCTATCTTTAAACGCTGCGACCTGTGACCCTAGTTAGTGTCTCATTCTTTCTTTTAAGAACTTTTTATTTCCATCACACTTAGCTCTTCATTTCTTGTATTTCAGCGGAGGGGCACAGCTGATTGATTTGGTGTAATACACGACCTCCTGCCTTCTGGCAAGTCAGTGAATTCTTCGTTGTTGAAGTATTTCTAAGAAATATTTCTGAGGCTCGCTTTAAATCTAAATTCGATTCTGCTAGCAGCCATCTCTGTGTGACAGTTTCATTTACTTCACATGTTAATCTGTTAGATAACATGGCATCTCTTGCTGCCCTCAAATTCATAGCACTCATTTATTAACTCTACATTGCAAGAAACGCAGGGACAGAGTCACCTTAATGCTGGACCTTGCCATTATACTTCAGCCTCCGTACAGCTACTGATGATGTGGGGTGATGGTGCTCTTTTAAGACGTCTATAATCTCTGGAAGTAATTATAATTTAGTGATTCAGGAACAAGTTAGTTAAATGTTCTCAACTATTTGAAACATTCTTCTGGTCTTGTGTCACGGGTAAAGGGATTTGCATGCAAACAAGACCTGCCTATCTCTGCGAGCTGTTTTTGAGAGTTCACCCATCATTCTTCCTGTGCTGCACTGAAGCACCCTTCAGTGATACAGTCAGGATGGCAGCAGGTTTGATGTCTGCTATTTTTCAAGCACCTTATTAAAGCACTAATTAGGATTCTCATCAATAGACAAGCAAGATTTTATAAAGGAATCAAATACCAAAATTGATGAGGCATTTCTTCCTGATTTAATCTCTATGAATTGGGGGTGTGGGGGTGTTGATGTGTGTGTGGTGGGTTCTGTTCTTTCATTTGGGGAACGAACAATGTTATTTCTCTTTCAGACACTCACCTCTTTCCTTCCTCTTTGTTTTACTTCCAAATTGTACCAAGATGTACTGGTTGTACCGCACAGAATAGCTTTGAGTGCTACAGGCTGGTTCCTTAATTGTTGCACATCACCGTGATGTTTTCCAAGTTGAAATGGGTGGTATTTGTTAGATGTGCTACAACACAAGAGGTCAGGCCCTCTGTTAGGTTGGATGGGAATCTGGGGAGTTTAAACTGTTTCAAAGTGCTGTTCAATGAATTGTGTAAATATTTTCCCTTTTCAAAGGGAGGAGGCAAGATCACAGGCAAGGTTCCCGCTGTCATGCATTAAGCCGTTAGTTTACCAGGACAAAAGTTAAACAGCTGTAATCCCAACGGGTCTCCTACTGACTGTTCCACTGTCTCATAGCTTAGCTTGCTGTTTGGAAAACAAGTTGACTAAAGGAGCAATCATAAATTTTAAACAGGCATGTCCTTTATTTCCCTTTGGAATTTGACTAGTGGAATGCACAAGTCATTGGAACATAGTGATAGAGAAAAGAGTGATTAAATATGGCTGTTGATACCTGAGACATTCAGATCCTCTTGGTAATGCAGATGCTGGAAACTATTTTGAAATTAATCTTGCTATAATTAAATTACTTATAAATTTATTGTTTATCCTTTGCCAACATCGTTTACGGTTCCAAAGAAAACGTAGGTTAATGATGCATCTGTAGAATTTTTGCTTTTGCAAAATAGTAAAATAACACAGTTGCCCATGGTAATGAAATGCAACTGCTTCTGTCATTGCTTTCATTCTGCCAGGCCTACTGAATACTTGGCACTCTTGTTCTTGCCTTGTAGCTGTTTGCTTAGGATTGGGAAGAGTTTTGGAATTGCTCATGGAATCTGAGAAGATGGTAGAAGTAGTTATGAGAAAGATAAATAGACATTCATAGTTGTGCCTTTACCAGTGCCACATTAGCTTATGTTGTCACCAAGAGGCCAGTATTTCTGAGGTGTTGTGTGTACGTGCATGTACGTGTCTTGAAGCTGGTGGCTGGTTCAGAAGTTGTCTGTAAACTCACATGGTGTCAAAGCATTACTGGTAATCGGTAATCATTTTAGGTGCACGCCTGTTGATGTGCAATTCTATTTCAGTAGAAATTTCCCTTGCAGGCAGGAACGGAATACTTAATGTGCATTTTGCGGGGAGCCTGGGTTTGTACATTTGTCAGCCCTGGGTTTGTAGAATCAGTAGGGATTGGAAGGGATTTCAAAGGATCATCTAGTCCAATCCCCCTGCCGCAGCACGATCACCTAGACCAAGTTGCACGGGAACATATCCAGGTGGGTTTTAAATACCTCCAGAGAAGGAGACTCCACAACCTTGCTGAGCAACCTGTTCCAGTGCTCCATCACTTGATGATCTTAAAGATATTTTTCTAACTTAACAGGTCGTCATAGACTCGTTTATGTTTAAGACAATACAGAGCCAGGACCCTGTAATGATCTCTGATATCTCTTGTGCTAGTTCTTAGTTCACAGAGCTAAAGAGCAGAGGTATGAAGGCTAATACACTGTGGAGCTGACTGCCAGTATGTGTATGCTTGTTGTTATGTTCTCTTGTCACCTTCTGTATTAGCACTGTATGAGGGGTGCAGGGAGCAGAGTATTAGTTATTCATGTCAGCAGATCACAATTTGGTAGGAGGAGGCTTTGTGTAAAACAAACACATAGCAGCTTTCCAAACATAAGGAAACTCTTTATGACCTGTGCTAGTGGACAGATAGGACTGTAGCTTGTGTGCTGCGATCATCAAGATTTCACACAGAAATGAAAACTTTCTCAGATCTGGCAGCTACAAAACACTTTGTGGTAGTGATGTGCAGGGCTTTGAGATCCAGTGAAAATTAGGCTCCTTTTAACAGCTGGTAGCTCTCTTTGGTAGCTTGGAGAACAGACTGAGGGGTTACCCCATTAATGTCTACAAATATTTGAAGGGTGAGTATCAGGAGGATGGAGCCAGGCTCTTCTCAGTGTTATCTGGTGATAGGACCAAGGGCAGTGGGTGCAAGCTGGAACACAGGAGGTTCCATACAAATGTCAGAAGGAACATCATAGAATCATCAAGGATTGGAAGGGACCTCGAAAGATCATCTAGTCCAATCCCCCTGCCAGAGCAGGATCACTTCACTGGAGAAGTTCCAACCCCCTCCCAGCACAGGCAGGGACACCTCACCCTAGATCAGGCTGGCCAGAGTCTTATCCAGCTTGTCCTTAAACACCCCCAGGGATTGGGTCCAAGCACCCCCTGAGCAACCCATTCCAGGCTCTCACCACTCTCACCGTGAAGAACTTCCTCTTCACATCCGCTCTAAATCTACCAATCTCCAGCTCTGATCCATTCCCCCATGCCCTATTGCTACCTGACATCCTAAAAAGTCCCTGCCCAGCCTTTTTGTAGGCCCCCTTCAGATACTGGAAGGCCACAATAAGGTCACCCCAGAGCCTCCTCTTCTCCAGACTAAACAGCCCTAATTCTTTCAGTCTGTCCTCATGGGAGAGGTGCTCTGATCATCCTCATGGCCCTCCTCTGCACACACTCCAGCATCTCCACATCCTTCTTGTAATAAGGGCTCCAGAACTGGACACAGTACTCCAGGTGGGGGTCTCACGAGAGCAGAGTAGAGTGGAAGAGTCTCCTCCCTCGACCTGCTGGCCACACTTCTCTTGATGCAGCCCAGGATCTGGTTTGCCTTCTGGGCCACAAGTGCGCACTGCTGGCTCATGCTGAGCTTTTCATCCACAAGCACCCCCAAGTCCTTCTCCCCAGGGCTACTCTCCAGCCAGTAACTGCCCAGCCTGTATTTTACTTAGCATTGCCTCGACCCAGATGCATGACCTTACACTTAATCTTGTTGAACATCATGAGGTTGGCCTGTGCCCACCTCTCCAGGTTGTCCAGGTCCCTCTGGATGCCATCCCTTGTCCATGTCACCTACAAAGATGTTGAACAAGGTCCCAGGACTGATCCCTGAGGGACTCTGCTTGTCGCTGGCCTCCACTAGGACATGGATCCATTGAGAACCAAATCCCTGGGTGCGGCCATCAAGCCAGTTCCTTACCCATCTAGTGGTCCACCCATCAAAGCCATGTTCCACCAGCTTGGAGACCAGAATGTGGTGCGGGACAGTGTCAAAGACTTTGCTCAGGTCCAGGTAAACATCATCAGTTGCTCACCCCTTATCCATTAATGCTGTGACCTGTTTATAGAAGGCCACCAGATTTGTCAGGCAGAACTTGCCCTTGGTGAAGCCATGCTGATTGTGCTCGATTACCTCTTCGCTTCTTCACAGTGCATGTGACAGAGCACTGGAACAAGCTGCCCCAGGGAGTTGTGTAGTCTTCTTCACTGGAGATGTTTAAAACCCACCTGGATGTGTTCTTGTGCAACATGGTCTAGGTGATCCTAGTGAGGCAGGGGGATTAGACTAGATGATCTTTTGAGGTGCCTTCTAATCTCTAATGATTTTATGAATATTCTCACAGTCCATCCAAAGAATATTTCTAAGAGCTAGCTTGTAGAATATGAAGCTAACGTGCTTTACAAGTCCTTCTGTGTAAATGTTTGGCTGGTCTGCGTGAGAGAACTACATCTAAAACTGGATCCACCTTGTATATTGCATTTATTCCTCATGCTAACTAAGATTAAATCAGACAGTCTGATACTAGCAAAACTGACTCTAAGGACAAAATAATGTGTTAAAAATGTAAAGCATTATACTGAAAGTTGGGATTGCTAAGATGAGCCTCATTCATGTGTGCTGCATTTTGTATAGGCATAGTACTATGACTATTTACCTGCTGACTACGTTCTTATAAGTTGCAAGTAGGAGTTTCAATTTCAGATTTAGACCTGAGGACGTGATCAACTCAGTGCCATTTACGTTTTTAATTGCAGAGTAAGCTTTATGTCTATAATAGCAATAGCTGTCTCCTCTATATGAAAAGCAGCTTTGGTAGTGGAGGCTCAAGTATTTGGGTTGTCTTCATGGAGACCTCATTTGCTTGAAAATTGCTTACCCTTTGTTTCTTATTTAAATGTTTTTGGCTGATCTGTTGTTCAGCTGGATCTCTCTCTCGTTCTCAATGGATACTTACACTGGCTTGATGAAAGGGCTCGTACGGAATGCGAGAGGATGGGAAGATGAGAATTGTGTTGCTTTGGCTGCTGGTGCCTGACTGCACTTGTAGAGGAGATAATGGGAAATCGGCCGTCTGTATTGCTTTTGAGACACAACTGGGTGCTGGAAGCTGTATTTTCATACAGTGACTAAGTGCTGCGAGGTTTTTACTTTGTGTAGAGCTCTGCTTCCCCACCCCTTTATTTTTAGTAACTCTACAATCTAAATTCTACTATTACTAGCATGATTATTATAGCACTTAAGAGCTTAGAAGCCTGAATGTTCCCCTTGTGCTTGGAGCAATTATTGGAAAATGGAACTGCTAAACGCTAATATAATCTGAAAATTTGGTCTGTTGGCAAAAATTCTCGTGCTACACCCTTTTCATACTTTATACGTTCAACATGATAAAACTCAAATTTAAATGTCCTGGACCCACAGTCCAGGAGGTTCCTTAGGTGCATTGCGGACAATTTCCTGATGCAGATGGTGGAAGAGCCCACTAGGAGAGGAACTCTGCTTGACCTTGTCCTCACCAACAAGGCGGGCCTGGTTGAAACAGTGAAGGTTGGGGGTTGCCTCGGTTGCAGTGACCACGAGATGGTGGAGTTCAGGATCTCGTGTGGCAGGGACAGAATAGCTACCAGAACCTCAACCCTGGACTTCAGGAGGGCCAACTTTGGCCTTCTCAAGCAATTGCTAGGGGACATCCAGTGGGACAAGGTACTGGCGGGTAAGGGAGCTCAGGATAGCTGGCAAACATTCAAAGACTGCTTTCTAGAAGCACAAGAAATGAGTATCCCAACAAGGAATAAGTCGAGGAAGGGGGCCAAAAGGCCCGCGTGGTTAACCAGGGAACTACTAGGCAAACTGAATAGGAAGAAGAAAGCCTATAAGTCATGGAAGGAGGGAATGGCCACTTGGGGTGATTACAAGGCTCTAGTGAGGGAATGTAGGGATGCAACTAGAAAAGCCAAGGCCTCCTTGGAATTAAACCTTGCAAGAGAGGTCAANAGTCTTCTTCACTGGAGATGTTTAAAACCCACCTGGATGTGTTCTTGTGCAACATGGTCTAGGTGATCCTAGTGAGGCAGGGGGATTAGACTAGATGATCTTTTGAGGTGCCTTCTAATCTCTAATGATTTTATGAATATTCTCACAGTCCATCCAAAGAATATTTCTAAGAGCTAGCTTGTAGAATATGAAGCTAACGTGCTTTACAAGTCCTTCTGTGTAAATGTTTGGCTGGTCTGCGTGAGAGAACTACATCTAAAACTGGATCCACCTTGTATATTGCATTTATTCCTCATGCTAACTAAGATTAAATCAGACAGTCTGATACTAGCAAAACTGACTCTAAGGACAAAATAATGTGTTAAAAATGTAAAGCATTATACTGAAAGTTGGGATTGCTAAGATGAGCCTCATTCATGTGTGCTGCATTTTGTATAGGCATAGTACTATGACTATTTACCTGCTGACTACGTTCTTATAAGTTGCAAGTAGGAGTTTCAATTTCAGATTTAGACCTGAGGACGTGATCAACTCAGTGCCATTTACGTTTTTAATTGCAGAGTAAGCTTTATGTCTATAATAGCAATAGCTGTCTCCTCTATATGAAAAGCAGCTTTGGTAGTGGAGGCTCAAGTATTTGGGTTGTCTTCATGGAGACCTCATTTGCTTGAAAATTGCTTACCCTTTGTTTCTTATTTAAATGTTTTTGGCTGATCTGTTGTTCAGCTGGATCTCTCTCTCGTTCTCAATGGATACTTACACTGGCTTGATGAAAGGGCTCGTACGGAATGCGAGAGGATGGGAAGATGAGAATTGTGTTGCTTTGGCTGCTGGTGCCTGACTGCACTTGTAGAGGAGATAATGGGAAATCGGCCGTCTGTATTGCTTTTGAGACACAACTGGGTGCTGGAAGCTGTATTTTCATACAGTGACTAAGTGCTGCGAGGTTTTTACTTTGTGTAGAGCTCTGCTTCCCCACCCCTTTATTTTTAGTAACTCTACAATCTAAATTCTACTATTACTAGCATGATTATTATAGCACTTAAGAGCTTAGAAGCCTGAATGTTCCCCTTGTGCTTGGAGCAATTATTGGAAAATGGAACTGCTAAACGCTAATATAATCTGAAAATTTGGTCTGTTGGCAAAAATTCTGATGCTACACCCTTGTCCTATTTGATCCGTTCAACATGATAAAACTCAAATTTAAATGTGGTGATTTCAAACTGCTGTTCTCATATTGCTTCAGGCTGTGTGCAGGATGTGGAAGATTTACATGATGTGTTGTGCTGTGTATGAGGAAACCACTAACGCCATGGGTAGAAGAAACACGTAATTCTACGTTCCAGTGCTATTATTTGGTAGGTACTTGTTTGCTTTGTACTTCTACCAAGCGGTGAAGGGAACACAAAGGAAGTCCCCAGTACTTACACTTTTCCATTTTAAATAACAAACCCACTTGTATTAATTTACAGGGTTTCACGTTGTAGCAGCAGTACTTACATTTGACTGGTTTATGAGACTTCTTATTTGACTTTCTAGTTTGGGGATGATTGATAACACTGCTGAAAATGACTTAATTTTATAATGCACAAACGGAGTGACAGGAGGATGGTGCTCATTGAACATAATATTGACGTGTTGAAAGTCAAAATTGATTTGATTATGGTATAAAAATTGGCAAATGCCTCTCTAGAAGTGAGATAAGCCTGTCTCTATCGTAAGTAGCTGAATGTTGTTTAACAAAACCTGTTTGCAGTTTTAAAAGCAAGTTTCAGATCTGATAAACTTTCTGCTGGTAGTTTTCCCTTTCTCTCAGGGGTAGATAATTAAGCTTTAATATTTAGGATAAGCACTTAGTGCATTTTAAGCTTCAATTAGTTTTTAGAGAGTTTAACACTGCTTTTAAAGCACAGATTCAAGCAGGTTTGGTTTTTTAATAATCACTTCTAAAATCATGCCCTACAGTGTGAAAGCACACTCTGAAATAAGAAAAGCAGTTTACATAGGGCATGAGTGTCTGTATCTAACAGAAGGTAACACTCTTCAACGGCACTGTCAGAAACCTCCAGTTTATTTTTTCCCAAAGAGAGAAGCAGTCGAATAAATGGCCAGTTTGGTTTGTGTAATTCTTGGCATTTGTGCCACACTGGTACCTGCTGCTGATGGGTAAGCACCAAGGCGCAAGGGGGGGGGGGGGGCACGGGCTTAGTCTGAGGAAGCTCTGGGAGTGTTGACCACGCACAGTCAGCTGGCCTTGACCTAAGAATGCCAGCAGCCTGTGTTACAGCCACCCTTCATGATGAAGGATCAGGCAGCCTTCAGCTAGTGCTGTGCAGGGAGAAGCCTGCACAAAGCCAGGCACGAAGCGCAGCTCCCGGAGGGCAGCAGCTAGTGCAGCCGTTCATGCAGAAGGGTGCAGAGAAGAGATAGTCGTCTGAGCTCAGCCCTGCCTGAATGTTGTCAATGATGGTGGAGCAGTGATTGTTGTAAGGACACAGGGGCTTTGACCCAGTGCCCCATGTCCCAGGCTGCAGGGATTGCCTGGGGCCTCTCCCTGAAATCAGAAGAGATGATATTGCAGGTCATGGTGCTCTTTTTGGAGCTGTGTTGCCAGTGCAGAGTTTAAAAGAGGAAGTCAGCAGGCTGTGTAGCATCAAAGGTGATAAGACTGAGTCCTATGACTGATAGCACAACTGCACGGCCCCAGAGCTCAGCACCAAGAAAGTCTGCAAGGTCTGTCCTTGCAGTAAGCACAAGCTCTGGAAAATGTTAAGGGTGGAAGCTGGTGGCTCTAGCTCCATGTGAAGGTTTAGAGCTACCGGACAGCTTTATTAACCCTAAGCCTGAGGTGAAGCTGGGTGTGCTTTCAAGCTAAGCATCTGGACCAGCTGATCCTGAGCTAAGCAAGACCACCAAGGAGGAACCAATGAATGAGAGTAATGGGCAATCCTGCTGTGGGAAATAGACGCACTCATCTAGGGTCTAGACAAGCCTTATGAGGAGCATCTGAGGGAGCTGTGGCTCTTTAGTCTTAGAAACAGAAGGCTGAAGGGAGACTGTAATGCACTCTACAACTTGAAGGACATTGTAGAAAGGTGGATGCTGGTCTTTTCTCCCAGATCTTTAGTGAGAGAACAAGGGGGGGGTGGGGGTGGGGAACGAAAGCTTAAAGCTGTGCTGAGAGATGTTTAGGTTGGGCATGAGGAAAAACTTTTTTGCTGAAAGAGCAGTCAGGCCTTAGAACAGGCTGCTCAAGGAGGTGGTTGAGTCACTAACCCTGGATGTGTTTCAAAGTCTTTTAGATGTGGTGCTTAGAGACACGTTCTAGTGGTGAATGGTTTCATAGAGTAGCACTATTGGCTGGATATGATGATCTTTAAGGGTCTCTTTCAAGCTGAATATGATTCTGTGATCTGCCTATATGACTAGTGGGCAGCAAATGAAACATGAGCCACCAGTGTTTCCTTGTGCCAAAGGAGGCTCACAGGATCCTGGGCTGGCTTGGAAGTGTTTCCAGCAGGGTGGGGGAGATGATCCCTCTGCTCTGCTCAACACAAGTAAGAGGACACCTGGAGAACTGTGCCAAATTTGTGACTTTCCAGTATGAGGAAGATGGAGTTACTAGAGAGAGAGAGTAGTAAAGAGCCACTATGATGATTGAAGGATGGGAGGATCTTTCCTGTGAAGTACGTGTAAGCTGGAATTCTTTAGCCTGGAAAAGAGAGAGCTTGCAGAGGGGCAGTCTCACAGGTGCAAAAAACTTACCTTTATGAACATGAAGGAAGCATGATAAGATTGGACATGTTTGCTATTAAGGATATGTAGATATATTGAATTTGAATCTTAATTATCTGCTGCTATTTACCTGCCTCAACAGCAATAAGCAGGGAAGATAAAAAAGCAGTCTGAGCTTCAGAATGCTTAGACCTCTTCCATATTTCTTTATCACACAGAATCACATAACATTAGGGATTGGAAGGGACCTCGAAAGATCATCTAGTCCAATCCCCCTGCCACAGCAGGATCACCTAGACCAAGTCACACAGGAACATGTCCAGGTAGGTTTTAAACATCTTCAGGGGAGACTCCACAGCTCCTCATGGCAACCCATTCCAGAGCTCTGTCACCCTCACTGTGATGGAAGTTCCTTCTCATATAGCTGCTCATCCTGCACTGGTAAAATAAAATATTGTCCCTTGCAAACCTTCCAATCCCTAATGATTCTGATTCTGTTCATACAGCCTGTAGCAATCGAGTTTTTAAGGAGAAGATGAAAGCACACCAAATCATTTATGGGCAGGTGTTGTAAAGCATGTAAAGAAAAGGATTCACTAGACATTTGCAAGCTAGAAATTAGTTCTCTGGACAACAATAGATGGTGACTAACCTGTGATTAATACAGTTCTCTAATAACCACAGGTTTTTTTTTTTCATTCCCAGTGATCTGTTCTGGTAAAATAAGAGAATCCCTCAGGGGTCGTATTGTCTAACTGCTTTACACGGAATTCACAGAACTGTTCAGGCTGAAAAAGACCTTTAAGATCATACAGCCCAACCTTGACCTATTAACCCTACTAAATTACCTCTAACAACCCTCCACAAAACCATGTCCCTAAGCACCACATCCAAACTATTTCTAAACACATTCAGGGATGGTGACTCAACCTCCTCCCTGGGGACCCTGTTCCAGTGCTTAACAACTCTCCCTGTAAAGAAGTTGTTCTTGATATCCAACCTAAATCCCCCAAACGTGCAACCTGAGACCTGTCACCAGCAAGAAGCCAACCCTGCTGTCCTGCAACCTCCCATTGGCATCCTTTTCCCCAGACTAAACAGCCTCAGCTCCCTCAGTTGTTCCTCGTAGGGGATGCTTTCCAAACCCTTCACTGGCCTTGTTGCTCTCCTTTTCACCTCCTCCAGGACCTCGATGTCCTTTATGCACTGAGGTGCTCAAAACTGCCCCTAGTACTTGAGGTGTGGCCTCACCAGTGCCCAGTACAGGGGCAGGATCCCTGCCTTAGTCCTGCTGGTCGGACAATTTCTGATACAAGCCAGGATGCTATTGCTCTTCTTTGCCACCTGGGCACGCTGCTGGCTTCTATTCAGCTCACTGTCAATCAGCAGACTGAGGTCTCACAGAATCATTAGGAATTGGAAGGGACCTAGAAAGATCTAGTGCAATCTCCCTGCCACAGCAGGATCACCTAGACCAAGTCGCACAGGAACATGGCCAGGTGGGTTTTAAACCTCTCCAGAGCAGGAGTCTTCACAACCCCCCTGGGCAGCCAGTTCCAGTGCTCTGTCACCCTCACTGGGAAGAAGTTCCTTCTGATATTTATAGGGAACCTCCTATGTTCCAGCTTGCACCCATTGCCCCTTGCCTTATCAGCAGATGACATTGAGAAGAGCCTGGCTCCATCCCTCTGACACCCATCCTTCACATTCTTATAGACATTAATGAGATCAGCCTCACCTCCATCCCAGGAAAGGTGATGGAACAATTTGTACTGGAGGCTGTTTCCGGGCACATCAAGGACAGGAGGGTCATTAGGGACAGTCAGCATGGCTTCACAAAGGGAAAGTCATGCTTGACCAACCTTATAGCCTTTTATGAGGGTGTAACCAGGTGGATGGATGAGGGCAGAGCCGTGGATGTCATCTATCTTGACTTAAGAAAGGCATTTGACACGGTCTCTCACAGCATCCTTGCAGACAAACTGAGGCAGTGTGGCCTAGATTTTAGGGTAGCGAGGTGGATTGTAAACTGGCTGCAGGGTAGAAGTCAGAGAGTGGTGGTCAATGGGACAGAGTCTAGTTGGAGGCCTGTGTCTAGTGGAGTGCCCCAGGGATCGGTGCTGGGACCGGTCCTTCTGTTCAATCTATTCATTGATGACTTGGATGAGGGATTGGCATGCACTGTCAGCAAGTTTGCTGATGACACAAAGCTGGGTGGTGTCGCCGACACCCCCGCAGACTGTGCTGCCATTCAGCGAGATCTGGACAGGCTGGAGAACTGGGCAGAGAAAAATCTAATGAGCTATAACAAGAGTAAGTGCAGAGTCTTGCATCTGGGCAAGAACAACCCCAGGTACCAGTATAGGCTGGGGACTGACCTGTTGGAGTGTAGTGTAGGGGAAAGGGACTTGGGGGTCCTGGTGGACAACAAGATGACTATGAGCCAGCAATGTGCTCTTGTGGCCAAGAAGGCCAACAGCATCCTGGGGTGGATTAGAAGAGGGGTGGTTAGCAGATCAAGAGAGGTTCTTCTCCCCCTCTACTCTGCCCTGGTGAGACCACACCTGGAGTATTGTGTCCAGTTCTGGGCTCCTCAGTACAAGAGGGATGTGGAGCTGCTGGAGAGAGTTCAGCGTAGGGCAACAAAGATGATAAGAGAGGTGGAACACCTCCCTTATGAGGAGAGGTTGAGGGAGCTGGGTCTCTTTAGCTTGGAGAAGAGGAGACTGAGGGGTGACCTCATTAATGTCTACAAATATTTGAGGGGTGGGTGTCAGGAGGATGGCACTGGGCTGTTCTCGGTGTCATGTAGTGATAGGACAAGGGGCAATGGTTGTAAGCTGGAACATAGGAGGTTCCACATCAACCTGAGAAGGAACTTCTTCACAGTGAGGGTGACGGAGCACTGGAACAGGCTGCCCAGGGGGGTTGTGGAGTCTCCTTCTCTGGAGATGTTCAAGACCCGACTGGACGGGTTCCTGTGTGACTTGGTTTAGGTGATCCTGCTGTTGCAGGCGGATTGGACTAGATGATCTTTCGAGGTCCCTTCCGATCCGTAATGATTCTATGATTCTATGATCCCTCAGTCTCCTTTTCTCCAAGCTAAAGAGACCCAGCTCCCTCAGCCTCTCCTCATCAGGGAGGTGCTCCACCTCCTTTATCATCTTCGTTGCCCTACGCTGAACTCTCTCCAGCAGCTCCACATCCCTCTTGAACTGAGGGGCCCAGAACTGGACCCAATACTCCAGATCTGGTCTCGTCAGTGCGGAGTAGAGGAGGGGGAGAAGAACCTCTCTTGATCTGCTAACCACCCCCCTTCTGATCCACCCCAGGATGCCGTTGGCCCTCATGGCCACAGGAGCACTTTGCTGGCTCATAGTCATCCTGCTGTCCACCAGGACCCCAGATTGGAAAGGGCTGTAGACTGCTGCTGACTGGATTAAGAGGGATACAGCCACACAGTAGTAACTGCGAAGGCTGAAGAGACCTGCTCTTGGTTGATGTGACTTGGAGTAGGTGCCCTGTACAACCTGCAGCTTGCCAGTTTGAAAAACCTCTGAATCCTTTAAATGAGTTAAATTGTGTGAATGCCATTAACAAAGTTTTTGGGCTCGGATGCACAAAGTTCTCAGTTGTGCATCCAAAAATAACTGAGTTTTGACAGCTTTAACTCTCCTCCAGGGTTTGAGTAGACTGCACACTTCCAGAGCACCATCGTGGACCATTTTAAAGTTAACAAGCTTAATAAAAGAAGCAGGGGGTTTTGAAACCTTCAAAGGAGTGATGGTGCTGTAGTGTTCTGAGTTCCAACAATGCATCTTGGATGTTCTTCTTTCGACATCCCAGTGAGAGAATGTCTCTGTCCCCCTCTACACCTCCCTGAAGGAAGTTGTAGACAGATGGAGGTCGGGCCCTTCTCCTAGGCAACTAGAGACAACAGTGCAGGGCCTGAAGCTACACCAAGGGTGGGTTAGGTTCCTCATGGAAAGGGTGGTCAGATACTGGAATGGCCTGGCCAGGGCAGCGGTGGGGTCCCCATCCCTGGTGCTGTTTAAGAGCAGAATATATGTGGCCCTTAGTGTCCTGATCTGGCTGATGTGTTGACGTTAGGTCCTGGGCAGGGCTGGATGAGCTTAGAGGCCTTTGCTAGCCTGTGATTCTGTGAAGTTCTGCTTCCCTTAATTTCTTATCTCTGCTACTGGTAAAAGCCTTGCTTTGCCCCTTGGGTGTGTATTGTTGCTTCATTCCAATCGCTTGAGGATGCCAAGCCCTCTTAAAACACAGTTTGTTGCCTGTTGTCATGGCGGCACTGAAATGAACTGTTGGTTATTAATGAGTACGAGGAAGAGCATTTAGAGGGAATTTTAAGTGTTTTTCTATTAATAGGAATTTAATATTAAACATTTATTTCATATTTTTGTATTAAATTTAATCAAAGCCCTGGTGTTCTGAACTGTGCAGGGCAAACAGCTCGAAGGATGAGTTTTGGGCAGTTTGGTGAGGAAATACTTTCTTTACCCGTGTAGTTCCTCAGTTGCAGGTTTTGCATGTGGAAATTAGAGATAGCAGAACGTTCAGCTGGGAGCAGATGTGTTGGGTAATGGCTGCCAGAGATTGTTTAGAAGAGTTTTCTAACCTGTTCTATAGATCCTATGAGTGTTGTTAATAGGAACTGAGGTGAAAATCAGAGTGTTACGGGTTGGAAGGGACTTCAAAAGATCATCTAAGTCGAAACAAAACGTATGAAAAGCTTGCTTCAGTATTTTACTTCTCATTTAAAGTTGTCAGTGCTGTGCAGGAGTTTTACCCCTTCCTATAATGATTATTTAATCCTCAGATGTGTTAGGCTGGTAGCAAAAGGAGTTCATGCCCTCTTTGCTTAAGTAAAAAGCAGCCTGGCATATAAATATACTTCTCATCTGCTGTGTGGTTTTAGTCACACAGTTGTATTCTCATTCTTCTGGAAGCTACAGGCATCTCAATATTGATGTGTGGCACTAGCTGTTGGAAAGTTACAGCAAATTTGTGGAACTCTAGAGAAATCTTTACAAATTCAACATTAGTACATAGAATTCTGTCCCCAGCAGGCTGCAGAACAAGCTCATGTTGGTCACATAAGGCATCTAGAAATATCTGCCAAGGCATTTGCTATTGAACCACAAGCATCAGGATTGGAACTGCTGTCCTGATGGATGTGAAAGTTGCTTGTATTGGAAAGGTTAAAAAAAGAAAGTGGTGGTGAATAAAAAGCATGGTAGTATCGTAACTATGCCCGCTTTGAAGCCAGTGATACTAAAGTGGGAGGGCTTTTTGTGTCTCTTAAAGTGCTCAGAACTCCCAGAGATTCCTCTGGTTTGCTGTAGTTGCCAGTGTTTTGGAAGGCTTATGCCAAAAATTACCCAGCACTTGGTGTGTCTAAACTTTGGAAGCAGAATTTATTTTCCTGTGGAATTTCTCCTATTGGGCATTTATTTGTAAAGACTTGAATTTTGATTTCCTTAGTGTATGCTGGTTGGCTTCTGTAAAACTGTGCATCAGGTGGATCTGCCTGAGCAAAGGCTTCGAATCACTGGCAAGTTCTATCATTGTGGATGTAGATACCCTTTATATTTTCTTTTTGACTAATTGGTTTCTTTGGAGAAAAAAGTCAACATCTTGTTTTTAATCTTAGCAGTTGTCACAAGTGTGGGATAACAATAAAAATATTGCATCTTACATCGCTGTGCACTCTGCTAGGGCTCTGCTGAGACTTCATCTACGCGCAACATCTCTGCACCATGTGAAAGCTTTTATAAGAGAAAGTCAATGAGCCTCATGTACCTTTTATAAAACATGACATAAGGCAATATAATTAAAACTAAACTTATTTCCTGTGGTGAAATTAACTTACAGAAATGAAGGTGTTTATTTATTAAATAGGATCTCTGGAGTTCTCGGCTTCCTGGGAGGGTTTTGATTGTTTGCTTCCTTTCTCTTGCCTGATTGCTCTGTAATTTAAAACTGATGTCTTCCTTTGGGAAACAAAATTTGATCGGAGAGCAGCCTGCATCACCAGCTAAACAAATTACCAATGTTTTACTCACTTTTCTTTCCCTATTCTTTCCCTGCACCTCTAACTGTAAGGGGAAGAAAAAAATGTGCAGAGGTTTTAAAGAAAATTTTTTTTCAGTACAAAGGAGGGCCTTTTGTTTCAGGGTAGGTAACTGCCTGTTTTTTAAGCAGCAAAGTGGAAGAGAGGTTGCTTATTTTTTTTTTTTGTCTGTTTCTGCTTCTTGTAACCACATTTTTTGGAGTTCATTGTCGGTAGAGTAGTTTGTGGACTGACTGTGCAGCGCTTCATGTTACAGAACATGTAATTTATGGAAGGATTAAAGATGTGAAATCAGCACTGGTGTAGCTGTGTAGCTTAAAATGGCCAGCTGTGGCTTTATATTTATGTGCTGAAATAATACAAGGCCATGTAGCAGAGTTTAATTTGCTTTATTAAGGAAAAAAAAGTTATCAGTGACTGTGTCAAACAATTACTACGTTCAGAATCATGAAAGCACAGTTGTTGCTTTGAGTGCTATGGTTTCTGCTAATAAAGACTTCTAATTAGAAGTCTGCTTTTAATGTGAAAGTGTGTTAAGATGTAGGCAAAATCAAATCTCTATGCTCTTAATTCAGTTGAATGAGTTTGAACCGTGGTCTGCACGGTTTGGATTTCTGCAGTAGTATGGGTACTCAGTTATTGTCTTCCTAATGCACATTTTCTTAATCCTTTCCACACAGACTAAACATTGAGTGGTTTTGATCTTGTCCTTAAAAAGCTGTAATGAATTTGGAACAATTTTTAAAAACCACTTGCACACCTACACCTCCCCTATATGGAATTATTTATGATGCTTTTCCTTTCAAAAATCATTGTGGTTTTTCCTGTGTGGAGTGTCAAATGTCATTGTGCTGAGTCAAGCTTGTTATAACACTAATATTTAGAAATAGGCTGATACTGCACTCAACTGTTTCATTCAAGTAAAGTTTTTCTTCACACTGAGACACTATGACATTTTGACTATGTCACTAATTTTTTTGGAAGCCATACCATCAGTTTTTTGCTGCATGCTTATCTGCATCAGTGGTACCTGTGATTTAAGTTCAGTTTTAGTGTCATGTGAAACATAAGCTGTTTTTTAAGCTTTTTGATGAGTTGTGAAAACAAAAAAAAGAACCATACAAGATTAGGGTTTTTTTAAATGAAATTTTAGACTTCTAGATTGCTAACTGATTTTTCAGACTTGCAAAATTTTTGTGTATTGTTAGTATGGTCTGAATAACTTTTAGGAGATTTTAGAGAAAGTTGATGTTTTCGTATTATCTGTTAAATTTCAGTGAGCTCAAAAATTTCAGTGCACAGTCCCAGACTTATGGAGAAACTCACACTTCAGATGCAAGAGGTGGGAGACAAACTGATGTTTACTTCACTAAACAGGAAAAGTTGGATTTTCATTTATGGAAGTAGTAGGCAAAGTCCTTCATTCTCCATTGCTCTGAGCTGTCCTTACACTTGAGAGGTGGGGGAGTCATGGGGAATGCAGTGGAACTCTGGCTTCTCAGTAAACCATCTTAATGTCTCATTAATAATATTTTCTGCCTCTTAATTTTAAATTGCTGACTTCAACTTGGTTGTAGGTATTTGATTTCTTCAGGTTAGTACTATGAAAGCTGAGTTTGAATGTATCCTACTGTTGCACTGCCTATTGTAGGAATAGAACAGGATCTAAGAAACCAAAAAACCCTCTGCTTTTTATTTGTAGATCAAATAAGCTAAAACAGTACATGACAAATTATTTGAAAGGTTTAGGTTGACTTCCAGAGACTGAGCAGTGTGTGATTCTGAAATACTGACATGAATTCTTCTTTCCTTCCACATCAGATGAGCCAGCAAGCAGGAGTCTATCAACTGTTGCTCAAAACACAAATAGTTCTTTCATAAAGAGATGAATTGGTTTTGCCACAGTGATGAGTAGATCAAGAAGCACTTTGGCTTGACCTTTGTAGGTGCGAGCGAGAAGAACGAAAGCGTCACTGCAAGTTGTCTCAGTACAAGTTAAAAAGCCTTCTTAACCTTTAAAAAGTTTACAGGATACTGGAATTCTTTCAATGGTGCTGCAGGATTTTATTTTACTGCTTTATTCATTTTCTTATGGTCTTTTTTTCCTGACTTCTGCAGAGTGGCAAGGGAAATGACCGTTGAAAGGATTTTTAAACCACTGGAAATTCCTTCTGTGAGAGTGCTGAGGAATAAACATGATTTTTTTAATTCCAGTGTTCTTCTAAAGCTTCTGTTTTAATATCTTCATTTTGGAATAATTTCTCCCTTCCATCCTACAGTAATACAAGTTTTCCATGAGCTTATAACTGCTGTACTGTGCACTTTTCAACTTTTGTGGATGTTTAATTGCTAGAGAAGTTAATTTTTCTCCTCGTGGAATGTGCCATTGATGGTTTTATAAAGTGTGTCCTCTCATTTTAAAACAATTAGTCGTAAGAAATGTAATTGAATGAAATTAAATTCATGAGAGAAGTAAACACCAGGGATGGAGACAAGCTATTTAAACTAAAGGACAATATTGGCACAAGAACTAATGGGTGTAAGCTGGCTATGAATAAATTCTAGCTGAGAATTAAAAGGAGGTTCCTAGTTATAAGAGCAGTGAGGTTTTGCAGTGGGTTTTTTTCAACCAAAGTAAAATCATAAGCACTCTTAGGAAGGCGGTGGATTGCCTTATGAAAAGCATTAAGTGATGCAGGGCTTGTTGTGGCTGGGGACTGGATCAGAATTTGGCAATCCTCTCCTGTCTTCTTGGAAACAAATCTCTCTGAATGTTCTTAAGTTAGAAATTTATATACACTCATGGATGCACGAGTTTCACTCGTATTGATTTTAATAGCAAGTTCAGCTCTTGGCACGTTCAGTCTGATGTGTTAATTCTCAAGGGTCAGCCTAGACTCTCAGTTCCAGTTGCAGAGTCTCTCAGTTACTGCCACGTGATAATGGCAAGTTAGTTATACAGATTAGTTAATAACTTGGAGGTTTCTTGCACCTCAGGTCTCCACATTTACACAAAAAGAGTTTTATCTTCTCAGCTGTTAGTGTACATGGAATTAAAAACAATTTTTCTCATTACCACTACTCATTTTGAATACGGACCAGCATAGTCCTTTCAAAAGTGCATTAGAGCAGTCATCTTGCATAGATTGAATGTTGCTTACTGTAAGGCAAAATTGTGTGTGTTTTACTTCTGTTTTCATTCATTTATTTTCCTTGTAGCTAACTGAAGTGTTCAAATGAAGGGGAATACACCAGCAAGCCAGTGGAGAGTATTTCTCGTTAAAGGTGTCCGTAATCTTACTGTTACGGTTCCAGTTTCCCATGACTTGTAGTGCCCCTGGCGCTGACTGTGATGACCTTGTTTTACTATTGATTCAGCTCTGTGATGCCCACAGATTATACTTCTGAACTAATCCTGTTCACTAGAACTGAATTTCTGTCCCTGCTTTGATGTTTTTTCTTGCTGAAAGCCACGCAGCTCCTGGTCAAGCAGTAGATGTTGAGGAGACTGAGCTGCCTTGCAGATGGTTGAGAATTTGTGATCTTTTGGCAGTGTTTTTTTGCCTCTTCATCCAGTTTTGATGTATTCTGTGTTGGCTTTTTCTGACATTTCCTACTAGTAACAAATAGTTGTTTCATGAATTAGCCAGAAGGCAACTAAAAGTAGGGTTTTGTTCTTGTTCTTTTATTCTGTATCATCCTTGTACATGTTTGGTTCGAGGTTTAGTGCTGCAGAGATGGATCCAATCCTTTCAGTCATACCACAGAAACTGAACTGGTATCTGTTTAAATAGATCTTAATTCTCACCATTAATAACTTAGAAATCCAGCCACTTAGAGATAGACTTCAGAAGTCCAGTTATACATGTTTATTGTGAGTTATGTTTACCAACCTTTGTCAGCTGAGTATTTGATGCCTAATCAGGAAGGTCATCCTTGAGCCTTGTCCGTAATGCTGAAGAGCCGCTTGCATGTTCTGCTGTCGGGGGGTGGCAGAAGGCTTGGTATTACATTTACTATTTGAAAAAGAGCCTCCCTCCTTAATGCAAATGTGCTTGTGTTTTGTTAGTGCATGTTAAGATGTGCCTGTGTGTTAAGGGTGCACTCCATTAACCTTTCACCTGCGGAGATGGATCAGAATCTGGGATGGAGCATCAGACGGCCTTTTAAGACCAAGTTGAAAGAATCCCTTGTGCAGTATATGAAAGGCTGGCCTTCTGCCACCTGACAATTGCTTTGATCATATTTCTCTTCTGGGAAGGTGGTTTTTATAATATTAGAGTCTTACAGGTATTTTCAATAAGCCGTTAGGAGTGAAGCAGATAAGCACAGTAGCACTCTTTGATGTCAGTTTGATTCGTTGATGGTTATTGTGGGGGTTTCATTCTAAAGTAATTTTGTGTACCAAACCCAGTCTTTAATTAAATCAACTAACTAAATATAGTCCAAAAAAAAAAGAGGATGGAGGGGTGTGAAAAGGGAATTTAAAAAAAAATATGAAGAAAGAAGTCTTACTTTCTTTCCGGAAAATCAAGTTTAGGAGTAGGTTCCATATTCATGTTTTATTTACAATTGTAAATGCACATTTTTCATCAATATTTTCTGACAGGTTTGTATTGGATTTAGGCCCAGAAGGTTTTCTGCAGATGCAAGGTTTCCAAAAGCTATTGTTTTAGTGATTTTTCACAATATATTATAAATGGCTTGTTTTCTTTACTGATTTCTCTTCATTTTACTCTATCTGAAGACATACTCTGCAGATTAATGTGTTCCTACTGGGTCCAGCCCCACTTAGTTTAGCCCTGTGTGAACTGTTCTTGTTTTTGATGTGGTTGGGGACTATGGCTTTGAGTACTTCATGCTTGGAACTAAAGATTTATAAACTGTGCAGCCATCATTCTCCAGTCTGGCAAAATCACTCAGCATGCTTTCTCCTCTCCTGGAGATAAATAACATTTAGGATATTGCGCTCACTCCCAAGCATGTCTTAGTGGCTTATGCTCTTTAGTAGACCCAGTTGTAAAGGGCTTTTTGAAACTTCGGAGTAATCTTTGATTCCATTTATGAGTTGAGCGATAATGGTTTACATCGTTACACAAAGTAATAATTCAAGGACTTTTTCAAGTATAAGAAGAATCATAGAATCATAACATCCTTAGGGATTGGAAGGGACCTTGAAAGATCATCCAGTCCAATCCCCCTGCCAGAGCAGGATCACCTAGACCAAGTCACACAGGAACACATCCAGGCAAGTCTTAAACTTCTCGAGTGAAGGAGACTCCACAATAAGGAACTTTTGTTTTTGTACTGTGACTTCTTAGCTTTGCAGTGTTTTGGGGTTTTATTAGCAGAGCAGAAATTGAATGCCAAAAACTAACACAAATGTAATAAATTTTAAAAAGTGAGAGACCCATGGAAGTAAAGAAACAAAGGACTTTCAGACATGTGTGTGACCCAGCTTTGTTGTTGCTGCTACTGGTGATTAAATCCCACATGGGAATAGTAGAAATGTTACTGTTGAGTCAAGTGAGAAGGACACGTAACTTAAGCTTTTAGCTCAGCCTAAGTGCTTTCTCAACTTTCCTCTTTTTTGAATATCCATTAGGTTTAAGAGTCTCCTCTTAATCTTGGGACACCTTAACTTCAGAAAGGTAAAACATAGTCTTCATCAGTGTCACGTCTTCAGAGATATAGTAGGTAAGAGTTCTGCTGTGCTTCCACAGAATGTAGCATTTTTTTTTATCAGAGATGCACAGGATATTCAATATCCATCTTAAAATCCACAGAAATTTCTGTTCTACTTTTTGTCTGCGATGATGCTGTCTTCAGGTTTTGTTCAGCCTGGAGAAGAGAAAACTGCTGGAGACCTTGTCGCAACTTGCCAGTATCTGAAGGTACCTAGAGGAAAGCTGCAAGAGGGACTTTTTACAAGGGCATGTTAGTGGTAGAACACAGAGGTATGTTTTCAGACTGATAGAGGTTTGCATTAGCTCTTAGGAAGGAATTCCTAACCATGACAGTGGTCAGATGCTGGAACAGGTAGCTCAGGGAGGTTGTGGATGCCCACTCCCTGGAAGTGTTCAAAGCCAGATTGGAAGGGCTCCTGGGCAAGCTGCCTAGTGAGAGGTGTCCCTGCCCACAGCAGGGAGATTGGAGCTAGATGATCTCTGGGGTCCCTTCCAATCTGTAGGGCTGTGTGGTGGGATTTTCATCCAATTTGAGAATTTGGTGGCTGTAATGTTGGTAACAGGAAGTATGTGTTCTTCTGTTTAAAGGAGTTCATTATTTATTTGACACTATTTTATCATGCAGATTTATTTTTCTCTATCAAATGAAGCATTTCTGATACAGAAAGTTTATGACAGTTTGTCATGGCCATTAGCACTGTCTTTAGTCACCAACAACAGTTGAATAAGTGCTAAGAACATCAAGATATTTTGAGCTGATATTGCAGGAAACCCTTTGTTCCTTAAATGCTATCTGGAACATTTTTCACACCTGTTTTCTTGTGAAATGGTGCTGGTGCTAGGTTTGGTTATTGCTGGTGTAAGATTGGCAGGAATATTAGGACTGCCTGCAGTACTGCTAGAGTTTAAACTTTTGTAGGAACCTTTTCCATAAAAAAATCCCCAACCTTAGGATCATTCTTTCTCCTTTAAATAGCCACTAAACTGGCAGTGTGTAAGAGTTGTGATGGCTGGTTAAATTTTGTGAGAAGTAAAGGTTTTCCTACAAAAGTTATTTTGTTGATTTCCCATTAGACTGCAGTTTTCAGAGATGGCTTGGTTATCGAAGCATTAAAAACATGGATGGTGATGAAGAAGGTATATGGATAGTTAGGGTAGACAGTTGTGCATAAGGCTGTAGCATTTGAAATTTACTGTGCACATCAATTTCTTTTTCAACATTTTTTTAGAAAAATTTTCAGAGGGGGTTATAGTCTAAGTGGTTCTGGCCATGGATTCTTGAATTAGATATTTTAAATATAAATGTCTTGTAATATATCATGGAATAAGAGAACAAATTGGATGTGGAGGGCTGGGTACTGTGCTCAGAAGTGCTTCTTTTCTCTCAGAGAATAAAACCGTATGTTTCAACTCTTAGCCTGAATCAGAATTGAATTTTTTGCTAAATGGAGAGAAATGAAATAAAATTTAATTGATATTAGTTTTGTTTCAAAGAATCTGGTTTTGTTTTGATGTAAACTGTCAAGGTGACCTGGTTAGACTTCATTCCTATCGTGAAGAATTTCAAGCTGCTGTAACCCTTTGTCATTAAACAAAACAGTCTCTTTTTAATGAAGTGACAAAGCTGGCAGTCAAAAAGTTGCCACTTCGGTACAAGCAGTGCTTATTACATGCTATTGATTTTTTAACTGTGTAAGTTGGACGTTTTTGCACATGCTCTCTCAGTATCTGAGCAGGTATAAGGCTAGGAATAAAATTCACCCATATGCCAGACCGTGCTGCACAGATGCTGCTTTTTCCACATGCAAGCGAGCGGCACAGATCATCCGGGTTATCAAATGCAGCCCTGGCCTATTGCAAGCAACAATGTTGAATCTTGATCAGTGTGCAAAAGCATCATCTCAAGTTGTGTGTTTTGTCCGTGGGTCTTGGAGCCAGACAGTCTGTCCTGTGTGGCCCAGTCATGGGTGCTGTCCTGTATGAGTGCTCCAAAAACAAGTGGGGGAAAACGAACATTGACAACGTATTTCAAAAGCAGGAGCCCCTCTTGTTTTTTTTCTTATTGGCTATTTCTTTATTATCATGCTTTTCCCTACTGATTCCTTACCTGGACTATCGTGTTCAGTTTTGGGCACCTCAATGTGAGAAGAATATTCAAGTGCTGGAGCGGGTCCAAAGGCTGATGAAGGGCCAGGATGACAGGTCTTATGCAGAGTGTCTGAGGCAACTGAGGTTGTTTAGCCTGGAGAAAAGGCGGCTGGGAGAAGACCTTGTTGCTCTTCACACAACTGCCTGAAAGGAAGTTGTAGAGAGGTGGGGGTCAGTTTTTTTTCCTCCCAAGTCACTAGTGGGACGATGAGGGGAAACGGCCTCAGATTGTGTTGGGGAGGTTTAGATTGGACATCGGCAAGAATTTCTTCACTGAAAGAGTGGGTCAGGTATTGGAACGGACTGTCCAGGAAGGTGGTGGAGTTGCCTTCTGCAGAGGTGTTTGGAAAATGTGTAGCTATGGCACTAGGAACTGTATTAGTGGGCAGGGTGGTGTTGGTTGATATTTGGATTTGATGATCTTTGGGGTCTCTTCTAACCCTAATGATTGTATGATTTGAAAGAAAGCACTGGCAAAATACATTTGCTGAATAACTATGATCCCATGTAAAGTCAAGACTCTTTTTCTAAGGCTTGCTTCCTTCTCCCTGGAGTCCTTCAGATAATGTTTCATGTGCTTCTTTCTTCTTAGGAAAGTAGTTCATTTCACAGTGACACTGACGCTTGCCAAGTTCCATTTTGCTCAGGAATTGTCAGATGCTTTGTCCCTCACAAGCGTTTTCATTTATCTAGTTTTGAGCGATAAGAGGGCTGTCTTTAGACAAAAAAAAGTTCATCAAACAGTAAAACACATTTTGTAATGGAACTGTATTAGTACGAAATCACTTACCTGATGTCATCAGGAGCTGCCTTGATTTGATGTCTAAGAAGAAATGTGGCTCTGAAAAAAATTTGACCATTCCAGCAAACCCTTGAAACTACCGTTAGTGTGGCAGGATGTGTGTTGGGGAGGTGGCAGTTGCCTAACTATTGTTAAAATTTAGTTTTTGCAAATTAGCCCTTAAATTTCCACCATGAAGGAAGTGGCAACATATGTGGAGCTCAGTCCAGAGCGTTTTAACTGTCTCTTAGATACATGAAACGACAACCAGCTCTGATGTCTTTAAGTGTTAAAAGCTTCAACTGTCCTGTTCTCAGCTGTCACAACTCCCAGCTTTCTTGTGACAACTTACATAATGATGCCTCATATACAACTTGAAAAAAAAAAATGGTCTGCAAAATGGTCTTTAGCAGGGAATAAATGCTGGATGAGAGGGACTGGAGGATGGTTGCTGCTGCCTTGTTTTGCCTCAGCCAAAGCCAGAGGAAGGTACAGGACAGAGGGGAACTTATTTTACTCAGTCATTATTTATTTATTTTAGTTTTGCTTTTGGCCATTTAAGAAGGCAGCGGAGTATCGCTTTGTGAGAAATGATATAAGCAGTTCTGATAGTGGCTAGTTTCTGCAAAAATATCCATGCTGGTTCTCCTGTGGAGCAGCTTCAGTAGCCTGCCTTCCTAACTGTTCTTAACAGCGTGAAACCTGATTTCACCATGTGGAAGCAGACTTTGTCACAGCGGGGACAAGGCAATGTGCATGTAGAGCTGCAAAAAAGTCTAAGGAGTCCCAAATTGCTGCAGCCTCTGCAGGGTCCACCTTTATGCTTCAGTAATTTTGCTATCAGTTAAGATAACTCCATTGACATAATGGACTTCTTGTATACTGATTTGGAAAGTGAAGTCGGAGATCAGGAGGGAAAAATGATCAGTGTGCTGAAGGAGTGAAAAGCCAGGAAATGCATAAAACTGAGATCTGTGTGAACTTGTTGATGTGCACGTTGTAGTCGCACAGTGCTACAGACAACAAGACGTATAGGTTGTGTTATTACAGGAAATAACAAGGAGAAGGAACGCTCCATGAATTCTGCTCTACTCCATTTTGTGTTTAGGTTAATTTAGGTCAATACCAGATAAAGACTGAGTCTAGTCTAAAAATGTTGTGGGAAGGATTTTATTCCCCTATAGTTCTAATTAGGATTTTTCTGAAAGCGCTAGGTGAGAGCAACATGATGAGCTTTTTGTTTTTGAATGTGTAACTAGGTTTTAGTAACAGCTCAGCCTTACTTCCAGAGAGACTATTAATACAGCTGCTCAACAGACAAATACTCAGGTTTACTTAAATCCAAACCCAAAAAGGAAGCAGTGCAAGCCCACAGCGCTTTCTGTGATTACCATTAAAAAAATGTTGTTGGAGGTCATAGGAGGCAATAGGGAGCAGGAATGGGGTGGTGGGGGTTTAATTTTTCCATTTGCTACTTCATTAAATAATCCCCATGAATAGGATGGGAGGTCTGGCAGAAGAAACAGCGTTGTAGGGGTGAGTGGTTTGTGTAGTAGCAGATAAATCCACATGTTGAAAGCATGTATGAATATTATCTTTGAGAAGGAATCTGTGCTATTACTTTATGGAGTATTTTGATGCAGACATGTGTCATGTCCATTGTCCATCACACTGTTGTGTGTGTCCCCCTCCTCAATGTATTTGTTCCCAAGGCAAACTTTTCAGAAGATTGCCTGCCAAAACTCATAGGTTTTGACTAGAGTGAGTCTGAGAATATTTTTTTTTAAGTTTTCACTAACATTGAGACATTTGGTGTTCATCTGTAGCGCAAAGGAAACTCAAGTAGCAAAATAAATCCATTCAGTCTTGTTTTCTGCTGTACCGCTACACTACATTTATAAAATACTGACATAAAGTTCTATTTCTGGTTGCAGTCCTCTGGAGTGCTTTAAGTTGAACAAAGCATCAGGCAGTTTTTGTCTTTTCAAGGTGTAATAGCATACAAAAAATGATGATACAAGGCTTTATGCGTGGTTCTGTGCTGAAAGGGACAGTGAAGTGAAGTTCTGGAAGTCTCACTATATAGAACTCTAGTGGCGTCACAGCAGATTTCATACCCTTGTTTTTTTTTGAGAGATTCTTTCAGTGCAGCAAGCAACTGTGAATGTGCTTGAAAGTACTGTACTGTCAATGGAAAACCCCAGCTTAAAATGGCAAATGGCACTTGGGGTGGTAGCATTTGTTCAAACAAACAAGGCTGCCGCTGTAATGTGAAGAAAATGTTTTTCCAAGGTCACTGTGCTTGCAGACAGAAGGTGAAGGCTCTTGCACAGAGCAGACAACCAGTATTTGCTGTTGTCATGCTGAAACATTACAGCACTTCTTTATCCTGAAAGGGAAACACAGAGTTCCTTACCTACCACTGTGTGGCAGCTATGGATTTTTTTCTGAATGCTTGATGTGAAGTTGCAGAGCTTCGCTGTGCGGTGAGCTCAGTAGGAGTTTAAATAGTATGAGTTGTAGGAATGATGACAAATATACAGTAAGAATAACATTGGCTAGAGTCATGTAGGGAAAATTGGAGTTCTAAATGGTTGTATTATAATAATTGCAGGAACCTATTTCATTTAGATATGTGAATTTGTTAGAGTTATGTTAGGAACTGGTTGCAGCTAGCAACCATTGCACATAGAACATCCCTGTAAACATCTGCTGGATTCTGCTAGGATAGATTATGTTGGTCTTATTTATTTCTCTTTGATACCTCCATAGAAGTAACATCCTTTCTGTGCTTGGAACTGGCATTGTACAGCTGGATCTCAGTATTCTGCTTTCTTTTTTAGCTCTGTGGTTTCTTCTGTTTTTAGCCCTGGGGAATACAGGATCTCAAGATCTGCTTCCTTACTTCTCCATCAGAAGCAAAGCTCATGTTTAAGGACAAGTAAATAGCCCTAGAGGGGAAAAAACTGGGGAAAGGTGTTGACTGAAGAAACCAAACCCCTCCAGAGTGTGGGGTGGCTGAGTGTAGTGCTTATGCACTATTCTGTTAATATCAATATCAGAACATAGTGCTGTTACTAACAGTGGTTAGATGGACAGAGGAAAGAGTCTATAAAATCTTAATGTTACTGAGTAGAAACTGAAGTAAATGATAGTGCACAGGGTTTTGGCGTTTTTTTAAAATTAAAACTGAAGCCTCAAAATTCATGCTGAGCTGAGAAGAGACGTAGTGTTTATGTCAACCAATTAAACCCAGTGTTTCAAAGCAGGTTGTACCATTTAATGTTCCCCTGGAAGTTTGGGCAATTTCTTATCAGAAGTCATGCTGATTCAAAGTTCTTCAGTGAATCCTGAATAGGCTCTACAGAGTCTTCTGTTCTCTACACTTGATAGAATTTTAAGGAAGTCAGCCTGATTAATAAAAAGTATGGTTTGCACATTCATTGCTCATCAAAACAGAATTCCTCAGTACTGAAGACCCTGGAGTGGTTATGTCTTGTTTCTTCTAGTGGAGAAACACTTTAACGGGAAGTTCCATTCTGCCTATTTTATCAACTTCTTCTTTTATTGATCTAATTTACTTTTTAAAGACACCCCCAAACCTTATTTCTCATTACATGCCAGGGAACATGAAGGCAACAGTGTAGAACACGAACGAGTAAGTGCTACACCGCTTCACCCGCAGGCATTGTAGAAACAGGTAGTATGTTGGTGTTATGCATTTGCTTAATGAAGGGAATGGACGTTAAGGAAAACAAATGGAAAAAAAAACAAAACACACCAGGGATGAAGCAAATAACATTTTGTAATGAAGTATAAAATACTTGAGAAAATAATTCTAAGTTGAATATGAACACATTGCATCTCAAAGTCTTAAAAAATATGGGAAGTTGTGATTCTTGCTAAAGCAAACACCCTAATGAAGTGCTAATCTCTGAAGTGTGTCCTTACCTGGATCCCCACATGTTCAACCAAGACCTTTTACCTAAAGGGTCAGGCACAAAGGCAGAGTTTAACAAGAACACCTGGAAATCTGCAGGCAGTGAAGCTCAACCTTCAATTTGGAGAAGAAAGGCCATTCTCTCTCAGAGGCAGTGAAGCAGCTCTCAACAGTCCAAGATGGAGAGAGTGAAGTCACTGAAGGGGGAGAAGGGATGGGGGAAGAGTTGAGGAGTCAGACACTTTTTGACTTTGTAAACCCAAACTTTAAAGTGTACTGCAGAAAACACACAAATTAGACTTACTGGCCACTTCTCATACTTGAATCTGTTTGATTAATAATGAGTTACCTTAGGATTCCTACTAATTTTTTGTAGATGGACAAGTAGTAATGACCAAGATGACCTTAACAGTGTTTTGCATGTAGACCTGATCCTGCACTCATTGCTCATTGCCTGCTCCTAGATGGAGTGCTATCATCCATGCTCTGTGGATTTTATTCAGGAAGTTACTGGATTTAAAATGAAAGTAATGAACCTCTGCAGCAGTAACAGCAACTTTACAGTGTCAGGAATATTCTCATGTTTTGTGTCTCTGAATATTTTATTATGTGCACATTCTATGTGTTTACTTAATTTATATATTCACAGCACACATTATAGTAAACTGCTGTTCTGATGCCATCTATCTAGCTAAATATTACCACTCTTTAAGGAGTCCCTGAAAAAAAAATGCCAGCCTGCCTTATCTCTGTCCTTTTTCATATTCCCAGCTGAGAATTTTCTATCTATTAGCACAAGCAGAGCTGAAACCAGTATTTTATTCTGCCTTCTATTTCATTGTCTGATAACTCATGACTGTTGGTGCAGGGTATTTGACAAGATTAATGATACAACTAACCTCTTTGTGCTACTCTCATTACCAGTATTTATCTTAAAATCCACTTCCAAGAAGGTAGTGTGGGCTCTTGAATAGGAAAGCTGCTGAATATCTTTTCAGCCACGGAGTTGAAAGCCAAACTCAAGTATGGGAAGGATGCAGCCTTAATTAAATACACAGTGCTGGGTAAATGTAGTAAATATTGCATATTGTGATTATTCAGAAAGGCTGGAGAAACCACTACATTACGTCCGAGTAATCTTTCTCTGTATGCTTAAAATAATAATTCATTGATTTACTGCTTCTTATAAAGGCTCTGTTCTCAGTGAGGCGGATGTTTTTCAATGAAATAGCACTATTTATGTGCCACAGAAAATGTAGTCGACATAATTGCTGTTTATACTGTTGGTTATTTGATAGTTGGTGGTTTTGCACTTGCTTTTGTACTCCTTACTCCATTTCTTTCTCAAAACTGTAATGTTTTTATAGTGTAACCATGGATGAATGCAGATGGGAGACGGCTTTTACTGTCAAAACTGCATTTTGATGAGTGACAAAGGAAAATTCATGCTGCTGTCCGGGCTTATGGATATCGCCTGTAAACCTGAGAGTTAAGATGTGAGGTTGGGTTTGCTTTCTACTGTGTTTTGTGGTGGAGCCTCACCTTCTGGGTACTTGTCGGGTCCTAGGAGCTGAAAGATGAAAAGTTAATCATGACAGTGTGCTACAAATGCTCTACCTAAGTACATACACATAGAACTACAGAGAAAGGAGTGCAGTCAAAGAGAAAAGCAGTAAGGGTCTTTTTGAGCTTGCTCCTTTCCTTTTCAAGAGTAACCAATCTCGACCAGCAACCCGCTGTTTTCTCTTCCATATCAGCAAATTGTGGCAGTTTTGTAGTTTAGGGCAGGCTTTTCTAAGTCAAGGTAGGATTGTGGTGGTGGTGGGGGGGTGGTTCTCCTGTTGTGTTGGCAGTATTAGCTAAGGTTCTGTTATATCCCTGTACAGTACTTTGAGTTGACTAGGAAATGATATTGAAATGGTTGACAGATCTTAGTTCTGCTGGTGGCCCTGATAGGGAAGGTTCTGTATAATGGCCTGTAGATCCTTGATGCCTGCTCCTTTGCATGTCACAGCAATTGTGCAGTGTAAGATTTTGAGGAATTACTTCCCTGGCTTATGTGGAAACATCTTGCATTGACTCTTGAGGAAATGAAGGAGCCTATTTAAGCCTTTTTCCAGATCTTTAATCACAGGATCATTCAGATTAGAAAAGACCCTTGGGATCATAGAGTCCAACCATCAACCTACTCTACAAGTTCACTCCTAAATCATATCCCCCAACAGCACCCAAAAGTCGGCACTGAAGTTGGCAGGCTCTATGCTGGGTGGTGTATGCGAACAGTGGATGGGACAGTTAGTCCTGAAAAGCGGAAATTTGAAGATTTCCTCTGCCTGATGAGAGTTACAAGGGATCACAGTCCCAGGTGGGCTCAGGGTTTAGCAGGAGCAGAGCATTGAGGGACTGCTGCTTTCCTCCTCTTCAGTGCCTCCTTCATGCTGAAAAGGTGATGGTTTCCTTGACAAGATCTCTGAAGGTAAACAGTTTGTAGGAGATGTGTGTACACAGACACAGAGGTTTTGATGTGCTATCACAAAATCATGATGCTTCCCTATCAAATTTGAGTGCTTCATTATGATAATCTGAGGTGAGGAAGGTGGAATAAACGATTCCACAGCAGAGGCTAAGGAAGTTGGGGGTGTCTGTTTCCCCAACAGGCTATTTTTATCTGAAGAGTTATCTCTTGCCATGTAATGAGCTGAGCACCCAGACAAAATGATAGTGATACTCGATGTTGTTGTGACTTTTTCTATCCCAGTGATGTTATGTTTGCTGCTGGTGATCTAATACAAACACTAACATTCGTTCTGCAGTTGCTGAATTGGACCTGATGCTTTTGTAAAAGATCTGCATGCATGATATAACCTGAAGGCAGCATCCTGATCCAAGTCTTGTGACACACACCAAAGTATCTAAGTTTTTAAATTTGGAAGTACAAGTGCAAAATATGATCAGCAGATGATTTTGTTGGGAAATACCAGGCACTGGGAGTTGTCCCATGGAATAAGGAAAAGTATCACAGTATCACACTAATGATAAGGTTGGAAAAGACCTTAAAGATCATCCAGTCCAACCTAAATCCAAAAAACCACAGTAATGCTAACATCTAGAACATGCCACTCAGAACCCCATCCAGTCTAACCTTGAATACCTCCAGGGATGGTGACTCAACCACCTCTGTGTACTTCATCTGGTAAGAAATGCTTTTGAGCAGATGTGAACAAAAATCAATCAAAGCTGCGCTGGTGGGGGTGTGTGTGTATGTGTGTATATGTATGTGTATATATATATATAAAAAATGTTCTTTTTTTTCCCAGTAGAGACATGAAGGACTTTGAAATTTACTGAAGTGTGTCAATGAACCATTTTGAGCTACAATAAATAAAACCCATTAATCTTGAAAATTTTATTCTTTTAAGAGCTGGTAACCAAGGATAAGCCTAATGTAAGTACTTGGTGAAATGCTTTCTACAAAACAGATGTTTGGGATATTGAAATTGCAAGAAAGTGTGAAAACATGCTCTAGTAAAAAATAGGATATTAACGCACAGGGGAAAATGTATTGAACAAACACAGTGCATTTCCATCTCAATCAGTAAACACCATTAAAATTAAGCTGCAGGGGAAAGCTAATGTGCTGTTTTATCAAATTAAGCTATATAGTTAATACATATAGTCTACAAATACAATAATGGTAAAAATAGGAAATGGAGCCAAGTTAAATAACCACAAATATTTCTCTGCACTCACCTGTGCTCGTGTCTTTCATGTTGAAGCTATCTAGTGAGCAAGGAAATGGGAGAGGAGTTGTGATTTGACAGGTATGAAAGGCTAAAATACAGCTTTCAGCCTTAGTTGTACTGACAATGATCTTCTTGTACCTAAACCAAGTAAATATAAGCTCTCACATGAGGTAAACAGTGTCAGGCTAAGAGAAATGGTTGGGTGTTTAAACATTTCTTATTGCAAGTGTCTCAAGCAGATTTATTTCCCTCGATTGTGGTCCATCTGTGGAACCACGGAGGAACCACTGCAGCTGTCTTTGACTGCTGACTGACTTGAAGGTCAGAAATATTTCCTTCAACAGTTATCTCACCAACAGGGCAGAAGCAGGGGTTGTGCAGTACTTTTTCTTCTCAGTTTCTTTGGTGTGACTTGCTGGACAGGCCCAATGTTGCCTGATGCTTGGAGAGACTTGGCTTGAATAGGAAGGATCAGATATTGGAAGACACAAGTGGATTATGAAGTTTCCCGGAACAAACTCAGCATGGTGTTTAAAGCTGTGATTTGAGCTAGCTTTAGAAGCAAGAGCTAAGAATCTCACATGTAAGCCTGGCTTTGATATGGCCTCAGTTGGTTGCCCTATAGGGAATTAAACTTGGAAACAGAGTAGTTATGTCTGTGACAGATTAGGATGAGGCCATGTACCCATGTGTGCATTCCTCGGAATCTCTCCGTTGTGCCTTCTGTGCTTCTCGGTTATTTGCCATTTTTCCTAACAGCCCTGCGTGGTTTAGTATTATCCGGACCACATTTCCTTACGCTGAAGGCTCATCCACTGACATCAGGGTAACTCAGCGTTACCCGTTCAAGCATTGGCCTGTAATATTTTGACTGACTTAGTCTGGATTTACATTTACTGTTTATAAAACTTAAAGGTTTAAAATTCCCTCCCAGCCTCATAAAAAAACCCCAGAAAACCAACCAAAAAACCAAACCCAAACCAACAACATTCCAAGAAACTTCCACAAACAATTATTTTGTAATTGAAGTGAATCTATTCCTTAACATGGATTCCTTTGGCTGATGCCACACAGAATCACTGATGTGTGGTGGCTGTGGTGCAAAACCAGCATCGTGCACAAGGTGTAGCTGAATCCAGGGTGTGAAAGCTGAACTTCAGTATCCCAACAGATACCTTTGGTCAAAACAGAAGGTAGCTAATAAATGTCGTGAGTACTACTGCAATCAGTGACAGCATCTCATGGTGAATGGTTTAGTTTAGAACAGACCTGGAGATCTTATTGTTCCAACCCCCTTTCATGGGACACCTCTCACTAGACCAGGCTGTCAGAACCCCACCCATTCTGGGCTTGAACACTTCCAGGGAGGGGGCATCCACAACCTCCCTGGGCAACTGTTCCAGCTTCTCACCATCCTCATTTCTCTCTAAGATGTAATCTAAACCTACCCTCTTTCAGTCTGGAACTATTCTTCCTTGTTCTATCCCTAGACACCCTTTTAAAAAGTCCCTCTGCAGCTTTCCTGTATTTTTTCAAATACTAGAAAGTTGCTCAGTTACTCAGGAGCTTTCTCTTCTCCAGGCTGAACACCCTAATTCCCTCAGACTGTCCTTATAGGAGAGGTGCTTCAGCCCTCTGATAATCCTTGTGGCCTCCTGTGGACTTGCTCCAACAGTTCCATGTCCTTGTTACATTGGGGAATCCAGAACAGGCTGCAGTATTCCAGGGCAACTCTCACAAGAGCAAAGAGGAGAGAGTCACCTTTCTTGACGCTTCTTTCCAGCCCAGAATATGGTTGGTCTTCTGGTCTGCTCTCACACATTGCTGGTTAATACTGAGCTTCTCATCTACCAACATCCCCAAGTCCTTCTCATTGAGACTGCTCTCAATCCATTCACCTCCCAGCATGTGCTTGTGCTGGGGAGTGCCCAGATATGAGAGAAATACTAACATTTTTTACTCTAATGGTAGGTTCTTCCAGAGAGACAGCTAGAAAATGTTGGAATGTTCATATTTAATCGTCAGTGTAAGTTACAAGTTATTGACTCTGCATTTTTAAGGGTTCGTATGACTGTTTGGTTGGAGGTTTGCTTGTGTTTTTGGTAGACACGTGGCAAGTTTGATATTGCTGCCAGGGAGAGTGGAATCAGAATCCCAACTGCCTCTTCCTGTTTGAATTAAACCCCATAACTTCCTTTTAGTAGAAAGTCATCTTTAATCACAGGCATGTTCCAGATATCAGCCTAGCAGCAGAATCCCACACCGCGGTGTAGATTTGCAATTCTCTGACATTCATAAGATCTCGCAGGGTGTGTGCATGTGAGTATGGAATGAGTAGTGTAAAGAAATGCATTTAACGATGCTTGATCATGATCTCTAAAGATAAGCTAACCCAGTTTTACTGGCAAAGAGCTTTAATTTGTCTCTTTTGTTTATGAATGGTAACGAGTTGTGAATGCATTAGGATGCAGTTTATAAGTGAGTGAATAAATCAGTTTGCAGCCTATTAATTGACTGCAGCATAGACAAATACCCAGACATACATAAATTGATCAACGTGTTGGCATTGCTTGCAACCTCCTATGATACTGTTTTGCATAAAAAGGGCAAGAAAGGGGAAAATGTCCATACATTATGAACTTAATTGGCAGTTTGTGGATATTAGAGTAGAAGGTTATTTTTGCTCCTAATGTAGTTCATGTGAATTTGGTGTTTGAGAAAGGTTGATAGGTGAAAGGTTGGGTTAAGGATTGACTTGTAAAAGGTTTAGTACTTTTGGATTGACAGCTCTGGGAGACTGACAGTAGTTGTATGAAGACCCAGACCAGCCCAGACAGTGCTGCTGCCATTTTCTTATTGCTCCATTCTTTACCAGTGGTGCACCTATTCTTCTAACTAAGGTTCATCTGTAGCTCTTGAGATGTATCATGGTTTTTTAAATTAAGTTTACTTACAGGAGTTCTAAGCATAAGAATACAATTATATCAGTGGCTCTCTGTGAGGTGAGGTAAAATTTGGTGTATGGAGCCATTGTTATTACACTTGCAGATCACTTCTTTTTCTGAGTCACCTTTGAAAGAGGACTGAAAGCACTGAATCTTCAGCCAACCCATCATTTTTCTGCAAAACTATACCAGCTGGTTACAGATCTCATAGTGAGCATTTAAATTCAGATGCCAAGGAAGTTCTTTCCTCCAAAGTGCTATGGAACAACAGGCTGCTCTCGAACTCTTTTGATGTGCAGTGTGTGATTTGTTTTTCTGTCTCTCATTCTGTTAAGTGTAGGTTACTTGATGATGTCTGAGGAAGCTAACAAACATGAGTTGGATGCTAATTGTTCAGGGCTATATGTCTTATTCATACATTTTATTTCCAGTCTTGCTTTTCAGAAAGAAAAAAAAAAATAATCTCTGAACCTATTTATGATAATTTTGCTCTTAATAACATGACCTTTAAATTGTATTTCTTGCAGCTTATATTCATGCTGCGTGCAAGTATAATGCAGCAGCTAAAGTCTGTGGTATTTATTTCTCAAGAGAGTTCACAGAATCATTTTGGTTGGAAGAGACCTCTAAGATCATGAAGTCTAACTGCTAACTTGGCACTGCCAGGTCAACACTACGCCATGTCCCTAAGCACCACATTTATATGTCTTTTTTACAAGTCTTTTAAACACCTCCAGGGATGGTGTCTCCTTCGCTTCCCTGAGCAGTCTGTTCCAATATTTTATAACCCTTTCTGTAACGAGCTTTTGCCTGTTATCCTGCCTAAACCTCCCTATGTGCAGCTTGAGGCTGTTTCCTTTTTTCCTGTCTCTTGCTACTTGGAGAACAGATAATCTTCAGAAATAAGATGTCTGAAGAATCACAGAAAAGACCTCAATGAGCAGAAAACAGATTTGGATTGTAACTTTTTTCTGACTTGGAACGAAGTGCCGCAAGGCTATAAACAGTTATGGAGTTACGTAATTGTACAGCTAAATGATTTTCACCCATCTTATTAAGATCACACTTTATGAGTAGCAGATTATCACGTTACCCGTGCAGTTGCAAGTACACATCTAAAAAAGTTATAGTGAGCTTTGTACATTTTTTGAGATACTAAAGACTTTTCATTACAAATGGTATTTACTACTCCAATAATCCACGATGCAAGAAGACGACACAGATAACGGCAAGTACAGTCTACAAAGTTTTATCGTGTCTCACTATATAAGCTTGTTGTTGGCTGATAGCACCCATCACCTCCTCTGTGACAGATTCCTAGGGTTTATCTTTACAAGTAGCCTTCTAATATGGTAAGAAAACTTCATTAATTCAACAAGTCATGTAATTTTGCCCACTGAAGGGCAGCTTTGCTGAGATCAGAGAGAAGCTGCAAAGATGTTCACTATTTAAGATCAGTTTTGTCCTAAAATAATTCTCTTTGCTTTCCTACCTCAGATGAACATCAAAGCGTGGTTGGCTTCGATGGTGTTGTAGTATTATGGTCATACGTGGAGGAAGCCCTGTCTAAATAGTCCTGTAGAATGAGTTTCAAAGGTTCTCAGTATTGTGAGCAGAATTCCTTTAAGAACTTTTGAAAATGCCAATATAAGACCCATAGGACAAGCTGGGAACACCAGGTTAAATGGTGAAAACATAAGAATATGGGGTTATAGCTACACATTGTTTGAAGCAAAGCACGTTTCAAACACAAGCTGGCTTTAGAAACATTGAGGAAGGGCATAAGATAGAGTCCTTGAATATAAATGTTGTGGAAATGGGCTGTTCCAAAGAGGGCATCAGCTGCAGAGCCAGCCTGCTGAAGATGAAAGGGAAAGATTGTTGATAGGGGTGTTCCACGTCATGTTCTAGTGGTTCTGCTGAGACTGCAAGTTTAAACAAGCAATCTGTAAAGTCTTTCTTGGCCCTGCTCTCTTTGATCCACTGAATTTGACTCATTTGTTTAGTAATTCCCAAATGTGATTCAAGTAATGCACATTAACAGGATATTGACTTCTCTTGAGGCAAGCATCAATGTTTATTGAAAGGAGAAATAAATATTGACTGAGGTAAAGCCAAAGTCAATTTTTTCCTCAGAACTATAAACCTTAATGTTCACTGAAATGCCAAGTAAATATACCATGTTCACCATGTAAATCTTGATAACTTCAAGGAGATGCATGTAGCTCAACCATCTCTGTTTACATGTGAAAATATCACTGTTGTAATTCATACTAGTCAAGAAAGCCAACTGTGTCCTGGGCTGCATCAAAAGAAGCAGTGACAGGTGGTCCAAGGGAGTTGATTCTTCCCCTCTGCTCTGCATGAGAGAGACCCCACCTGCTGCAGTACTGCATCCAGTTCTGGAGTCCCCAACACAAGGATATAGAGCTCCTGAAATATGTCCAGAGGAGACCAACTCAAATGATCAGAGGGCTGGAGCGCCTCCCATATGAGAACAGGCTGAGCAAGTTGGGGTTATTCAGCCTGGAGGAGGCTCCCAGGTGACATTCTAGCAGCTTTCCCATATCTACAAGAAAGCTGAGAGGGCTTTTCACACAGGTATGTAGTGAGAGGACAGGGGAAAAGGGTTCCAGACTTGAAGAGGGGAGGTAGAGGTTGGAGATGAGGAAAAAATTCTTTCCTGTGAGGGTGATGAGATGCTGGAACATGTTGCCCAAGGAAGCTGTGGCTGCCCCATCTCTGGCAGTGTCGAAGGCAGGGTGGATGGGGCCTTGAGGAACCTGATCTAGTGAAGGTGTCCCTGCTTCTATGCAGGGGGGTTGGAAATAGATGATCTTTAAGGTCCCTTCCATCCCTGGCCATTCTATGATTCTGTGTGGGAGAAGAACTTGGAAAGGTTTAGGTTGTTTGCCAGTGGAACCTATGAAAATGTGACTTGAGAATTTTTTGCCATTTTGGCCAATTAATTAATAGCATCATGGGCTCTGGAAAAAACCGTTACATTTGCATTCTAAACTAGTGGGGCTTTTTTCTGTGATGGATTTTCTCTTTTAATTCCTAGGAGAGTAACTTACGGCAACTATAAACTTATGCTAATTACAGAAATGGTAATTCATTTGCAATCCAGCTAACCTCGTGCATGGTAAGTACAACTTGTGCATAGATATGTGTATCAGCCCTGAAAGAGTGGTTTTATTAGAAGGCACGTGTTAGTGCGATCTGTAAGTGTGATATAAGTTACTTGTTAAAAAATCTGCTGCGAGGAAGTTGGTTGCTGTATTGCAGTCACTCAAGCCGGTGGTTAAGGACACACTCGCATCCAGTTGAGTACCTGATGAGACGATATCTGTCTAGAAGTAAAAAAACAACAAAATATGTTGACAAAAACTGCTTTCACCCCCCTGAACGCTTATGTCTTTATATCAGATCCTGTTTTGTTGGAATGACTCTTGTCATGAATAAATAAGCAATGATGAGTGAGTGTGAAGGTAGAGACAGCCTGAGAGGAAGCCAGGTGATGACATAAGTGCCATCAAACCCTCTCGCAAGTATATTAATTGATTTTTGTGAAGCACTGCATCCTGTTAAAACTATTATTACTGTCATTAGTATTTGCAAAGAGCTTCGTTAAACTAATCGAGGCCAAGCAGATATTGCACATCTGATCTGTGCTGTTGGTTTTAACATTAATGATTTTCATTATATGTCTGCTGTCTGAGCCAAGTCTATTTACGTCTCCAAGCTCATCCTTGTAGTGGTGGATCTAAAGGACCTTTTTTTTCAGCATTTTTCAGTATACCTGTTGTCTTTATCATCTCTTCACACGATACTGCCCTTGAAAAGGAAGCTGTGGTGAAGGGCTTTCACACTCACCGAGTTAATGAACATACAAGCTTGCTCTGAGTATTGTCCAATTATGTTTGAGTAATATCTGTGATGTCTGAGAGAGAAGATACCATCTGTACTGTTTGTGCTCTCTTTATCTGGTGTGATCTATTGGACTGGCTGTGCACGGTGCTGAGTGTGACACACACAGTCTGTACAGTGAATTTTTCACTGGTCCACCACCACAAAGCCCACTCAGACTTCGGTTCCATCTGCAAACTGAGAAGGCATGTTCAGATGAACTTCATGTTTTGAAATACTGGTGTTTGCTGTTCTCAGGTATGTAACCCTCAGGTAGCACAACATTCAGAACACCACAGCCTGGGAATGAATTAGTGAGACGCTTTGGGCAAAAGTAGACACAGGAGGAGACAGTGTCAGTGGGACTTACAAAGTAAATGAGACACTGAAATGAACTCCCTGAACTACCTGATAAAACCAATCCTTCGGCTGAAAGTTTATTTCAGGGAAGCTGCAGGTTGTATATGTGAAAGTAGTTTAACCTTTAGTTCCAGTTTAAAAACTGATGGAAGAGAAACACAATGCCCTCCCCTTTTATAAAGCTCAAATCAGTTGTTACTGCTTCACAGAGGATGCTGTCACTGAATAGCAGTCTGCTGCCAGGAAAATGCTGAAGCAAGCTGTCTTATATTTTCAAAGCAGGCACTGCTGCCTTTGAAATAATCTTGTACATGTTATATGATGGAATACTAAGTAGAGGACCAATCCTAGATCTTCTGACAACGTTCTGTTATAATGACTTTACTCCTATTATATCAAGTGATTGATGTAGATGTAATCATTGTGGTTGATGGATGTTAGTGTGGCAGGGTGACATCTGATTTCTGTCTGTTTGCATTCTGATTAGCTTCAAGAATAAAGCTGTGCTCGTGGTGAGAAAAAAGTTTGCGGTACCTGTGTAACTAAACTGGTGTCTGACTGACTCTTTTTTTATCCGTGTGGAAGGGTCAGCAATCCTTATTATTCAGACTTTAAAGTGAATTTTAATGCCTGTGAAAGAAGCCAGATTGACAGCCAAAGGAAATAAAGTCCTTTCTCCATCTGCAAAAGAGACATAGTGTAGACAAGAAGGATGTTCCTGTCCAGCTTTAGGGAGTCTTTATTTTTATTTATGGGGGAATAATGTGATGGTCCCAGGTCTGATGAACAGCAGTACCCTCTATTGTGGCTATGTGGGTTTGTATCATAACCTGCCACGTATGGCTGGGCAGGAGTGTGAGGGAAAGTAAAATTTCATTGTCTGTTTCATCTGGGAGAAAACCAGGGGTTGCTGATAGAGTGGCTTTGTGTAGAGATGACAGAGATGAAAAATGTGTGGAATTTCAGTTACTTTCATCTTCCCTTCTGCACCTTCTTTCATCTTAAAGCTCTTGCAGTGCAGGAGTAGTGACTGAACTGTTACTGAGAAGGTAAAGAAAAAATATTTTCTTCTGGATATATAATTCCTGTTATTATTTTATAACTTCAATTACTGTTCTGGCCTATTTCATGTTTTCAGTTGAGTTCAGTTGAGTGTCTTGGTGAGACCTTATGAGCTGGAGAGATGATTTCCCACTCTTGTCTGCTGAAGACTGAATGCTCCTGTGTACTGGAGTGCACTTCCTTCCTAGCAGCTGTGTGGGTGCTGTGTTTCAGCTTTGACTCAAACAACATTTCGGTTGTCACAGTACTTGCATAGCACCAAGGTTTTATCTTTTCCTTGCTCTGCCCAACCCTCTCAGGCTGGGGTTGGCAAGAAGCTGGGTGAGGACACCGGATGGGCAGCTGACCCAGATTGATCAAAGGGATATTCCATCACCTACTGCTCAGCAGTAAAACCTTAGGGGAGTGTTTTTGGGGTGCCTACACATACATGTACCTACTGTGGCTGTCTTAGCTGCTGCTGGGATTGTTTGATAGGCCACGTGGAGTGGAAAGAGGATGAATAATTATGTGAACCTGCTTTACTCACATCCGTTCCTGTTAATGTTATTCAAAGGACTGACAGCATAGTAAAATGACCTCTTGAGATTCATACTCTGGTTCCTGATGTCATTGACATTCAATTGAAAAATGTTTTTAGACTAGTGTTGCAAATCACAAAATGTGGTAATGTTGAGGAGGCAAATTCTGCTCTTTGCTTTTGTATTTAATTTGTCCTTCCCTTTGTTGCGTAAAGCCATGTGATTTCAAATTAATAAAGGAGGGCTGGCCCTTGTGCTGTTGTGATCTATTGAGCTGGCTTCTTCTATAAGCAATGTCTGTTTTATGCTTGGTTTTAGTTACTGTGGTGGGGTTCTGGAGAAAGCAACTGCCCACATATGCTGTCCTGGCTAATGCACAAAGAGCTTTGCAGGCTTCTCTGTCACCAGTGGGAAATTGAACTGGGTTTTTTTGTTGTTTTTGAAAGAGGTGGACATGTTCCACTATAAACTGTTGAGAAAGTTTTGTTAACACCTGTAGAGGGGTCATAGGGTGAAAGCTGGTGGGTTCAGTTTGTCCCCTCTTTTAATCAGTTTCACCCAGACGGCCTCACTTGAAGGCCAGTGAGTCTCCAAAAAGACCAATGAGTCTTCAAAATCCAGGCTCCTGAACAGGATACTTTCAAAGCAGTGCCCATGTTTCATTTGAACCACCACCACTGTTAAATACTGATGACTTAATCTTAATTTGAATTTGTCTAGATTTAATGTCAAGCCCTTTCTTAATGCTGGGTCATCTTTCTTGGAGGAGCTTTTTTGTACTCAATGTATTCTCCCACCAAAGTTCTTACATACTCTAATCGAGTTTCTGCTGCCTTCTGTTTGACAAGCTGAACAGATCAAGCCATTTCACTCACTTTTAAACCATTTTTATCCAAAAGTAATTGAGTAATTCTTTTTATAGGCTACTTTCTTCTTTTTTCTTTTTCTCTTGATACCTCCCTCAGTTTTTCAGTATTCAATTTCAAAGTATCATACAGAGATATTCCATTCCAGCATTGATCACAGGGATCCAACATTTAGAGGTAATATGACCCTTCTGCTCTTCTGTTTGTACTCTTGCTACTGTACAGCCTGCTTTTCTTTTCCTATGGACGTATGACATAAACTATTTGGTTGAGCCTTGCCTTACTCTGTGTACTACAAAGTACAACATCTAAAGCTAAACACTAGTTATGGTTTGTTGTATACCGTCATGGTGAGAGAAATCTGCATGTGTGATTTGGAAAATAGTTGTGAATTTGATGAATGAAATGAACCTCAGAGCTGTTCTGCTTCAGAAGTGGAGTAGATTCTGTAAGTTGAAATAGCGTGTTTTCCGCAGAACATTTTAAAGTTGGGGTTTAAAAAGTTGAAAACTATCTGCCCCTACCCCCTTTTCAGCTTCTTTGCTCTTCTTCATCTTGGTATCTGTTTGAAGTTGCTTTGCTGCTGATGAAGAATGTGATTGCTTCTGAAAATGTTATTGTTCCTTAAGAACAATAAAATTTATGGTGAGTGGGAAAATTTGCCTGGACCTGGAGAGACTGGGAGAATTCTGAAGTCTGAAGATTTTTGAGAGTCCAACTGAAGTTGGATGACTGCTGTAATTTCTGAGAGAAGCAGGAAGTGGTTATAATGGATGCTCTGGACACTTTCATCGCAGTTCAGTGTATGAACAGTGTGGCTGCACTCTGTGTCTGTCTTGTGTGGGGGTTTTTGTCTCTATGTGGTAGGGGAGAGCAAATTAATGTTGCCTTTCTTCTCCAATCTTCATTGCCTGAAGATTCTTAAACCCTCCCTTTATGTCTGATGCTTTAGATAAAAAGCTCTTGGTTGAAATATAGTTGGGCTCTCTAACCCATGAGGTGACCTAGGTGAGATGCATGGGGATCCAGAGAAGGGGGCACACGACTGCTGCACTCCCACAAGTAGCTTATTTAGAATTGCTTCTATTGAGGCTAATGTATTTTGGAAACAGCTATATAAATAGGCAGCAGTGGCTTGGATGTTAGGCCAATATTGTTTGCAATTTGCACAGATATATTGAATATATTCTTGATATTTGATCCATAGTCAAGTACTTGTCTATAATCTTCCTCAATTATTCGTGTGATTAAGTTGTTTGTTTGTTTGTTTGTTTTTAAATGCTTGAGAAACATAACAATGTTACAGGATTTTTTTGTGACCCTTTTTTTCTTCTTATCTCATGGTTCCTCAGCTCTGAAATTCCACTCACTGTGTTTTTCAACTGATACTGATTTGTGGACTTTCCCACCTAGAACTCAGTAATGTGGGGGTTTTTTAGCAAATAATTCACTGACAAAAAATTTTGAGCTGAGCAAGTATTTGCTTTTCAGGTTCATATGCAAAATAATTCTTTGTTCCTATCTCTTGAAAGCTTAAATATTCTGAGGTATTTGAGATCATGCAAGACATTTATTTCTGTTCTGAAGTTTCCTTTGAAAAGATTATTACTTCAAAAATATTTAAGTCAACTTAATGTTGAAATTACTTTTTTGTTGTTTAGGTCCCTGAGAAGATCAAATGAAGCTTTTTAGTTGATCAAGCACCAATTTTAAGAATGAATTATTTATAGAACTTTAATGTAGATGTCACCTAGCCTGTTTGCTTGTCTCTGTGTGTCTAGTGTATAATGGTTGGGAAAATGTATGTTGTTTAAATATGTAGAAATTTTCACGTATGTAGAAATTAAAATGTGATTTGCAGATTTATTTCATGCTGTGTAACACTTGATGTTGGTATCTTATGGAACCTGATTCCTTGCCAGCCTTGTTTTGAAGTAGTTCAAACTACCGGAGGTAATGAGCTTCAGTGACTGTTATTACACGTCACCGCTCTGCTGATACAAAACATGGCACCACCTTAAGGTTTAAGAATGCAAGAAAGGGAGAACTGAAAAAACCCAAATCACTGGAGTCAGCTAGACAAACAGCTTTATGTTGTGTCTGCTGTCTACAGATGGATAAAACCTTTTGCTCTGGGTCTTTGGCGTTACTCCAAAAGGACTCGTTGCTGAATCTTAATCAGAAGAGATTGGTGTTCTCAGAAATGGTTGTGTGTTCTCAGTCTGGTGCCATACCAATTACTGGGCATTTCTAAAGTGTTTCTGTATGAAGCTGCTCTGTAAAACTTCGCCTGTTGCAAGTGCACTGAGAGGAGCACAGGAGAGAAAAAAGGAAAGTCCTGTGGAATTGTAGTTTCTCAGCCTTAATGCATATCTGTTGGAGGTTCTGCCTTTCCTACAAGAGGTAAATAGGGAGTCGTGGGTCCAGCTCTTAGTGGGGAAGAAACAAGAATCTGAAACTTGCTGAACATGCTCAGACTGAAAAATATTACGTTCAGTCGCAGTTTTTTAGGAGAAAGGTAAAGGACTGTGGCAGGGGGATTGGACCAGATGATCTTTCGAGGTTCCTTCCAATCCCTGATGATTCTGTGATTCTGTGGCTGAGCAGCCCTGTCAGCTGAGATGCTGGCAAGGCAGTGCTGTGACATGTGCTCCAGCATTTTAAACAGAGAGCACTGGCATGTTAAAATAAAAAACCACATGGATGAAGAATGAGCCTTTAATTGCAGCATGGTAGGTCCCAGCAGGCAATTGCCCCCCGCCCCACCCATCAGGCCTTGAAGAAGCTGCTGGTGGTAAGTGGCCAGTGTGCTTCAGCTCCGTGATAGGAAGTAGTCCAGACCCACTTTTGAATGCAGAATAAATTGAATTGCATTAAGAACCCTGCTTTTGAGGTAAAATGGGATTACGGCAATAAATTCCACAGCTGAACTGCGATACGCTTTGCTTGTTGCAGGGAGCAGAAAAAAATGCATAAAGTCATGTTGCCTGGGTAGCCTGCACTATAAAACGTGGCACGAAAGCTTCCATTTGCCCATTCACTCATGGACAGCCAGCACAGTACAGTGTTTGGATGGGTCATTCACCAAAGGTTTGTACATTTCCCCCGTTTTCACTAACCCTAGGATGGAAGGCCTTTTCAAATACAGATTGGTTCATGATTTAAAATCTCCCTCTCCTCAATTGCTCATTTTTTCACATGGTTTCTGCTGTGAGGAAACACATTTTTTTTGAAGTGCAGAGAGTTGTCATCACTCCCAAAATGTTCAGAAACAGAAGCAGCTTCCTGAACTGAGGGACTGCGCTCAAAGCCAGTGGATCCCTTGCCATCCTATTGTGTAGTTCAGGTAGAATCATAGAAGAATCATAGAATCATCAGGGATTGGAAGAGACCTCAAAAGATCATCTAGTCTAATCCCCCCACCACAGCAGGCTCATCTGACTGGAGAAGCCATGGAATAAGAGTCACTCAGGGTAGGAAGGAGCCATCATCCAGTTTCAACACCCCCAGCACAGGCCGGGACACCCCACCCTAGGCCAGGCTGACCAGAGCCTCATCCAGCTTGGCCTTAAACACCTCCAGGGACAGGGCCCCAACCACCTCCCTGGGCAACTCATTCCAGGCCTTCACCCCTCTCACAGTGAAGAACGTCCTCCTCACATCCAGTCTAAATCTACCCATCTCCAGCTTTGCTCCATTCCCCCTAAATAGTCCCTCCCCAGCCTTTTTGTAGGCCCCCTTCAGATACTGGAAGGCCACAATTAGGTCATCTCGGAGCCTCCTCTTCTCCAGACTGAAGAGCCCCAATTCTTTCAGTCTGTCCTCAGAGGTACAACCTTCAAGTTTAGCCATACAAAGTCTCAACACTCAGGTGGCCAAGAAGGCAAAGAGGAGCCTGGCCTGCACCAGAAGTTGTGTGATCAGCAAGACTAGGAATGTGATCATCCCCCAGTACTAGTGAGGCCTCATCTTGAGAACTGTGGTAGGTTTGGGGCAGCTTATTACAAGAAGGATATTGAGGCAATGGAGTGGGTCTAAAGATGCTCAGGGAAGTGGCAGAGTCACGTTCTGTGGAGATGTTCAAAATCGTTTAGATGTGGCACTAGGAACCATGTTTTAGTGGGCAGAGTGGTTTTGGGTTGATACTTGGATTTGATGATCTTGAGGATCTCTTCCAACCTTAATGATTCCATGATTCTTTGACTCTGTTTCTAACACTGAGGCTTTCATCATGTTTGGCTACTGGAGGTGATAATTAACACTACACAAGAACTTGCAAATAAGTTTTGAAAGTAACTCGAATGAGCATACCACCTGAGATGTATGGATAAAAAGGGAAATATAAATAAAAAATGTAGTCCGAAGGAGACAGGCAGTTAAGCAGAGAGAATGTAAGTAGTTGGAATTTGTTGTGTTTGTTTTGTGGAGTCGTCAACATATCACAGAGATGTTCTTTACTACAGCAGGAAGCAATACTTTTATATTCCATTGCTGGAATGGTGTTTGGAGCTGACACAAGCCACTTGCTCTGTGACAGAGTGTATGGAAGTTGCTAGATAGAGACTAGTTTTCAATATTTGAGGTTTTTAGGTAATTTTCTTTTGGCTCCAGCTGCTAGGCCCTCCTAATTAAAACATGATCCAGAAGTCTTTTTTAAATGCTGAACAACACAGACAATTTGGAAAGTACAGTATGGCTGCCAGTAGGTAGATTAATCAGAGAGAAAACAGGCAACAGAGAGATGAGCAAAAATTCCAAACTGGTGCAAGGGAGAAAATGCAAAGGAAGAGGATTCAAGTAAAGAAGTGGTTGGGATGACAGGGAGAAGAAAGACTCAGATGTGGGAAAGAAGAAAATAAAATACAGTCTATCAGAAATAGAATCTATGAGTTAGGAACACTTTCAAAGCTCCATGGCCTCCCTTAATCCTCCAGATACACTGCTTTGAAAATATGCCCATTTGATCTGTTCTCTTAAGCGGTTTTTTTGGAACTAAAACATCACTTGACCTCCTAAAAATGAAGCACACTGACATCAGTAATGGTGACCAGGATTTCATCTTCTGTGGGTTGGAACCTGTGTCTTGGCCTTCTAATCTCTTATTCTGGCCATTTCTGTTTGTTGTCTTTCTTGTCTGTCTTGTTTCCATTGCCAACATTTGCCTTTATTTTTTCATTAAAAGTAAATTTTTATCTTTAAAAAAAAAAAAGTAGATAGAGAATTAATATGTTAATGATAGATAATTAATACTGCTTCCTAGATTGAGAGACAATATAGTAAGTTGTTTGTTTCTTAGGTGCTCCTGTACCAATATCCTTTCCGTTCTGATCTGCACTACCTTACATCAGATCTTTTTCTCTTTCAAGTTGAGCTTCCTTGGAGAAATGATGCTGTGCTGTGCCAAACACTGCTGCTGTATCAATTAGTGTCTCAGAAAAGAAAAATCTAAGAATAGAAAGCTCATTGAAGAAAGGTACTTAAATGGGATTAGAAAGTCAGTGTGAAAGGAGAGACAATCTGATTCAAGCCAAGATTCCCCTTAGTGTTGATATCAAAAGATTTAATATCTTAAATGTGTTTTAAAATAATGAGTTTGTTAACATCTGAATGTCTATTGGGTTTAATTTTGGGAAAGGTCTCTGATCATTGCGTAGTTTTGCATATTACTTGTGCAATAATTTCCAGACGTCGCAGTCAGTGGTAGCTCTGCCTGAGTAGAAGCTGCTCGTTTGGTCCCCCGTGATTCATTGATAAGGGTATTGCTTCTGACGTGAGATTCAGCTAAGGGTAACAGACAATAACATGGCTGATTACTAAAGTAGAAGATGTAAATTCTTTCACATTTCTATGCATTAAAAAGACTTAGAATTCCTGAATTTTAATATAAAATACAATGAAGTGTATCAAATAAGATTCCCCTATCTTGCTTTGTAATAATAAATTGCAGCGTGCACATTCATAGGGTGAAAAATGGCTTTAAAGAACCTTTGCCTACTACAGTTGAGAAAGATATGTAACCAGAATCTCATTAAACACTTTCACATTATGTATGCGTGACTGCATGGTCCTCTTTCAGGTCATTGTGTCCACACTTGCATGGTCTTATAAAAACCAGTTGGTCCCACAGAAGCTGACTGGGTCTAGATCAGTGAAATAACTGCTATGTCTACTTACAACATTGGTTATCAGCTATAACGACAGCAGAGACAAACATCTCATCTGGGGATCCTGGAGCGCGTTTTCTACGGCACTTCGTGCTATGGAGCACGCTTCACCACTTTCTCTCCTCCCAGGTCTCCCCAGCATCCCTTGTGGAGCTGTGCTGAGAGTTCAGCCTCTCAGAGCTGGGATGTGTTCCAGTCTGTGACGCGATTTCAAGGAATTTAGCCTTTTTATGCAAGCTTGTCCTAAAGAGCAATTGACAGCTCTGTCTGAAAAAGGTGCTTTTTCCAAATCTCAGCGCTCCCTTCATAATATGTGTAGGGAAGGGGAAAGAGAGAAGATGGGTAAATGGATGCAGCCAGCGTTGTGGATGGAGTCTGTTAGCTCTTAGGTGAACAAACCATGGCAATGGCTGGCCTACTGTCACCAGAATACACTGTAGAACAAAGTACAGTACTTGGGCATCATAGAGCAGTTTGAGCTGGAAGACACCTTCAGGATCATGGAGTCCAACCTTTTCCTAGCTGTATCATCATCACTAAACCATGTTTTAGCAGAGGAAGGTTGCCACCAAGTAAAAAGCGTTAGAACCTCTGCTGTATCCAGCATTACCTTCTTGTCACAAGGGAGAAAAGAAAATGAAGACCTGGATTTTGTTCCTGTTGAAAATGCAACTCAAACAGAATAACCAACTTTTTTAAGTTGAGTTTGGAATTCAAAGTGTCACTATCCCCAAAGACGCACAGTGCTTTAGGTCGCACCCCAACAAATGACGTTAGTGTAACCAAAACAAAATCTTTTAAGTTGAAAACATTGTCCAAATGTTGTCTTTAGCAAAGGTAATTGTGAGTACTTGAGCTTTTTAGTTGCTCAGAAGTAATTCCTGACTTTAATTTTGTCTCCTAACGTAAAATTTTAAGAATCTTCTGCTGCTAGAAAAGAGAGGAATTGGTGCTTTGAGCTTGTAGCTTCCATAATTGGGGAGTTCTGGGATCTCTGCTGCCAGCTGCTGTTCTTGCTCCCTGAAAATACATGTGGTCCAGTTTAAAACAAAATAATTTTAAAACCCCTCGTCCCACCAAAACCAAATGACAAACAGCAGAGGTTGCTGTACAAATAATAAAATAAGTGACACCCTTCCCTTTTTTCATGAAACAGTTGTTATTTTAAAATAATTTACTGCATTTTTACCCTGCAGGTAACCTTTTAGCATGAGAAATCCAGCAGCCAGTATGGGGAATGCACTAAAATGCACAGAACTTGTAGGTGGTGATGGACGCTCAAACCGTCGTGTTCTCGTGGAAGGATGAATTAGTTATGAGCTCCCTAGCTACAGATTTTTCTGGGTGAGCACTTAACTTGTGTTGATGCCTCCTTTTTATTAAATGCTTACTCTTGCATGTATTTATTTGTGTGGGTGATTGCTGTGATTATTCACTAGCTCCACAAGGACCTTTTTTTGTTGTTGTTCTTGAATGTATTTGGAGGTGGTAAAGTAGAACTATGGCTTGACTGTACATATGTAAACCTGCCCGAGTGCAGTGATCTTCATTCCAGCGTTAAATGTTCCCAGTCTTTCCCTTTTGATTCAGCCTACAAACGATTTTATCCAAATGACTTAGTCCTTTATGTACTTAGAGGCAAAGGCGAGGAGACTTACTGTCTTGAGTGATCTACAAATGCAGGGCCGTTGTTTTTAACAGAACATTAGCTGTCTTGAGCGCTCAGATGACATCCGAAGGGTATTTTGATGTCCAATAGATGGCAGCAAAGCTCTTCAAGAGACCGACCACCAGGCGTTTAACGACTCAGGGTTCATGTAAATTATTTCAGCAGAAAGTTATTATCTGAGTAAACGTTGTTCTGCTGCCTTTTTTCTACCTATTTTTTTTCCTTTAAAACAGAAAGGAAGAAGCTGTGGATGAGATAGAAGTTAGGATTATATTTTATGACCAAATAAATACCAGGGAAAAAAGGATTTCTTAAAGAATTTGTATACACAGGCATATTTCTCAGTCCCCAATATATTAATTTCAGCTAACAACATTAAAACCATCTTTTTATCTGACAGAGCCTGCATTCTGTTCATAGAATAGCAAGCAAACATCAAGGCTAGCATATTGCTTGTGAGGGTAAAACCAATCTGAAAATAAATGAGCACTTCTATATCGCAAGCCCTAAAGGCTATTGTGGGAAAGGTATTTAGAAGGACAGATTTGTCTGTGACCTACTTGAAGAAATGTGCATTGTTCTTACTGTATTGCTTCTCTCTGAATTTTAGTCAGAGAAGTAAGGGTCTGAGAGTATATGATCATTTGTGGCCTTGTCAAAGGGTTAATTACTTAAACAAGATCACATAGGATCCTATGCTCTCAGTGAACTATCTAAATGCTCATCAGCGTGATTAGCTTTGACTTTTGGGGTGGGAGGGGCAGGATGATGGGGGCCAAGAACAAAAACCACAAAGACTTTTATAGCGTCATTCCTGGGCTTCAGCTTTTCAGAGTTGCCTCTCACAGTGAGGAGGCACACATGAGAGAGAGAAATCTTGGAGGGAAAGGAGAGAAGGATTCATGAAGGGCACTTGAGGTTGGCAGTAGCTGGAAGGTCTCTGCTGAGATGCAGCTTGAGTTAGACAAGAAGGCAATCAGAGCAGGGGAAGCACAGCTCGTAGTGAACAAGTAAATTCTTCCAGTCTTGATTTTTTTCAGTGCTTTGGGGTACAGAGTAGCACACTCTTAGTAGGAAATGGAGATCTGCTTGTCTTAGCTTCGGGCTTAGTTCCCAATGTACTAATTTACACCATACATAAAATCCTCATTTTCTATCAGAGTCTGATTTTTGCTTTAACTCATTTTTTGAGTTTGAGGAGGGAAGAGCTGTCAAATTGCTGTTATTTGTGTTGAACTTCTACTGTTTATACTATCTTGATGGGCAGAGCAGAGCAAATCTCTTTATTCCAGACCTCGATGCTCCTCTGACCTCCTTTTTCATTTGCTGTGCAAAGAATCTGTTAACTGTAACACAGGAGCTTTTTCTTTATTGCTCCTAATTGGGAGATTTGAATATTGGTGTATGACTGGCAATTGCTAGTGGAAAAAACATTGCCTGGCTGTAAACTGACTGCAAAGATTGATGCATGGAACAATAAATTGGGCAGAAAATTTTCTCCCTCAGCCTTACAGCATCTGGATTTGTCAGCCTTTCCATTCGGGAGGGAGGTACACGTACTCCCTCATTGCCTTTAACCAGAAATTCATCTTGACGGCAGTTTTTTTGTTGTGAAACTTCTGTTGAGATAAATATATCCATGAGAGGCTCCTTCGGCTGGCCAGCATTTTTCAGTGGGATTTCTTTTCTGCATGAGTAAAGACTTAGGTTGCCCTTTTTCCTTTCTTGTAGCATATCAGATTTGCAGGATTTTTTTTTTCCTTTTTGAAGTTAGTTATTCAAAAGCTTATAATTTCTTTTAAATATGAAGATGTATTCTAGCTCTACAGCTGGTGCCTGTGCTGTGCTTTGTATTTTTACTGAGCAGTCTCCTAAAATGTGGTTTGTATATTAATTCAATTGATATTCCTGAGAGGGAAGCTTTGATATCTCTGAAACATTAGAAAAGAGGGATTAAAATAGCAAGAAGATGAGATTTGTCTCATTTATCTGTCTGTTATCAGGGTGTGTCTCATTTGTGTGTTGCTTTATATGACCATCTATTGCTACTTGTTGATGTTCTTAGGTAGTAGACATTTATTAAAAAATAGCATCCAGTTTCCATTGTTTGATGTTGAAAAGTATGATCCAGTGGAAGACAAACCTGCACTTTTTACTTCCTCTTTTTATTTTAGGGTTGCATTTCTTTTCTCCACCTGCCTCTTAGAGTAACCAGTGTGAGGGTAACCAGTGAAGGCAGCTAGGATGTGATGTTCTTGGTCTGATACAGAACATCGTATGGTGATGATCCAGCAGAATGTTGTTCTTGGTTGGTCCTTGGGAAGGCATGGAATCTACGACTCTGGAAGGGTTGTATCAGAGCAATGTTTTGGTTCTGTTTTGTGTGCTTCATGGGAAGATGCCTTTTCCCTGCCCTGAGAGAGCAGCCCGTTCTGTAACGTTCCTGATGGCTTGGTGAAGTGGTGGAATTTCAGTGGTCTAAGCTTTGAAGCAAACTTGTAAATGAGTTAGATTGGGATAGTCCATGTTTCTTTCTCCTTGATGAGGTATTAGCGAAGCCCTTCTGGTTGTGGTGGTTTATAAAAGAACATAAAACTGGCAAAGACTCCTGCAGTCATTTTCTTTCATGCTGATAAATGAGAATACTGTTGTGCCCTTCCTTTCTCTGTGGGTTTCGGATGTACTTGGTATCCTGAGAAGTACCATGGGGCTTGGTGCTGAAGGGGAGCAATTCTGTTTGGCAGAAAAATCCTGAGCTGATCAACACTGGCTGTAGTTCATGCTGTCTTCTGACATTCCCTGTAACTTTTTTTGTGTGGAGACCTCTGTGCTGTATTTGTGTGTTGAATCGATTTAAGCTTTTAATACTATTTAACTGTGGTGCATGGGCAGCAATGGATGAATGGTTGTTTGAAGTTAATTTACCTCCTGGGAAATGTCCTTTTTTAGAATGTAACCCTACATTTCTTAGTAAAAAAAAATCTATTTAGGGGATGAAGGGTTTTCCTTTTTTTGGAGGGGAGGTTTGGAAAAAACCAGAATCAACCCCTTACAGACAATGCTAAAATATTTCTTGTTTAATGAGTGTCTTCCCAGAAATGCTGATAAAGACTATTATTCCAAAAAACCCCCAAGAAATTTAAGAAAAGCCTCTCATGTTAGTTAAGCTGAATTTGCCCAAATTTCAGTGTGTGTCTCTTTATCCTACACAGCTAGTTATCATTGTATTACTTTTTGAGTCTGGAAGTCCCTGCAGAGTCATAGTCATATCCATGAAACACAATAGATGGCCTTCTAGGCTAACATATCTGAATGTTCCAGCTTCTAAAGTTAGCTTTAAACGTAGATGTAAGAATGCGAAACATTCTTAAACTGTTCCTCCTTGCCTGTATCTTCATAAAGTGATTTCTGGTGTCTGATAATCACAGGGAATAAGGAGGGGATTTGAACAGAAAGAACATTGTCAAAATATGTCTCGAAGTGTTTACTGCAGTAATTCTAGAACTGATAAAGAATGTGATGAAGAAAACCTTCATAAAGGTGTCATATGTTATAAAGGTGTCATATCCCCCTTTAGGGGATCTGGAAACGGAGGAGTTGATATCCCTAGGATGGAGATTAGACAACATGCTAATAAATAATACACTTAGGGGAACGTGTCTTTAACGGATGCTGGATTAATTAAAGGTACTTTGTGTAAGCCTTTTTTTCCCCTAAAACATATCAATTCTGAATGTAGCCAGCTCATAAGCCTTGTGATTGTGGTTTGCTGTTTAACTGTTTGTTAGTGCCTGCAAGAACTGTATGCACTTAAAAGTAAATTTATATCCTATTTAACATCTTATAAGCCCTTGTGCCTTAATCTCTGTTTTTCACAGTACTTCAGGTAAATGAAAACCACAACTAAACTTCAAATTAAAAAAGGAATGCTCTGAAGCTGTATTCCAAGGTTTGTCCTTTCCAAACACAGCTTCAGCTCATCACAAGCATTAACATGTAATAGATTGATTTTTGATTTAATGAATAATTTGCTTGAACAAAACTAATCGTAAACTATTGTGTTCTCCATGATAACTTATCATCATCACTAAACCATCTCCCTCAAAGCAACATCTACAGTTCCATTCAACACCTCCAGGAATGGGGACTCAAACCGTCCTGCCTGACAGTCCTTTCAGTCAAGAAATTCCTCCTGACATCCAACCTGAACCTCCCCTAGACACAGCTTAAGGCCATTTCCCCTTGTTTCCCCTCACTAGGAATAACAGACTGATCCTCACCTCACTGCAGCCTCCTTTGAAGCTCATGAAGATCTTGACCTTCCAAGCCTAGTAGGAGATTTCCAATTTGAAAGCTGTTGACTTTATAACTATATATATATGTACACATATATATATAAAAAAATATAATACATTTTAGCAGCAGATAATTGATATTGAAGTAGTTTTGTTCTATCAGTTGTATCCAAATGTAGTCTTGACTGCTAGCTGCAATTGTTAGATGTCAGCAGAACTTAAAGCCTGCGAGAGGGGAAGAAGTTTAATGGTTCTTGACAATTCTGTCACAGTTTGGCTTTCTGGGATGATGGTAATGCTGTCTAGGTCACTTTATCATCCTCATCTTGAAAAATATCTTGGTTAGGCTAGGACAGCTAGTAATGGTGTCCAACTCCTGAACCAACAGTTGAGTGCAAGAGTTGTGTTTTGGTTGCTGCTTTTCCAGTGTGTTCCATCAAGCTGATGCCCTCTGATGGGAGAGTATTTTGGGAATTAAACTCCAAACTCTACATGCAGTCTGTTTGCAGATTGGTGATCCAGATGCTGTAGTAATGTGTAAATTATCTATAAAATTGCTACAGACAGCTTTGTAGATCTGCAGAGGATGAATCCTAGGGGTCCTTCCAGATTTATGTAACCAGTGGATCATATGTTTTTTTCAGTTTTTGGGAGTCAGATCAAGTTCACTTAGAGGAGTCCTTAGATGGTGCAATAGACAGAAGCTGCAGAACCCTTGACATCAGTGTTAAAAGCTTTTATCTTGGTTGCATAAACAAAAGGCTGTCAGCTTCTAGTGATATCAGACAGCAGAGTGCTACCTACCAAACCTGAATATGAAATCAAGCTCCAGGTTTGGTCCTTTTTGAGTCTATTAGTTGTCATTGGCTTTCATACTAGTCAAGACTTTTCTCCTCTGATATTTATGGAGTAGAAATGTTTTCTAAACGAGCTTATTGAACGTGTGTTCATGTTCAGTGCTACTTGGCAGGTATTCTTTCAAGCTTATAGTAGTATTTACTTACCAAAAGTAATGAAGAACTCATGCCCATATGTACATTCGCAGGGAGAAAATCAATGGTTAGTTCCCTGTTAAGCATCTGTCATCTTGCTGCAGCAGGGAAGGCAAAATCATTACCTTCCTCCTATATCCCAAAATATAGGGGTCTTTTGATTAACTTGAGCTGATTTAATCTAAAGATTTTCAAACCTAAAAAATTCAGTGGTTCTATGATTTTTCTTTCATTGCTTAATTGACATTTGACTTTTTTTTTCCTTTCACTCTATGTTCAGTTCCTGTTCCTGCCAAGTCTGCTCTCAGGAATAAAATTCTTTTTTAATTTTGATTTTATATGGTGCTTCCACCATCACTTCAGTGCAGGAAGAAAGCATTGTTTTCCTCTTCATGTGGAATAACACCACTATGATTAAAAAATAATAATAAAGTATCCAGTACCATGTGCCCTTTGGAAGATTAAAGACTCCTTGTGCTTGTGGAATAAGCACGAATTAAGCTGTTGTTGTAATTCTGGATCCCTTCATTATCTTATATGCCTTTGCAATGGTATTTTTAATCTTTTTAAGCTCTTGGCCTCAGTTACACCTTGTGAAAAAGATTTCCAAAAGCTAATTGTATTTATGTTGATAAGCCCTTTCTTTTAATATTCTCTGCGAGCTCCACTGCATGTACCCTTCTGGTGTGCCGAGGTTTGCAACTGGTTTGTTTAAACCCATTTGCTGATTTGCTTTCTTTTGTGTGTGTTCTCCAGTATATGAACAGGTCCTGTGTCTCATGGTGTGGTGATTGTTTTCCTGCCTGGTTAATTCTAACAGTTCTCCATGTCCGGATCTGGTTTGTTTATTCATTCTAAACGTTCCCAGGTGGTCATAGAATCATTGACTCATTAGGGATTGGAAGGGACCTCAAAAGATCATCTAGTCCAATCGCCCTGACACAGCAGGATCACCTAGACCAAGTCACACAGGAACACATCCAGGCAGGTCTTAAACATCTCCACAGAAGGAGACTCCACAACCTCCCTGGGCAGCCTGTTCCAGTGCTCTGTCACCCTCTCTGTGAAGAAGTTCCTTCTCAGATTGATGTGGAACCTCCTGTGCTCCAGCTGACAACCATTGCCTCTGGTCCTATCACTAGACGACATTGAGAAGAGCCTGGCTCCATCCTCCTGACACCCATCAGTCACAGACAGGATGTTTCTCGAAACAGGTGTGCTGGGTTTTCATTTTCTTTTGGTTTTGTTTTTTAATTGTGCTATGCTCCTTTTTTTCTGGAAGAGAGTTTTCTGAGTAACACAGGGCATTGCAGAGTAGCCACCATTTGTTCCTCTGTCATGATGGGCAGACAGCAGGATTCTTAAGCATTTTGTTATTTAATCAGTTTGAAGTGATTCTTTTCCATACTTAGAGTATGATGAAATTCAAGGAAAGGTGTATGTGTAATTTATTCCAGTTGCTCTCTCACGTAGAGAGCACCTCCTCCACCCCGCCGTGCTGACCTGTCCCTCCTGAAAAGGACGTAGCTGTCCATGATTCTATGAGTCCATGTAATTTAATTTTTATACTGCTGGATGTTATATATGAACTTGGACAAAATTGTTTAATATAGAACATCTTTATTAATCAAGACATTGATTTTTGTGTTGCTTTTTTTCAAATTAACAGGCAAAATTCCAGCACGTTAGATACCAGCTTTTTTTGAAACCTGCAGTCAGTTTGAAACCACAGATGGTTAGTTACACAGACACTGTGGCTCTGTGTTTGCTAGGCTGCTTCTTTCACCTTCCTCTTGTGTATGCATGTCTTTAAGCTAGTATAGCTCTTAGGTGATTTTTTGTTCCCCATCAAACTCGTGATCGTTTTTAGTATTATTCAGAAATGCTTGAAGTGCACAATTAACTAACCTGTCTAATTTGGAAAATTAGTCTGCTATTCTAGGCTCTGAGAACTACGGTTACATTTTAGTATGAAAAAATCTACTAATTTTCATTCCTTCACAATTTTCTTTCCTCTCGGTAGTTTTCTACTTTTAGTAGGGTATTATTCTTCTGAATACACTAACAATGAATGTTATTCCCTGGTCATGGCAAACCTTCAATTAACAGACTTGGATGCAGCATGTATCATCATCGCATTATCAAGCCATCCTTCTCTTCATTGGCTTTTCAAGTTAGTTATTTTTTGTTGCAAGATGTTCTATACTCAATTAGTATTCTTTATGGACTGAAACTACCAGGGGAAGGTTAGGTTGGGTGTTAGGAAGCCCTTCCTCATCGAAGGGTGTTCAGACACTGGACTGGACTGCCGAGGGCAGTGGTGGAGTCCCCATCCCTGGAGGTGTTGAAAGACAGCCTGACTGTGGCCTTTAGTGCCCTGGTCTGGCTGATGTGGCGATGTTAGCTCATGGGCTGGGCTTGATGATTCTAGAGATCTTTTCCAGCCTCGATAATTCTGTGATTCTATGGAGATACCCCATATATTGTAACAACACAATTAGGTGCTGACAGTACTGTACAAGGGTTATAAAATGATACTACTACTTATTGTAAAATGCTAAGTACTTGTATTTAAGAGTAAAGTACTTTTATTTTAAAAAGGCAAAGTGTTTTGTAGTTTGCTTTGCCATCTCTTCCAAGTAGGCAGCCTGTATCTTTGCTGACAGATTCCACCTTCAAAAATGATGCCCTGTTTTTTGTAACAGCTGTCCCAAACCGCTCGCAGACATCTTGAAGGTGCATCCTGGTGAATGCATTATAGTCTGGTGGATCCAGGGAAGAATTTAGCTTGTGAGTGGTGATGTTTGCCTGTACCACAAAGTTTGTCACAGCTTAATCTAGTTGTTTTCAGACTGCTAGTTAGCAAATCATGGCATTTATCAGTTGTCAAGCATTTGCCTAGTGTGGCTGTGATGACTTTTTTCTTTGACTCTCAGATGTCTTCCTCAAGACGTTCCTTTCTGTTTGCGTATCTGTGTAACACAGTCATTTACTGAAATGGCTTTTACGCATATTTACCTTGGAGGTTTGCTATTGTTGTGTTTGGGTTTTTTCCCTCTCCCACATTAAAATCACGACGTTACTCAAAATGTTCAAATATTCCATTATAGAAAATAATGTTGAAGGTGAAAGATTTTGGCAGAGACTGCAATAGTTTTATGAGGACATAACCAAGTGGAAAGATGCTGGCAAAGCAGTGGATGATGTCCTTGAATTCATGCTTGAATGCATTTGACACAGTCTCCCAGGGCATCCTTGCAGCCAGACTGAGGCAGTGTGGTCTGGACAATAGGGTAGTGAGGCAGATTGTGAACCAGCTGCAGAACAGAAGCCAGAGAGTAGTGGTCGATGGGACATTGGAGGCCTGGAGATGGGTACATTTAGAACAGATGTGAGGAGCAAGTTCTTCACCGTGAGAGTGGTGAGAGCCTGGAATGGGTTGCCTAGTGATGGGGCCCCATACCTGGAGGTGTTTAAGGCCAGGCTGGATGGGGCTCTGGCCAGCCTTGTCTAGGGCGCGGTGTCCCTGCCTGTTGGAACTGGATGATGTTTCCCTCCAACCCTGAGTGATTCTGATTCCATGTCTTCTCCAGTGAGGTGATCCTGCTGTGGCAGGGAGATTGGACTAGACGGTCTTTCGAGGTCCCTTCTAATCCCTGATGATTCTATGTTTCTATGATTCTGTATCTAGTGGAGTCCCCCAACGGTCAGTACTGGGACCAGTCCTATTCAATCTATTCATTGATGACTTGGATGAGAGATTAGGATGCACTGTCAGCAAGTTTGCTGATGACACAAAGCTGGGAGGAGTGGCTAACACTCCTGCGGACTGTGCTGCCATTCAGCAGGACCTGGACAGTCTGGAGAGCTGGGCAGGGAGAAATTTAATTAAGTATAACAAGGGCAAATGTAGAGTCTTGCATCTGGGCAAGAGCAACCCCAGGTACCAGTACAAGTTGGGGACTGACCTGTTGGAGAGTAGTGTAGGAGAAAGGGACCTGGGGATCCTGGTAGACATCAGGATGACCATGAAGGCCAACAGCATCCTGGGGTGGGTCAGAATGGTGATGGTTAGCAGATCAAGAGAGGTTCTCCTCCCTCTCTCCCTCTCTCTCTCTCTCTCTCTCTCTCTCACTGCTCTGTCTCCTCTGCTCTGGTGAGACCACGTTTAGAATATTGTGTCCAGTTCTGGGTACCTCAGCTCAAGAAGGCCACAAAACTGCTGGAGAGATTCCAGCACAGAGCCTCAAAGACAATGAAGGAAATAGAAAGGAAATAGAACACCTCCCTTATGAGGAAAAGCTGAGGGAGCTGGGTCCTTTCAGCTTAGAGAAAAGGAGACTGAGGGTTGATGCTATTCAAGCTTATAAATATGTGAAGGGTGGGGTGTCAGGAGGATGGAGCCAGGTTCCATTTAGTAGCATCCAAGGGGCAATGGATGTAAGCTGGAACATAGGAGGTTCAATATAAATATGAGAGGGAACCTCTTCACAGTAAGGGTGATGGTGAGCTGGGAGGGGCTGCTCAAGGGGGTTGTGGAGTCTCCTTCTCTGGAGACACTTAAAATCTACCTGGATATGTTCTTGTATGACTTGATGTGGGTGATCCTGCTGTGGCTGGGGGGATTGGACTAGATGATCTTTCGAGGTCCCTTCCAATCTCTAACGTTCTATGATTAATTTTTTTGCCCTAGGGATTTAGTGTAGCGTGGTTTTATTTGTTCTTAATAAACTTATGAGATGAGTAAGTCTCAAGAATATTTTGCTTTCCCTCCCAACGTTTCCTGTATGATGCATTCTTTTCCACTTGAGTTGTTGGCAGTAGAGCCATCGTTTGAGTTAAAAGAGGAGGTAATGTGTGGGATGAAGTCATAAACACACTGAAGGGAACCCTGCATTATAATACTTTATTTATTAGTTCTTAAAACTGAGTGCAAATTTTCAAACAAAGTTTTACTGTTGTTCCTTTCTCTCCTCCCAAGAAAATCCAAGTGGGAAACCAAAACACTTGAGAAGATCTTTTTTGTAAGTGCTCATTCACTTAATAGTGCCTCCTCTCTCACTCAAACAGTTTGCTTTTCCTAATAGCCTGCTCTGCGAGTTACCAGAGGTTAAACACAATAGCCGTGAAGATCCTCGCAGAACGTTACTTATGCTTAGAAATATCAGCAGTAGTTTCTTCTTAAATTTGCATTTACTGACGGAGCTGTAACTTGTTGTAAATTGCAGAGCTCTGAAAAAAAAACAGGTTAAAAACACCAGCAATCTGCCCAAGATGAAATTTCAGTAAGAACCATCTGAGACATCTTTAGCAAATGGAGTACTTACATGTATTATGTTTATTGTCGGCTAATAGGCACTTTCTTCCTTGCTAATTGGTGTTTTTCAATTAAAACAATTACTGAATCAAATATATGAATATTAATATCACATTTAAATGAGTATTTTATTATACAGAAGTCTAGAAATTCACAGTTGATTTTTTCCCAATACAAACCTTTATCTTCATCCCCCAAGTGTGTGCACTACAGTGAAAGACTAGACTTTACAATTACGCCGCGCAAATTACATACTAGTGCACTTAGAGTGTGAGTGGACGTAAATATTGTTTTAAAGTAAAAAGACAGGAATTGTATTTAAAAGAGCGATAACAAAATAACAAAACTCTGCTGCCTGCTTTCATGTACAATCAAGAATCACAGTGGTAAAAAAAAAGCAACAGATTTAACTCTTGAACATCAAATAGAAAGTAGACATTTCTACGTCAATAAGATGTGGAGTTTCCTTTGTCTGTTTGTAGTCACAGAATGTTACAGGTTGGAAGGACCTTGGAAGATCATCTAAATCCAACCCCCCCACTGGAGCAGGGTAAGCCTACATATTGTCTCAAAATGTCCCACATGACCCCAGGATTTCAGAGTCCCATGCTCTACCCACTGAGCCAACAGGGTGCCTGTAGGAGGGAATTGTCTCTCTTTGCTTATGCTAACAAGTATTTATGAGCACAGATACTCCCCTTTGGGAGTCCAGAATTGTTGTACTTGTGGTTGGACTCAATGATCCCAACTGAATAGAATCTGAATGATTCTATGACTTTGTGCAAAGAAGTCATGATGAAGTGAAGCTATGTGAAAGTCTTTTGACTGGAAGATGATAACTTCTTTCTTTTAGTGATTGATTTGCATTGATATGTAATTTCTAAAATGAATTTAACATAACAATTGTGGTAGGTTATGATAAACTTCTGTAACTAGTATGATATGATGCTTTCTAAAGTTAGAGAGATGTTCCCAGATGATGAACTTCAGCTTTTATTGTGATTATGCATTGGTAAGCCTAAGGTCAGCATTAATATGTTGGGGACATTCTGCAAGGATTTCCGTTTCATCTGCCTCATGTTGAGAGCAGGCTACTACAGGATTGATAGTGTTTGTCCCTCAGTCAGTGGCAAAGCTGCTTTATATTTTGGTGGGAACTCTCATAGGAGAGAAATCAGTACTTGTGTGCAGCGTCAGGCAAATCTGAGGCAGCTCTGACCCTGTCAGTCTCCCACAGCATCCTCGCAGCCAAACTGAGGCAGTGTGATAGTAGGGTGGATTGTGAACTGGCTACAGGGTAGAAATCAGAGAGTGATGGTCAATGGGACAGAGTCTGGTTGGAGGCCTGTATCTAGTGGGGAGCCCCAGAGATCAGTGCTGGGACCAGTCCTGTTCAATCTATTCACTGATGACTTGGATGAGGGATTGGCATGCACTGTCAGCAAGTTTGCTGATGACACAAAGCTGGGTGGTGTCGCCGATAGCCCTGCAGACTGTGCTGCCATTCAGTGAGATCTGGACAGGCTGGAGAACTGGGCAGAGAGAAATCTAATGAGGTATAACAAGGGTACGTGTAGAGTCTTGCATCTGGGCAAGAGCAACCCCAGGTACCAGTATAGGTTGGGGACTGACAGGTTGGAGAGTAGTGAAGGAGAGAGGGACCTCGGGGTCCTGCTGGACAGCAGGATGACTATGAGCCTGCAGTGTGCTCTTGTGGCCGGGAGGCCAACAGCATCTTGGGGTGGATCAGAAGGGGGGTGGTTAGCAGATCAAGACAGGTGGTTCTCCCCCTCTACTCTGCCCTGGTGAGACCACATCTGGAGTATCCTGTCCAGTTGTGGGTGCCTCAGTTCAAGAGGGATGTGGAGCTGCTGGAGAGAGTCCAGCGTAGGGCAATGAGGATGAAGGAGGTGGAGCACCTCCCCTATGAGGAGACACTGAGGGAGCTGGGTCTCTTGAGCTTGGAGAAGAGGAGACTGAGGGATGACCTCATTAATGTCTATAAGAATGTGAAGGGTGGGTGTCAGGAGGATGGAGCCTGGCTCTTCTCACTGTCATCTAGTGATAGTATGAGGGGCAATGATTGTAAGCTAGAACATAGAAGGTTCCACATCAATATGAGAAGGAACTTCTCAGCAGTGAGGGTGATGGAGCACTGAAAGGGGCTGCCCAGGGAGGTTGTGGAATCTCCTTCTGTGGAGATGTTTAAAACCTGCCTGGATGTGTTCCTGTGTGACCTGTTCTAGGCGATCCTGCTCTGTCAGGGGGACTGGACTAGATGATCTTTCGAGGTCCCTTCCAATCCTTAAAGATTCTGTGATTCTGTCTAAATACTTGGGGGGGGTGGGGTGGTGGATCAAGCCAACAGAGAAGCCTTGGAGGAGAAAAGTGTTGTGTTTGCACCCTCGCAGATCAGTCTCCAGAACTCCCCGGCTCTGTTTGTCTGCTTGCCATGGACAGCTCTACACTGAGCACGGATTTGGATCTGGGAAAGCCTCACAAGGCTATTGGCCAAATGAGAGCTGACTATGGGAAAAGTACAATGTCACATTACACACCATTTAAAAGCAGAACTTACTTTACAGTTTTTAAATTAAAAATTCTAAATTGTGCTCAGTGAATTGCAGGATTAACAATGATGACAGAATATGGCCCTTCCAAGTAGTCCTTTTTCCTTGAGGCAAAGAGAAATCTGTGAATGCAGACATCTGCAGCGAGATTGAGCAGAAGTTTCAACCCAAAGACATATTTTATGACTGTGTCACCACACAAATGGAAGCCCCAAGTCAGCCCTCACTTGAATGCTGCAACACAGTAAGAACTGCACTTTAAGCTTAGTTTTGTCTGAGGGTGAGCATTTTTAAAACTACAACATGGCAGGTTTAAAACTTCCAGATGAGGGAGAGGACCACTGATCTGCTGAGGAGAACAGTTGCAGTTCTAGTTACTCTGGCTACAGAGGTCCATAGTTAAAAAACCCCATGGCATCTGCCCTAGTTTGAGTTAGAACAGAACTAGTTATGTTTAGTGACCTTACTTGTCAGCTCAGTCTCTCTTAACTGCTAGAATGTTCTATTAACTGTCTGCAATTAAAGGGATGTTTGTGCACATGGACAGTGGCTGCTTCCACAACCAATAACGACTGATGTTTACAATTACAGCTGAGCATGATGTGCAGAAAGGCTTTTGCTCAGACACTCTCCCGTGAGAGCCAAGGTCACTGCTCTTCTTGTGTGCCAGGCTGGGATGCACTGAGTGAGAGGCTGCTCCTGTGGGTTGAAATAGATGTGGCAGGTGGCTCTAAACTGACCAGCAAGGTTTTCCACTGTATGGATGTGGTGTTCAGGGACATGGTGTAGTGGTGGGTTGTTAGAAGTTGGGTAGTAAGGTTAGGTTGAGGTTAGACTCAATGAAGGCCTTTTCCAACGTGAGCAATTGAGACCAATTAGCTACTGAAATATATTTTCTCTTGACTGCTGTGGTTCCTCAGCTTTATAGACATTTGTCTTCTCATGGCCTCTTTTAACGATTAGTGTTTGAGGAGGATTCTGTTTGTTCTGCCTTTGATCCATGAATTCCTGAATCCAGCTCATGTGCCCAGTTCCCGTCTGTCACTGAGTCCAGTGTGGGACTGCCCCAGCATCTGCTTCACTGGTGGTGGTGTTTTAATTGCCAGCAGTGGAGTCAGATTTGGTACTGATTTTGTATATATTTCGTACCATCATTGTTTTATTTACAACTGTTGTAGTGTTCTTTTCCAATCCCTAAGTCTCTCTTCCCTCTTTGGGGAGGGAGAAGGGCTGAAAGAGTATGAGCATTCACCTTGTGGCCAGCCCAGCCTCAACTCATGACAGCATCTAAATGTGTGTGTGTGTGTGTGTGTGTACTTATCTCTGCACGTACCAGCTGTGTATATGTGGGGTGTGCATTCATGTTAGAGACAGGTATCTGATTATTTGAAGTCACCAGCTTCTCTTATTTGGTGGAGCACTACTGGAACTACCCATGGCTTCCAACCAACCACACTTAACCGTGACTGAGCTGTAACTCTGACTTACTAAGAAGTTTTTGTCTGTTAAAGACTTTGATAGGTGTTCAGTCACATCGTAGCACCTGCCTCAGGACACTTTATGGGGAAAAAAAATATTCTTCAGAGTCCTACTTTAAATATTTCCTTTTAATTATATGTGTCTGGTATCAGGTTAGAGCTAAGCTAAATTACTGCCTTTCCACTTGGAGATGTACTGCAGTGAAAATAGAACATTCTGGCAGTACAAAATGTTGCCCCTGAGACTGAGTCTTAGATAGTTTGGTGTGTCCGTGCATCTCTAAATTTAAAGTGAGTTAATTTAATGCATGCTGAGGGCTTTAGTCCTTGCCCTCCAGTCTCTGCTGTAACGTGTGCCTGTGTGTAAAGGGGAATGAGATTAGAAAGGGCAGAAAAGGAGCCTGTAAGGAGGCTCTTCTGAATGCAGGAGCTGAAGGATGCCAGCCTATGTGACTTTAGTTAAAGAGTGGGGGTGTAAAGCGGGAAGGATGCACGTGTGCTGGCTCTGCAAAATCCCATTGCATGGGTGCGTCCAGGGATGCTCAGTACTGTCGACAGGAGAGCAGAGAAGGAGGTGCAATTTTTAGAACCTAAATAGCTGTTTGACAATCTCTTGTTGTTTCACTTCATTGACACTGTTAGTTTTTGAAGCATGGGGTAATAAGCCCCGTGCACGGTATCGAGTGAGGATGGGAATGCACTCCATCAAGAACTGCTGTGTTTCTGGAGTGAGGGGAGATGTACGTTGGTGGGTTGAGCTCTGCACTGACTGTCAGGACGATGGAAACGTGGGGTTTCTCTTTTATAGTTTTGATTTTTGCTCTATAAAGAGACATGTCAAAATACAGCGGGTGTCTTTATGTAACTGTCCCCCTGGACTATTTTATGCAGAAAGGCTGTGGAGCTATAAGGAAGATTTTTGTTTTAAATGCAAATGATTTGTAAACATTGAGGACTCCGTGCCTTGTGGAAGGCGGCTGCGTGAAGGCCTTGGAGAGAGGGAGTGACACTAACTCAGTCTTTGGGGTTTTGAGGCTTGAGAGTTGAGCTGTTTTGTCTGGTGGATTTTTTTGGGTTTGTTTGTTTTTGTCTTTTCTGCTGCCCATGCTCCTGCTGGTTGCAGGCAGGAAAAACTGATGGTATTGAAGCAGCCCTACAAAAACCAATAAAGCAAATTATAAGTCAGCAAATTCCTGTCTATCTGCAATGGATATTTTTAGGGTTCGGCATTTTAAAAAAAAGGTCATCTTTAAACATAAAAAAATCATGATTAAAGTTTTTTAAATTTATTTTTTTACAAAGGAGAGAAATTGAGAACTGATGTGCAGACCTCTGTCCCTCTATGCAAGTTTGACATCATGAAGTGTTCTGAGTTAGCAGCTGGGGATTCCCTGCATGGATCCATGTTATTTTATTTCTTTCTGTTGGGTTCTTTAATAATGCGAGCATGCCTGGAAAGGTGAAACCCAGGCTCTGTGGTGAGTAATACCTAACAAATACTAAGATTCACCATTTGCAGTGTGAGATAGCTGAAACCAGAGGTGCAGGGTCCCCAGTCCTGAGCCTTGTCATAGGCACATACTGTAAGTGCAGTACTATGCTACTTAAGAAATGCTTTTCTCTTTGCTGTGAATGGCAATAGCATGGAATCGGCTGCCGGCTGCTCTGTGGTTGCATCGAGCCATTGTCTTATTAGCTTGTTGCCAGGTTGTTTTCATGAGAATTTTAATTGCCTTTTATTCCTCTAAGTGCTGCTTTTTCATTTTAATATTCAAGGTGTTGATGCAGCTAAGTGGCACTTCCATGCTGTTGTCTTCAGGTAGGCAGCTTAAAAGGATCTTTTAGCTGCCAACTGTGCTAAATTCACCTTTTTCTGTTTTTCTTGCCTGTATTGATTCAAGAAAAGTTACCTTCCTTACATTTTTATTCCCAAATCCACCACCCCATTTCTCTCCTTTTTCTTTTGTTTTTTGCTTCCCCAGCGGCTGTGTGAGATATTGAGTTGTCTGTAGGTGATCTCCCTGTAGGGACATCAGCAGCAGATGGATTAGATGACTGTGAATTAGATCGTGCTGACTGCATATGCAGTTTGCTGCTGCGGCTCCATAGCTGAAGCCTCTGTTTCAGAGACAGCTGACCCGAACCAATGAATGTTGTGTGAGGTTTGTCACCTAACAGTCAGGCATCATTCTTATTTTTAAGTATTTCCCCCCACCACCCTTCTCAAAGCTGAGCTGTGCTTTTCCCTTACAAGCTGTAGAATCTGCTGTTCTTTATTACTCTATTCTTGTGTCTTTATGTCTCTAAACAGGTAGTATGTTCTTAAAGAGCGAAGTGATGTATTTGCTTCCCCTGCCCCTCTTGGTTAGTCTCTCCTGGGATCTGCCTGCACTAATGAAATGACAAACTGGGTTGTTGAGGCAACTCAAAAACTGGTCGTAAATTACTAAGCTTTTTATGTGCCATCAATAATGTATTTCCATTTTAAATGAAATATTTTCATAGTCATAGAAATTAGAATTGGAAAAACATGTATTATGCCATTCGGTTCAATCTCATCCACTGCAAGATTGCCTTGGTATATTTAGAATGTGTATTTCCCAGTGCTTTGCTTTAACTAATCAAGTGATGAAGCTTTCAGCATTTATCTTGGGAAACTAATCCGGGGCACAGTGGCTCCCACTATGAAGACATTTTTATTTTGTGCCAAAATTTCTCTCCTTTGCTTTCTCTCTCTCTCCCTCTCTCTCTTGACTGTTTTTCTTTACAGTTTCCTTTAAGTGGAATTTCCAACGTGCTCTCAAAACCCATGAACTGCATAGTGTGGGATTTGTTATTAATAAGATGTTGAAAATACTGTTGCTCTGTTGGGATGGATAGGTAAAGATGGCTCGGGAGTAGTGTTTGACTAGGTAACTTATTTTTACCTGCCTCGCTATCTTGGCCTCATTCGATCTGATGTTCTTTTGTATTTTGTGTTTCTTTTTATTTCCTTTTACTTTTTAAAAGTTACCTTGTTAAAATGCATCTGTATTTACATTGCTGTAGAAATAAGCCCTTAATGAAGATTATTGTTAGCTCTCCAGTTCCTACACTGTGATAGTTTTTATCCCTTCTGTATGAAATTTTTCACAATTAGTGTGCATTCATATCTCTACCTGTCCTCTAAAAGAATGTGTGGGGTAGTAGAAATTCTTCACAGATTTTGGAGGTGCTCTCATGAACGTAGGGAAAAACAAGTAAGTTCTTTAATTGTACACCATAGCAGTTCCTGGAGGTGTGGTGTTCATAAAACGTTATCCATGAGGATGCTCAGTAAAAACCTGATTTTTATGAAATATTTTGGGTGATCTTAGGGCAGCCTTTGCAACAAGGCACCAGAGGAAATGAGTGGCAAGCTGTGCCAGGAGGTCTAGGCTGGATGAAGAATTACTTCAGTAATTCTTGAAGTGGTTATCAAACACTGGAACAGGCTGCCCAGAGTGGAGTGGTAAAGTCACCATCCCTGGAGGGATTTAAGCAACATGTGGACCTGGTGCTTTAGGGGAGACCTGCAGCTGCTAGGCTGAAGGTTGGACATAAGGATCTTAAAGGTCTCTTCCAACCAAAGGTACTCTGACTTGCTGATTGTGTGATTTCTGACTATTTTACTGTATGTTCACTTATAACAATCACAGCCTCCTTCTGCAGCAGAACTCTTTACGGGAGCAAATGCACCTGGTTTTGTTAATTCTGTTTTTTGTTTTTTTTTTTATTTAGTTCTTGCTCATGGCATCTAGTAAAGCAAATACCTTTTAAAAGTGTTTTGCTGCCAAGAAGCCACAAGTGGCATCTGTTCTGGATCAATGTAACTCAGTGTTTCCTATTCCTCAGAATATTCCAGGTATGAATGAACTGAAACACAGACAAACACTGTGCAAAGCAGGCTGCACTGTCTTCCGTAGACTGGTCCCAGATTTCCCGTGTAATTCTCTTTTCAGAATGCTGCAAAGCACGCACGTAACAATCTGAGCAGTGAGCTTTCTCCTCTGTTTTTGAGAAGTCACTTGCCCAAGTCCACCACCAGTTAAGTAGCTATACGGCAGAAAAGAGGGTCAGATAATGCATAAGGAAGAATAGATAAAGAACTGCTTCAAGCTTCTAAGACATCTGGCTCTATACCTGAGCTGAGGTTTGGCACTGGGCTTGCTCTTGTTTGAAAGGATTATGAGCTGTCTAAAGCTGTTCCTGCAAAGCTGGCATGAGGCAGTGACTCTCTGCATTCTTTGCAGGCACAAGTCATGCCTCAAAAATGTGCACTGAAATTCTAGACCCACTTTGAAACTCCCAAAAGAAATTTTGATTTAAAATACGAGGATGAAAGGCTGCCTTGTTAGTGTTAGAATTGTACTTATAAGATGAAAGAAGCTATCTAATAATGAATTATCATATATAACTATTTTATTGAAAAAATGATTAAAACAGAGTGATCATGAAGAAACATTCGAGTTTCTTTTGTTCCTCTCCTTTTTTTGTCATCTCTATTGCTCTTCTGCTTAAAATTCTTTATGCAACAATATAGACTTGATTACAGCAGAGTAGATTATGATTTTCTGTTTGAAAGGATATTTATGTTCATTATGCAGAGATCTTTTCTGTGCTTCTGATTGTCTCCAGTGGTTAGGCATTTGAACCTCCTGCATAGCTCCTAGTATAATCCAGTTCTAATAAAAATGTAGTTTATGCATATCTCAGGAAGGTTTAAGGCAGCTGTGAGCTATTCATACTCTCTCCTCAGGAGAGGTCTGAAATTTTCTTTTAAATAAAGTGTCTTCTTCCAGTTAACTTTAACTGCGGGGGGGAGGGGGAAGAAATTCAACGTTGTACACTCCATCTGCTTGCCCTACCATGACTGGACCACTGACAGGACCATTCCTTGTATAAGAAATCCCACTGGGTAGGTACTCTGAACGGGAGGAATTCTAATAGAAAGAGCCCTTGGGCTGTAGCCAGTTGCTTGATTTGGTTCTGTTCCGTAGTTAGGGGGCTGTGTGAGGTTGGGTGTTTTGTCTCCTGGTTCCTGTAGTTTGTATAACACCCAGATACAGGCACATAAACATGCCGGCACAGCCACTTGTGCCTGTTTGTATAATCAAAAATGAGGGATGCTGCAGATACCTGTAGCTTGGGGATCGTGGCTGTAAAGTCCAGTGTTCAAATGCATCCCTTGGGTGTAGAAGCTCAGCAACGGCAGTTCAGTAGCTGGGAGCATTCTGCAAGGAAACTGTAACTTACTGTTCCCTACCATCTGGTGATGCTTCCTGTTGGAATGCTGATAGTGAACTTCATGGACTTGTGTTTTGAATAACCTGTGTCTGAATAACCTAGCCCTAGGTAATGGGTTTTCATGTGCCTTAAGGATAAGAAAACACAGAATCACAAAACATTAGAGATTGGAAGGGACCTTGGAAGATCATCTAGTCCAATCCCCCTGCCACAGCAGGATCGCCTAGACCAAGTCTCACAGGAACACATCCACGAGGGTTTTAAATATCACGTTTTAGTTACTTGAAGAATGGTCATACTTCTGTTGTTGCATGGGTTACAGAATCACAGAATGTCTTCGGATGGAAGAGACATTTAAGACCAAGTCTGAGCTTCCACCCAGCACTGCCAGGTCACCCCTGAACCATATACCTAGGCACCAGGTCAACACATTGTCCTGAAGATGGCAGCAGGCTGCTTTGTGGGATTATTAAAACAAATCCAAAAATGGTTCTCCCAGTGCTCTCCCCCAAAATAAGGACAACTCTCCTTGTAGGGACTAATGCCTGCAAGTGTGTGCTGGCCTTCTAGAGAAATACACAAGTACAGGGTTCAGCATCGTGTTGGTGTAGTAATGAGTGTTTAATGCTTCAGAGTTCTCTGCACATCTCTGCATTTGGACTTCCCCCTGCAATTTTTTTTCCCTGACAACAAAAAGTACTGGCTGCGATCATCTGCTTTAGTAAAAACTGCTGTTGAGCTCAACAACTTGTATGATGTTCATCTTCATGAAACAGGCATCAGATAGAACTGACTTAAGGCCATCATGCACTTGATTTCGTATGGAAACCACAGCCTGTAAACAAAGAGCTCTCTAGCCATTAGCAATCCCTCGAGCTCTTTGCTGTCTTACAAGCTAAGCAAAATAATCAGACTTGTTTGAAGATTTGTCTTGCTTAGATGTTAGAGTACTTGAAAATTCAAGCTATAAACCTGTGAGGGAGGAAAATAAACCAGAGGCTGAAGTTTGTTATGCATCTAGTTGTGTGAACCCAGGGAAGAAGGGGGATGAGAGACGAGACCAGTGAACTGTCAGCTCTTAAAGGAAACTCCACTGCAGAAACTGTGATCACAGCAAGTGGGGAGATCATAGAATCATCATGGCTGGAATGGACCTCGAGGATCATCAAGTCCAGCTTTCATCCCAACATCTCCCTAACTCCTAGGCCATGGCCTCCGGTGTCTAGCTACTCATTTTTAAACACCTCCAGGGGTGATGACTGGGCACCCTGTTCCAGTGCCCAACCACTCTCTCAGGAAAGAACTTCTCAGATCCAATCTAAGCTTCCCCTGATGCAACTTGAGGCCATTTCCTCTTGTCCTACCATTAGTAATTTGTGAGAAGAGACCGGAAAAGCCTTGCTACAACCTCCTTTTAGGGAGCTGCAGAGAGCAATAAGGTGTCCTCTGAGCTACCTCTTCTCTAGACTAAATAACCTTAATTCTCTCAGCTGCTCTTCACAGGGCCTGCTTGCCAGACCTCTCACCAGCCTTGTAGCTCTTTTCTGGACCCACTCCAGCACCTCCGTGTTCTTCTTATACTGCAGTGTCCAAAACTGGACCCAGTACTCAAGGTGCAGTCTCACGAGCGCAGAGTACAGGCGTGCCATCGCCTCCCTACTCCTGCTGGTAGGCAGCGGAGAGAGTAGCAGAAGGTATAATTTTGATAAGCAGTGGTGAGATTATTGAAGTTTAAGTTCTCAAGGTTCTTTGATCACTGTTACAAACCCAGAAAGACTTGTAGGGTGCAAGCACCCTGGGGAGAGGCTTTGGTGATCCTTCTGTAGCTGTGTGTAAAGGGATACAAGTCACTCTGCCAATGTCTTATTTTTCTAACCAAGAACCTGCAGCTTCCCACCTTAGATGTGCGTTGGTTAGTACCTTGTGCCTGTCTGGCACCCTTATGCTTTTTTTAGTCCACCTTTTCAAAGAGAATTGTGGCATCATTCAGCACTTGTCGCATAATTTTGTTTCAGGTAGAAAGAAGCGTGAAGCCTCTCTTCCCTGCGGGTGCACAGAGCACGCTGGAATATTCAGATCTGCAGACTTTCTGCATAATCCAGCATCTAAATGGAACAAGGGTCACAATTTTGAATATGAACTGCAAAATGAGAACTACCACCCTGTTTATCTTTGTTTCAGCAGGCTTAGTCTTTGACACTGAGAAACAAACAGGCTTTTTTGATGGCTTTGCTTTTGTTGGGAAATGTGTTTATAAGCTCTGTGTCTTGGAAAATTGCAACAAAATCCCACAGGTATCTCCTTCTGTGGTTTTTTCTTTTTCTAGATAGAAGTTCTTTATATGTGTGTGAGGTGCGTCTGTGCATCTTGCATAGAACATTAGGGATTGGAAGGGACCTCGAAAGATCATCTAGTCCAATCCCCTGACACATCAGGATCACCTAGACCAAGTCACACAGGAACACATCCAGGTGTGTTTTAAACATCTCCAGAGAAGGAGCCTCCACAACCTTCCTGGGCAGCCCCTTCCAGTGCCCTGTGAACCTCACTATGAAGACATTCTGTTTCATATTTATGTGGAATCTCCTGTGTTCCAGTTTACACCCATTGCCCCTTGTCCTATCATTGGATACCACTGAGAAGAGCCTGGCTCCATCCTCCTGACACCCGCCCTCTCCATATTTATCAACATTATTGAGGTCAGCCCTCAGTCTCCTTTTTTCCAAGCCAAAGAGACCCAGCTCCCTCAACCTTTCCTCATAAGGGGGATGTTCCACTCCATTAGTCATTTTCATGCTTCTGTGCTGGACTTTTTCCAGCAGTTCTGTCCTTCTGGAACTGAGGGGCCCGGGACTGGATGCAATATTCCAGACATAGTCTCACCAGGGCAGAGTAGAGGGGGAAGAGAACCCTCTTGATCTAGTAACCACCCCTCTTCTCATCCTCCCCAGGATGCTGTTGGCCTTGGTCACAAGGGCCCATTGCTGGCTCATAATCATCCTGCTGTCCACCAGGACACCCAGGTCTCTTTCTCCTATGCTGCTCTCCAACAGGTCAGTTCCCAAGCTGTATAGGTACCTGGGGTTGCTCTTCCCAGGTAATTCCTTAATTGCTGCATGGGCTCCAGTGTATCAGAAATCAATTTGTGAAGGGAACCCCCTGTATTTAAGGTTTGTGTGTAATACACACATTGCCTGCATATTTACAAAACAAGTGTTTTAATGCCATTTCCTTGTCAAAGAGTGGAAAGGTGGAAAGGCAGATGAAGTGATGTGTGCAGTATAAATCTTTGTGTCAGTAATGGAAATCGCAGAACTGGCTGTGTTAAGAAATATTATTGGGATAAACTCAAACAGATCCCAAGTCTGAGCAGGAGGTTTCTATCTCCTCATCCCCCACTGAAAACATGCTGATGTTTCTGTGATGCCTTAGGACCAAGGAGAACATTGTGGAGTGACCCAGAGTGTTTTTCTACAAAGCTCTGTTACTATTGAGACTTTTCTGGGCTTAGCAGTTAAGGTAGGTTCTGAGTGTAGGTATTATGGTGATTGAACTAATAATAGCTACTTGGTTTTGTATTTTGACCAAATTTTTAAGACTATATTTAGAGCAATACATTATTTGCTCTATATATCACAGAACATTAGGGATTGGAAAGAACCTTGAAAGATCATCTTGTCTTATCTTCCTGCCTAGATCAAGTCACACAGGAACATGTCAAGGCAGGTTTTAAAAGTCTCCAGAGGAGGAGACTCCATCACTCCCCTGGGCAGCCTGTTCCAGTGCTCTGTTACCCTCATTGTGAAGAAGTTCCTTCTCATATTTATATGGAACCTCCTATGTTCTAGCTTACACCCGTTGCCCCTTGTCCTGTCATTAGATGCCACTGAGCAGAGCCTGGCTCCATCCTCCTGACACCCACCATTCACATATTTATAAACATTAATGAGGTCAGCTCTCAGTCTCCTTTTTACCAAGAGAAAAAGAGACCAAACTCCCTCAGCCTTTCCTCATCAGAGGCGTGTTCCATTCCCTTCATCATTCTTGTGGCTCTAAGTATTATCTGTGTAGTATGTTCTCTTTTGATGTTAACAAATTTCTTGGTGTAAAAATATACAAAACTTGGCTATTACTAGAAAGTGGAAGGCACATTAAGTTTAAACCATGGGTAATCATGAATGGTTTTCTTTGGCTACAGAGTACCCAGTATTTTGCCTTGTGTTGGGAGTTTATATGACACAGAAGGAGGAAAAAGTTAAGCCAAAGCTATGGGTACTTTCATACCAGTATCAAGCATTAGTTTAATCTGAAATTTTCATGAATTCATGGTTTGGGGCTCAAGAACAGCCAGAAGACAATACATGTCCAGCTTGTTAAATCACATGGCCAGTACAGGTGTGTAGACTGACTGAGAGACACCATCTTCCTTATCAAAGTGTTGTTTGTAGGAGTGGTCAGAAAAGGTGATTCACAAAATTGTAAGTGAAGAGGCCTCTAATAGTGTCTCAGCTTTCTGTAACTGACAACATAGAGATTTGAGTCTGCTTTTTAGTGCAAAACATTGTTTTTAATAGAGGTTTTTCATAGGCCTTCATTCCATTAATTTATTAACAGTGTAATTAATTCTGGTGCTTCTAACAAGGTTTTCCAGTAAAAGTGCTGTGCCAGTGCTTCCATGGACAACTGCAGTTTATGGGGAAAATGTACCCTTTCCTTACTGAGGCCCATTTCATCAGGGGCGGGCTAAGCTTTGCATCAGGAGAGATGATCCTTGGTAAATCTTTCAGATAATTTCTTGCAGTCACTCTTTTGCTGGATCTGAGCCTTCTTGGCTCTTCATTACTTGTATTTCATAACATGTTTCTCATACCTTACAGTCTGAACTACTTTTATGAGGTAGTGGAGATAACACTGGCAAGAAGTTCACTGCAAAGCTACTCTAATTAGGGTGTGACATTAGTTAGGCTACAAAGATATTTCTCTCTCTGTCAGAGAAAGAACAAGAAACAAGTGAAGTAAAATATTTTCAAGGGGGAGATACAGATGACAACAAGGGAAAATAGTCTTCATTATTTGTTACTTCGAATCCTTCCGGGTTGAACTTTCTAAGGAATGATAACTTTTAAATTTTGTTAGTATCATTGTGTTATATAATGCTGTGCTTTGTAGTGAAAACTTACAGTCATGGGCTGCTTTGCTGAGAAAATGACTGAAAAAGGGAATTAATGTTTGCATTTTTCTGTTCTAGGTCTTTCAGTTCAAGAAAGACACAGGACTGATGGAGAGAGTCCAGCGCAGAGCCACGAAGATGATGGAGTGGAGCACCTCCCTCATGAGAAAAGGCTGAGGGAGCTGGGTGTCTTTGGCTTGGAGGAGATTGAGCGGTGACCTCATTAATATCTATAAATATGTGAAGGGTGGGTGTCACGACGATGGAACCAGGCACTTCTCAGTGTCATTTAATGATAGCACAAGGGGCAACGGGTGTAAGCTAGAACATAGAATCATAGAATCGTTAGGGATTGGAAGGGACCTCGAAAGATCATCTAGTCTAATCCCCTGCCACAGTAGGATCACCTACACCAAGTTAGACAGCAACGCATCCAGACGGGTCTTAAACGTCTCCATTGAAGGAGACTCCACCACTCCCCTGGGCAGCCTGTTCTAATGCTCTGTCACCTCACTGTGAAGAAGTCCCTTTTCATTATTTATGTGGAACCTCCTATGTTCCAGCTTACAACCTCTGCCCCTCGTCCTATCACTAGATGACATTGAGAAGAGCCTGGCTCCATCCTCCTGACATGCACCCTTCACATATTTATAAACATTGATGAGGTCACCCTTCAGTCTCCTAGAGTAGGAGGTTCCACATAAATATTAGACAGACCTTCAAAGTCAGGGTGACAGAGCACTGGGATGTGCTGTCCAGAGAGGTTGTGGAGTCACTTTATTTGGAGATATTTTAAATCCATCTAGATATGTTTCTGTATGACTTGGTCCTAGGTGATCCTGCTGTGGCAGGGGGATTGGACTGGATGTTCTTTTGAGGTCCCTTCCAAACCCTAATGTTCTGGGGTTCTGTGATGTTTGAATTGAATGTGTTTTCCGTTCATCATCAGTCCAGGAAAGCCGAGAAGTTTGTCAGTGTTGAGTTTCCATTATGGTAGGGATTCCTAAATTAATATTTACATGTCATTCCAATAATACAGGTCAGAAAACCCAACTAAGCATTCCCTGAATTTGTTTGGATTCTGAGTTGTGTCTTCAGGTGATGGAATTCACAAGTTCTGCACACACTACTTCAAGGCATGCTGGAAAAATTAGGGACTTTTTCCTTTGGTGCTTCTGTGGCAGAGAAGGTAGAGCTCTAGTCCAGGAGAAGCATTTTTGCAGTGAAAGGTTGATTATAACCAGGTTTTGAGATGCAGTTCTTAAGTGGAAACCAAAATCGTCACATTCAGTATTAATTCTTTAAACTCCTGAGGCAGAGAGTTTAAATGGTGCAGCAATGGCTTTAGAAGTGTGGAAAAATGATCCCTGCTGTTGATGGGAATTTCCTCAGCTATCTGCCTCGTAGCACTGTTAGATTTGGGGGCATAGTGACACTGCTTGAAAAATGTCCTTCTGCTATTGTTACTGCTTTGACTGTACGGCAATTTAGTGGTGTAGAACTTATCCGACTTTCCCTCTAGCTTTTTTCGACGTGTATGTGTGGAAATCCAGTCTGTGATTTATTTGTAGCTGTTGCAGGAGGGCTAGGGGAGAAGCATTTGCTAACAAAGGCTGCTCTGGAATGTTGGAGAGGTCAAGAGTTTTGTCAGTCTGTTCCTTCAGTTGCAGCCAGGTGAGTGCTCTCACTATACTGTTTGCTGTAATGTTGGGGAATGAATTGTATTCAGTGTTACAGTTTTGGTTTTGAACATCAAATTCAGACTATAGAATATTGCTGAAATTATTGACCTATAATTTTAGCTATTTTTCCTCATTAATCAGGAAAGTATGTAAACACTCACGTAAAAACATGTGGCTAACGCATCAAAACAGCCAGGATGTTAAATGACAAGCTATGACACACATCATTCCCTTTGTGTGTGCGCTAGATAATTACCTTTCTAATCCTAAATAGATTTGAGTTTTCTTTCCCGTCTTTATTTTTAGACCATTTTCTTCTGGAAATTTTTAGAGTTACTCTTGTCATGGCAAACAGGCTTTTGCTTTGCATGGATGTTCATGGTTTCCAATGCAGAAAAAGAAACAACACCTTACCTGAAGTTTTATGAAGTTTGGATGTGATTCTTAGCTTGTGAGGAAGCTTGTTTGTTGTTGGCTTCAGTTAGAGGGTGTATGGAGACGTATGGACAGCCTTGTGAAGCTTTTGGCACTTACTTTGAGAATTCAAATTTCACAGAGGAAAGAATGTTGGAAAGACCATGGTCTCTTACTACTCAAAGTGGTGACAAAACTGTGAAAAGTATGGTGAAAAAGATGGTCAAAAGTGGTGACAAAACTCACAGCCATCCTTTTCCATTGGTACTGTGTAAAATTTAACCATAAAATGTTCTGTTTCAAAGGTGTTTTACTTGGGTCAGTGATGGGTTTTTGGGGTTTTTTTTTGGGGGGGGTGTCTAACGTAAGCACATGTTTAATCTTTTCATAGAGCAGTGTTTTAGCATTTGGAGCAATGGAAATCTGGAAATTATGAAGCTGAGGTGAAACACAGATTTTTCTGAAGTGTTCTACCCTGACTCAAATTCTGAGCAGAATGAGTCAACAATGTGCACTTGTGGGCAAGAGGGCCAACAGCATCCTGGGGTGTATCAGAGGGGGAATGGTTAGCAGATTGAGAGACGTTCTTCTCCCCCTCTACTATTCCTCCCTTATGAGGGAATAACGCCTCTTTTATTAGGAGAGGCTGAGGGAGCTGGATCTCTTTAGCTTGGAGAAGAGGAGATGAAGGGTAACCTCATTAATGTTTATACATGTGTAAAGCACAGCAGGTGTCTGGAGGATGGAGCCAGGCTCTTATCAATTTTCACAAGTGATAGGACAAGGGGAACAAGAGATTCCACACAAATATGAGAAGGAACTTCTTCACAGTGAGGGTGACAGAGCACTGGGAAGGGCTTCTCAGGGGCATTGTGGAGTCTCCTCTACAGATATTTAAAACTTGCCTGGATATGTTCCTACGTGACTTGGTCTAGGTGATCCTGCTGTAATGGGGGGATTGGACTAGATGGTCTTTTGAGGTCCCTTCCAATCCCTAAAGTTCTGTGATTCTGTGGAAAAAAAAAAAAAATAAAAGCTCTTTCACTTACGAAGCTACAAGATTCAGCCAGAGCGTAGTTTCCCTGCCAATGAAGTTGTTTGTCTGCTGAACCACCAGGCTTACCCTCAGTCTTGTCTCTGCCTTCCTAAGTGAGAGTGTGCCTGTGTGGTTCTCCAAACATTTCATATTGATGTTGAACTCTTTAGGCCTATCACAGTTTTGTAAGCTCAGAAATGCACTGATCTCTATTTAGGATGTCTAAAAGCGGGTATCAGTATCTCAAAGTGTACAGTGTCAAGATCTCAACAGAAATGATGGGATAACTGAGAGAATTGCTGACATCTTTGAAAAGGCAAACAAAACAACTGAAAAAACATACTACATGTGTGTCTATATGTATGCAAGGTGGCGATTTTTTCAGGTATGATGTCTATTCTTAACCACATTTGCTCCACAGAAATGAAAATACACCTATCCTTTACTGCTACCTGGTCAAATGTGTTCAGGTGAAACTCAATTTCACTCTGTTGCACAAACAACGTTTAGCCTTGATTGAGTAGTCACACTTGTGCCAAACGTAATGCAATTCTTCCAGAGGTACCCTACAAACAAATTAGTTTTCTTTTGCTAGGTGTACTTTAAAAGGTTTCAGGAGAGAGTGGGAGATCAGAGAGCATATGTTACTGTTCAGTAAACCATGCAGCAAATATCAGAAATTAATGAGGCAAAGAAAGCAAAGGCGGTAAGTGATGCAATCAGCAGCAACTAAAACTGGGAAAAGCTCAAGTGTTCTGGGAGACAGGAACATGAAGTGTTCTCTCCTTTTTCTCTATGCCAGACTGGAAAACATTGGAGAGTTGAACAGAGGTATTGGCATAATTATGCAGCGAGGCAGCCATTGAACTTTGAAACAAAGCTTTAAGTCTCTAGATTTACAATCTTAGTCTTAATTCCGAGATTAAAATGAGCAAATAATGACATTCAAGGAGAACTACTATTACATTTCATAGAAATGCATTTTCTGGATGGCAGAAATAACCTGTTGCTTAGAGAAGCATCACTATGCCTGTTGCAGGTGGGATACTGTCTTCATACGGAAATTGTAAGTGTTTATAAACAGCTGTCTTCTCTGCCTTGTCATAGAAATGTTTGTATCTTCCATCAAGTGGAAGCACACTGTAATAATTTTTGTATGGGGCCAGGGGATGGAATGAATTTATTGATGCATTTAAAAAGACACCTTCAGATCTGTTTCATAGGAAGAGGATGAGGCAACCTCTATTCCTTGAGTGGCACACGGAGTATCAGTACTAAATAGTCTGAAAATAGTGAATGTTAAAATTTGAAGATGTGTAGAAGTGCATGGGTGGCATCGGCATTTTACTGATGATAAAGAAATCCTGTAGGAGCTGATGTGAAATAAGAATCTGCGCTGGGTTTGTGAAAATAATGACAGAAACTGTTTGAGTTTTGTCTCTATGAATGTGAGGCAAAATGAATAAAGCTTATGGCTGTATTAGTGTGTAATGGAGCTGTATCATGCAGGATTAATGTGAAGTTCCTCGGTTCAAGTAATGAAACCATTCTACCGCTTCATCCTTTCATATGTGTCGTTCTAAAGAAATGTTTTTCACTTACATGTCATAATTCTGCACTTTTGTATATCCTTGCAGAATCAGTTGATTAAGAAAACATCAACCCCAACTCTCCTTGCCTTTAAGTGCTTGGTAGATCCCAGCACTACATGGGGGTTTACAAAATCCAAAGGTTCATTACTTTGAAATAAAATGGCTCGGCTTCAAAATTGGTCACTCTATTGATTTTTAGTGGTAAGGGATTTGAATGCATTCATTTTGTAGGCCGTTACTTTCTCACTTCCAGAAACCAATCTTCTGTTGTGAGCAGTGAATTAAGCACGCAGATATTATGATAATCGGAGAAAATGAAATCTTCACGCTAGAGATGTGTCTCTGAAAAATGGTGTGGATTATCTTTTCTGGGACCTTTGTCAGGGGAACAAAAAATAAGAGTACTATCGTGAATTATACTGCGGGTTTGCTTCTCTTTTCCACGCCCAACTTTTGGAAAAATGTAGAGAACAATGTAAATGTTGTAATTAATATTTTGTTTACTTTTTATGTGTCTGGCATTTATAAAGAGTGAAGTTATTATGCAGTCATCCTGTTGCTATTCTGCTCTCTCTCCTATTCCTGTTTAAAAATCTTGGAAAATCTTGTATTTATAAGAGAGGAAAAGAGAAGGAAACAATTTCTTTCCAGTGATAAATATGTTAATTTTGTGTTGTCACAAGATGTCTCAAGCTTTGTCTTGCCTTAGAACTAAAAGCAACACAAGTTTCTTGTTGCCTGCTCATGTTGTCTGAATCATAGAATGGTGGAGGTTGATGTGGGCCTCTGGAGATCATCTAGCCCAACCCTCTGCTAGAGAAGGCTCTCCTAGAGCAGATTACAAGGGAACATGTACACGTGGGTTTTGAATGTCTCTAGAGAAGGAGACTCCACAACCTCTCTGGGCAGCCCGTTCCAGGGTTCTGTTACCCTCACTGTGAAAAAGTTTTCCTTGCATTTATACTGAACCTCTTGTGTTACAGTTTGTCCTCATGGCCCCTTGTCCTATCACTGGACACCGCTTAGAAGAGTCAGGTTCTGTCATCCTGACAGTGGCCCTTTAAATACTTACACACATTCATGTGTGTAAGTATTCATGACTTCCTTCAATGTCTTCCTCTTCAGACTAAACAGAACCAGCTCTCTCAGCCTCTCCTCATGAGGCAAGTGCTCCAGCCTCCTGATCATCTGCACTGGTGTCTCTCCAGCAGTTTCCTTTCTCTCTTGAACTGAGGAGCCCAGAAATGAATGCAGTGTTCTGGATGCAGACTAACAAGGCCAGAGTAGAGGGGAAGGAGAACCTGTCTCAACCTACATGCATAACATCCCAGCCAAGGCCACAGGGCGGTGTGAAAGAAGGGGATCGATGAGTTTGTCTGTTGCTTTCTTTTTGGAGTTGAGTTTGTTGAAGATAAAGGAATAAGGAAACACGGACCAACCATGCTGTGAGCCACAGCTCAGCCCCTGCTGTGCTTTGGCCCCCTCCATGCTGCTCTGCTGCCTGGGAAATAACAAACAGCAAAACCCCCACCGAGGTCCATACGCAGTGAAATGGAACTGTTTAGGTAATTGCTTTTCTCTGAGCAGTTTTATTCTGATTATCTAGAACTTCTGTTTGTTTAATTTTGTTGTGGATGCTGGCTTTGGAGATAATTTTCCATAAAATTAAATTACAGCAGTTGCAGAAATAAAATCATATTAGACAATCTAGCCTAAACAAACTCTACTTTGAAATTATTGTGCAGCATGCAGTTATGTGTTGCATAACGTTTCAGGCCTTCAGAGCTATGCAGTAAATGTGACTAAATAGTTTCATTGATACTATCTACTTAGAATCCATAACATAACACTATGAATATTGATTTTCAATGATACAAGTCTTGTAGTAGGATACTGATAATTTGAATTGCACGGGTACTTTGGGATGCAGTCTTGTGGCTTGATGTTTACCTGCTCTGTAAAACCTAAGTGCAAAGGAACAGCATAAGCATATAGGGTAAAATCCAGACCTCTTGATACAGATAGTTTTCTTCAGTTTGCCTTAAAACAGGAAGGTCAAGGAATATGTGGGAAACGAAAGCAAATGGCAAAAGATATCATTTCATCGTTCACAACAAAAAGGTGCGTTCGGATATGTAATTGGCATAAAAGCTTTTACAAATATTTAATGATTTCTTCTGGTATCCATTTAATGTGGGGATTAATAAGGGTTTAAGAAAGATCTAACATGGATTTTCAAGAGCAAACTGTACGTGTTTGTAATTATTCTCATGGACTTGGGTAGGTGACAAGCAGCTGTGATACAGTTTGACTTCACAGATGTTTCTTACACTGACCTCTGTATTTAGTCAGATGAAAATGACAAAGAGGTAAATGCACAAGATGCTGAGATGAAAATATCTTTATTATTGTGAAATAGGAAGGACATTCAACATGGGTTGAGCCTGTGTATTTATTTAGGGTATCATTGTGACGCAAGGGGTGGCAGGCACCCTTCTAAGTTGGACATTGAAAATTGTCTTGGAAAATAAACTTTTGTGATGTGTAAGATTAGGCAAGACAAGTGCAAGTGGAAAGTTGGAGAATAACTGACTATGCAGCAATGATAGCACACTCCAGTCCAAGGCAGCAGTATGTTCCAGTTATTTTGGAATGTATTGGAAGAATTACTGTATAGGAGTTATGGTTGTTATTTCTCTGTGTTTGGTGCTGTTCAGGCCTCAGCTATTGGAGGAAAGGCTGACAGAGCTTTCTCTTTAGTCTCTTTAGCTTGGAGAAAAGCAAACTGAGAGATGACCTCATTACTGGTTATAAATATGTGAAGGATGGATGTCAGAAGGGTGGACCCAGGCTCTTCTCAGTGTCATCTAATGATAGGACAAGGGGCAATGGGTGTAAGCTGGAGCATAAGAGGTTCCACATAAATGTGAGAAGAAACTTCTTCACAGTGAAGGTAACAGAGCACTGAAATGGGCTGCTCAGGAGGGTTGTGGAGTCCCTTTCCCTGGAGACATTTAAAACCCACCTGCATATGTTCCTGTGTGACTTAGTGTAGGTGATCCTGCTGTGGTGGGGAGATTAGACTAGATGATCTTTCAAGGTCCCTTCCAATCCCTAATGTTTTGTAATTCTGTGATACCAGGATCACTCTGGCTGGAAGAGACCCCTGCAATCATCAAGTCCAACCAGGTATCATAGTATCACAGTAATGATAAGGTTGGAAAAGACCTTAAAGATCATCCAGTCCAACCTAAATCCAAATAAACACAGTAATCCTAACATCTAATTTCTAGATCATCTAGATTATGCCACTCAGCACCTCATCCAGCCTAACCTTGAACACTTCCAGGGACAGTGACTCAACCACCTCTGTGGGCAGCCCATTCCAAAACCAGATCACTCTTTCAGTGAAAAATCTTTTCCTAATGTCAAGTCTAAACCTCCCCTGATGGAGCTTAAGACTATGACCCCTTGTCTTGTCTCCAGTGGCCAGGGAGAAAAGACTGACCCCTGCCTGACTACAACCACCTTTCAGATAGTTATAGACAGCGATAAGGTCACCCCTGAGCCTCCTCTTTTCCAGGCTAAACAAACCTTCAGCCTCTCCTCATAGGGCTTATCTTCCAGCCCCTTTGCCATTAGAGTTGCCCTTCTTTGGACTCGTTCGAGCACCTTGACATCTTTCTTACACTGAGGGGCCCAGAACTGAACACAATACTCCAGGTGCAGTCTAACCAGTGCCAAATACAGGGGAAGGATAACCTCCCTTGACCTGCAGGCCACACCATTTTTGATGCAGGCCAGGATGCCGTTGGCCCTCTTGGCCGCCTGGGCACACTGCTGACTCGTGTTAAGTTTGCTATCCACTAACACCCTCAAGTCTGTCTCTACCTGAGAACTCTCTAAGAACTCCATTCCCAGCCTATAGTTCTGCCTGGGATTGTTACAACCAAAATGCAGAACCCGACACTTAGACTTGTTAAAACTCATCCTACTGGAGTCTGCCCATCTCTCCAGTCTGTACAGGTCCCTCTGCAGGGCCCTCCTACCTTCTAATAGATCAACATGGGCTCCAAGTTTGGATGTTTTGTTGACCCCTCTTTTTGTTCCACTATTAATTGAGAACCTAATCATTTCATGATCACTGCCTCCTAGACAGTCTCCAACAACCAATTCACCCACCAGGTCTATCCTATTTGCAAATAGCAAATCAAGAAAAGCCTCACCCCGGTAGACTCACCGACCAATTGTGACAAGAAACAGTCCTCAGCACACTCTACAAACCTTCTATACTGCCTCCTCACTGCTGTGTTAAGATCCCAGCAAATATCTGGGAGATTGAAGTCCCCTAAGAGAATTAGGGCAGGTGATTTTGAGATGCCCTCCAGTTGTTTGTAGAATATTTGATCAACCTCGTCATCCTGATTGGGTGGTCTGTAACACACTCCAAGCACAATGTCGATCTTGTTAGCTAACCCTGTAATCTGAACCCACAGGCTCTCTACTCTGTCATCCCTGATCTCAAGTTCCATGACATCCAAAACTTCAGCAACATACAGGGCCCCCCCCCCCCCACCCCTTCTGCCTCACCTGTCTCTCCTGAATAGTGTATACCCATCCAATCCAACACTTCAGTCAAGAGTCACTGTACCCTACAAGTTCCCCACTAAACCATATCCCTCAACAGCTCATCCAAACAATTTTTAAACACTTGCAGGGATGGCAACTCAGCCACCTCCCTGGGAAGCCTATTCCAGTGCTTGACCACCCTTTCTGTGAAAAAGTTATTCCTAATATCTTAAACCTACCGTGTTGTAACTTGAACCCATTCCCTCTTGTTCTATCACTAATTGCTTGTGAGAAGAGACCAGCACCAACTCTCCACAACATTATTTCAGGTAGTTGCAGAAAGTGAGGAGGTCTCTCCTCATAAGATTTATTCTCCAGTCCCTTCACCAGCTTAGTTACGTTACCCTCCTCTTCATGTGCTCCAGCACCTCCACATCTCTCTTGCATTGAGGTGCCCAAAACTGGTCACAATGCTCAAGCTGTGGCCTCACCAGTGCTGAATACAATGGTGATGACAATCTCCTTACTCCTGCTAGCCACACCATTTCTGATACAAACCAGGATGCTATTGGTCTTCTTGGCTACCTGGGCACACTGCTGGCTCATATTCATCTTCCTGTCTGTTAGAACCCCCAAGTCCCTCTCTACCAGACAGCTCTCCAGCCACACCTCCTTAAGCCTGTAACATTGCAGGAGGTGGTTGTGGCCCATGTGCAGGACCTGGCACGTGGCCTTATTGAAGCTCCTGCCTGTAACATTGGCTCATTGCTCCAATCTATCAAAGTCTCTCTGAAGAGCCTCCCTACCCTCTGGCAGATGAACACTCCCACCTAACTTGGTGTCATCTGCAAACTTACTAATGATACTCTCTATGTCCTTATTGAGATCATTAATAAAGATGTTAAACAGAGATGGTCCCAACGCCAAGCCCTGAGGCACACCAGTTGTGACTGGCCACCAGCTGGATTTAACTCAATTAACCACCACTCTTTGGGCTCATCCATTCAACCAGTGTTGCATTCAGCAGATTGTGTGCTTGTCCAAGCCATGAGCAGCGGGCTTATCAACGGAGAATTCCATGGGGAGCAGTGTCAAAGGCTTTCTGAAAGTCCAAATAAACAATATCCACAGCCCTTCCCTCGTCCAATAGTTGGGTCAATGATTTTGAAAAGATAAATTAGCAAGGAGAAAATAACAAAAGACATTGGAAGGTTTTTCACTAAATAAAAAAGTAAAATCTGAAGTGGGTAGTGGGATGTGAGCCTCACAGTAATTAGTGTTGGAAAGGAATGGTGACTCTTTTGGATTTTGTTTGGGTTTTTTTGGTAGAAGAACTATAAAGAAGTAAGTTACTTTTTTTATCCACACCTAACTCATTAAAATGACCCTGACAGTTAGGGTCTTATGAGTAGGTAGAAATGTTGTATAAACATTATTTATAATTTTGGAATACATAATGTATAATTCTAAAATTTATATTTTTATATGTGTATTTCAGTAAAAAATGTTACCATTCAAAGTGCTGAATAATTCTGTATGTTTGCAGTTAATAGATGCAAGGATGACAGTCAGGTCTTATCTTGATTACTTGATCTTAAGATCAGCTGCCTGTCCTGCTTCTGTGTGGCTAAACTCATATCTTCTATGAGCAGCACAAAACCCCTTTATTAATATATGGGAACATACATAGTTAGAGTATTTATGCAGTTTAATATTAAAAACACAGCCAAGTTACCTCTCTCTAGAGCACAGACCGTTAGGTGTAGATGTGATATTTGCTTGAGCATACAGTAGTACGTACGGTGTACGCTTGCATTTTTGAGTACGTTGTCTGATGATCAAATGGCATTCATCACAGTTAAAGAGAAGACTTACTGTCCTATTTGTGCAGTGGCTAACCTTGCAAGGACTTATGAAATTGCCTCAAGAAAATAGGAAAAGAATAATCTATTTCTTTGGCTTCTTATCTGTATTCACCCTGGAAAACACTTAAAGTAAAATTTAGCAAAATGTGTTTGAAATCTAAAGAAAACAGTAGCTCCTGTCATGAAACTGGCTGTGGTCTTTTACAGTGTTGGGGTTTGGGTTGTTTTGTGGTTTTTTTTAATTTTTTTAAAAAAATAAGATCCTTTATGACTGCTCTGCTCCCTGCAGTGTATCTGTGAAGTGCAGAAAAAGTTCACAGCGGATGATTATACTAAGGTACCAAAGCCAGTGAAGTGTGAGATAATCTTTGGAGCTGAGAATTAGCGTCTCAGGCAACCAAGCGAGAAACCAAAGGGGAGTTATTTCTTCACTGAAGTTTAACATCTAAGGCACATCTGAAGATGTAGGTCTTTATTACTGTTAAATTCAATATCTGACCATCTCTTAGATATTAATAAAGGTCTGTTTTTTTATGGGGAGATGGCTGTTTTGATAGGAGACTGTAGCTTCTCTCCAAAATCCTATTTTGGTTTTGAAATCCAAATTTCTAAATTTGAAATTTATAATACAGGTACTATAATCTTTGCAGCTTTGTTTTGTCCAATCCAAATGTGTGACTGCAATGTATGGAGTCTGATAACTTCTTTGTAAAATAATCACGAGAGATAATGTGGGGATTTCTACTTCCTTCCCCATTTCTGAATGCCAGAAGAGTTAAAACAACAAATTTCAGGGAGAACTAAGTCTGTCATCAAGACTGGGCATGACCCATTCAGCACTGGTGGAAAGACCTGGATTCATAGGTTAGAGAGTGGCTGTTGACAGCTTCTGTTATACAGCACTTACCACTAACATAAGGCTGCAATGATATAAACAATCCTTGGTTTAGTGGAAAATATGAAAACCCATTATACAAAGTACTTAAGGTACTATTGCTATGTAGATTACGCTCATTTGCTGGTTTTATGAACCAAGGAATCTCTTCCAGGGTAACTATCATGTTTTTCTCTTGATTCAGTGAGATGAGACTAAAGAGTTGCAAGTAGGGCAATTTAGGGAATATATCATGGCATGAGGCATGGGCTTGGCAAACTGTGTGAAAAGCAGTAGAAAAAAGAAGCTTCTAACACTGGTGCTGTTTCAGAATGGTAGTGCTTTTGCACGAGATGTTCCTGTCATCTGAGTTTGCCAAAACATAATTGGTGATAAAAGTTCCTTTACCTCCTTTTTAGGTTTTGAAATTAGTTCTTGTTAGGTTTTGCATGTTCTTGTCCTCTATCAGCCTGTCTCCTTGGTGTTTTTGCAGCAAGAACTGACATTAAATATTCTCTCAAATTTGAAAGCATCAAGCCAAGGATGGTTAAGCTTGTTAGGGGCTAATAAAACATCTGTCACTTCAAGTGTTTGTTAAATAAAACACACAAGGCTATGTTGTCTGTAACTGACCCACTGATTACACACGGTTGGTTCTGTCTAAGATAATACCCTGTGAGTTCAATACTCTACACTTACTGACATCAGAAGGCCTATAAACAGGCTAATAAGGGATGATTTAAGAAATGGATTGAAAATTTAGACAGCTTGTTGTAGTGTTTGGTTAACTATTTAAAAATGCTTTGTTGATGTTGTCAGCCAGTGCTCCACCCAGCCTTCCAAGCCAGATGAAGCAGTTGGATTGGTGATGAAAAATGTGTATGTTTGTGCACTGTCAGTGCTATTTCACAGTAAAGTCTCTCTTTAATGTCACATTACTGTCATAGTCTTTCACCCATAAGCCATTTCCTCTGATATGATGAGGTACGCATGTGGAAGAATGCGTGATCGATGTAGAATCTCAGAATGGCTGAGATTGGAAATGACTGCTGGAAGTCATCTGGTCTGTCCCAACCCTTGCTCAGGCAGGTTTACCTACAGCAGCTTGCCCAGGATCATTTTTGTAGAGCTTTTCAGTGTCTCCAGGTATGGAGTCTGTTCAGCCTCCATGAGCAATGTGTGCCAGTGTTCATTCACCCACACAGGTCAAAAAAGCCCCCACAATTGTTTCCTAATATTCAGAAGGAACCTCCTGTGTTTCAGTTTGCATCCATTGCCTCCTTCTGTCATTGGGCTCCACTTGAAAGTGTCTAGTTCTGTCTCCTTGGTACCCTCCCTGCAGGTGTTGGTACCCTTTGATGAGAGTCCTCTGTATGTGATATGCCTGATGTGCTGGCCATGTGTCATGGCTTTTACTTGCATGACTAGTGAGAGACTTGTTTATGACAGTTCTGCTCCTGCCCTTGCTGCTGCTTTGTTAGGGTTTTTTTCTGACTGGACTGATTCTGTAGAAATCCTTAATGCTCTGAAGTTTCAAGGAGGTTTGTCTGGTCATGCGGCCTATTCATGAGAACCTGTTCCCATGATTTCTACATTTGTGACTGATCTGTCAGTGCTAAAACCTTCAGCAGGATGAAATGTGAAAATACGTGCCTCGATGTTGAAAGAACTTGACAGAAAGGAAAATTTGCATTCACTGTGAAACCATCTTTTATGTAAGGAGACTTCTCCAGAGTAGTTTGCAGTGGTTGGAAACTTTTTTCTCTGCGAGAGATCCTTCTTCAGGTTTACCTCTGAAAAAACATTTATGCAGAGCAAGAGAGAGGGAAGGAAATAAAAGCACATATATGCATCTGTATGTATCTGCCTAAAATACAGATAGTCTGAGGGGGGGATATTCAACAGTATGTTGCTGTTGAATGTTGTAATTCACTCACCTTTATTGTGTTGACAGCATGGAAACTGGTGCCTTCCATTGCTTCCTGCACTGTCCAGCTTTTACCATTTCCTCTGTACTGTTGCAAAAATCTTTGCTAAGGCATTGTGAAGTTTTCCCTCGGGCAGGCTAGTTTTCTGAAAAAAAATTTCTTCCCAGTAGCTTCATTTGAAATGTTGGATTGACCATAGAATCCATGTATTAGCCCTCGCGCAGCCGTTCTTCTGCCTCAGTGTTCACCCTTAGAAGGTACTGAGTGTTGGCTGAGGAAGGATGAGCATCCCATGTCATACAGCTGTAGAAGAAAGGGTAAAATCAATAATCTGAGAAAATTATTTCTTTGTAGTGAAGAGAAGCAGGTTTTAAGAAAGCAAAGGGACTCTTAGTCTGAGGCTTGAGCTTATGGATAAGTGACAGAAACACAATTTCTTTACTTGGAATAGGTCTGTAAGATCCTGAGTCTAGCCTTTGCCATATCACTTCCAGGTGCTATGTACACAGGCCATTTAAATCATAGAATCATTAGGGATTGGAAGAGACCTTGAAACATCATCTAGTCCAGTCCCCCTGCCACAGCAGGATCACCTAGACCAAGTTGCACAGGAACACATTCAGATGGGTTTTAAACATCTCCAGTGAAGGAGACTCCACAGCTCCCTGGGCAGCCTGTTCCAGTGCTCTGCCACCCAGCAGCTCCCTGCTTAACCATGCAGGTCTTCTGACACCCTTCCTTGGTTTCCTACCTGTTGGAATGCTCTTGTCTTGGGCTTTAAAAAAAGTGGGTTTTGAATGTTAACCAGCTATCTTGGGTCCCTTTACTTGTCAATACCCTGTCCCATGGGATTTCCCCTAGCAATTGCTTGAAAAGGCCAAAGTTGGCCCTCCTGAAGTCCAGGGTTGTGATTCTGCTAGGTAGTCTGCTCCTGCCACATGAGATCATGAACTCCACCATCTCATGATTACTGCAGCCAAGGCCGCCCTCAACCTTTACTGCTTCAACCAGACCCACCTTGTTGGTGAGTACAAGATCCAGCAGCACTCCTCTCCTAGTGGGATCCTCCACCATTTGCATCGAGAAGTTGTTGCAAATACACTGGGGGAATCTCCTGGACTGTAGCTGGCTGAGTAGGACTGCCAGCAAATATCGGGGTAGTTAAAATCCCCCATGAGAACTGGGGCCTATAGCTGTGAGACTGCTGTCAGCTGCTTGTAGAAGACCTTCTCAACTTCCTCATTCTGATCTGGTGAACTGTAATTGATACCCACAACAGTGTCACCCGTGCTAGCCTGCCCTTTAATCTGCACCCACAAACTCTCAACTCTCTCTTCATCTGTCCCTGGACAGAACTCAATACATTCTAGTTGCTGTCTCATGTAGAGGGCAACTCCTCCACCCCTCCTTCCTGACCTATCCCTCCTCAGAAGGACACAGCTGTCTGTGAGCGCATTCCAGTCGTGCTAGCCAAATACCTCCAGGGTGGTGACTCTAGTACTGCTCTTGCCTGTATGTTCTAGTGCATTACGCTTTCAGTGGAGACATTAATCTTAATATCAAGCCTGCTAGTCTTTGCCCAAAATTGAGACATATTTAAATGAAAGGAATGGGTCTTACATCAGAAGGAGCAGAGGAAGGGTTGTGCTGTTGAAGCAAAAGCACACTGTCTTCAAATTTGGAATAAACTTATAAACCAAACATATCTTCCCTCTGGTAGCTTGTAAAGAGTTCAGGTACTCTCCAATGTGACTTTACAGTAGAGTTCAGGTGCCTTTGCTATGTGACTGCTTAAAAGTGTGAATGAAGTGTAAATATGCATGGGAATTTGTGTGAGTAAATTCTGTCTTCCCTAAAGTTTTTGCTTCAACGCCTAACAAAACATGTTAAGGTTGTTAGGTATGCGATAAGGAGGATGAATCAGGTGGCCAACCTGATGTAGTGTCAACTTCGACCTGCCAGTTGTGATAATGACCAGTGTGGATAGGACTGCCTATCATCTCATGTCTTGGAGAATGATCATAGGTGACAAATGAATTCAGAAACAAGGCTTCACTCTTTCAGTTCTGATTTTGGGGACAAGATCTTACCGTGTTCAGTTTTAAACATTTTTTCCTTTCCTAATTCTTAGTATATTTAATGTTTAGCTTTTGTGTTGTTCTATGTGTGTGCCTCTTCCCTTTCCTCGCCCCAGTTCTTGAAGTATTTTAGAAGGTGATTGTTTTCCAGACAATGAGTATTTGCCATCCAGCCAGCTTGGCTGCTGTGTTTATTTGCTTGCCCTTTAGATCAACAGCTGCTTAGCAGCTCTGAGTGTGACTGCTTGCCATGTGGTGGATAATAAGATCTCTTTCCTCTAGATCATCTCTTGGTGTCATATCTGTTTGCCTTACTGGAACAAATCTCAAGGAGAAAAGGCAGGAGCTGGAGTTGTCCTCTTAAGGCTTGTTTTAAGGGAGAGATTTGCAAAGGTTGTTGCCTGCTCTCTCATCAAAGGGAAGTGGCAGCATCGACATCTCTGATCCCCCATGGCCATGGTGGGGACACAGCTGGCTTTGGTGACATGGTGCTTCCTGCGGGAGCACGCCAGGCCAGAGCTCAGCCCGCAGTGGCCAGAGACCTCAGCTCTCAGTGCTGATATGTTTAGGTTTGGTGGCAGTCAGAAGAGACGTGTTTGGGATTACTGAGCCCAGGAACTCACAGGATTAGGTAATATTTTGCACTGGGTTTTGCTCAGTCACTGCCTATTTTGTCAAAGGAGCTCCGTTCCAGACTATGCTGAACAACTTTTCTGTTTCTTAGATACACACTATACTGTCAGGCAAACAGAAGTCAGGGTCCCTGTGCTGTGTATTTTTGGTGTAGGGCTGATTGGATACTTCCACACCAGTTTTTGTGTTGTCTGGGTGGATTAAAGAAGTTAGAAACAGTTAAAAATAATGATTTAGCGTAACTGTTCTTTTGCCAATGTTTGAGGTTGCTGCCTGAGGGCGTGGAGTGTTTTCAGCAAGTGTTTTGAGGGATTCTGAAGAGAATCATAAAGATTTTTTCCCTTTTAACTTCTGCAGCAAACTGTGAAGCGTTTCTCCTGTGTTAGACCTTAGGAAAAACTCATCTTTGCTTTTGTTTATTTACTTAAGTGCTGTAAACTTAAGGAAATACATGTGGCGAGATGAGACAAGGAAATTTTTGTGGTTAATACAACTGGTTTTTTTTAATTGACTTTGTTAAGAGTAACTGAGTACATGATGTTTCCCCCAAATTACGGAGAGGGTAATATCACAGGGCTCAGCCACCTCCTCTGAAACACTGAAGCACTTCTCATAAAAACTTTTCATAAGTTTATTTTTCTTGAAACGCATTGTTCTTTCAGGGACTAGATGGTCTTTCAAGGTCCCGTCCAATCCCTTATGATTCTATGATTTTATGATTCTGTGATCTCAGGTTTATTGTTTAAACAATATAAGCTCCTAAAAATAAATCCAGTAAACTGTTCCTGCTCATCACCTAGGTCTCTCTCTAGACATTCTGTGGTGCATGACAGTATCACAGTATCACAGTATTATCAAGGTTGGAAGAGACCTCATAGATCATCAAGTCCAACCTGTCACCACAGAGCTCAAGGCTAGACCATGGCACCAAGTGCCACGTCCAATCCGGCCTTGAACAGCTCCAGAGTTGGCGACTCCACCACCTCCCTGGGCAGGCCATTCCAGTGGCCAATGACTCTCTCGGTGAAGAATTTTCTCCTCACCTCAAGCCTCAATTTCCCCTGGCGCAGCTTGAGGCTGTGTCCTCTTGTTCTGGTGCT